>SJYT01005297.1:324250-404599 GCA_006410635.1 Cephalophus harveyi
GAGTTGACTCATTGGAAAAGACTCTGATGCTGGGAGGGATTGGGGGCAGGAGGAGAAGGGGACGACCGAGGATGAGATGGCTGGATGGCATCACTGACTCGATGGATGTGAGTCTGAGTGAACTCCGAGAGATGGTGATGAACAGGGAGGCCTGGCGTGCTGCGATTCATGGGGTCGCAAAGAGTCGGACACGACTGAGCGACTGAACTGAACTGAGACTCAAAAGTCTACATAGTATATACGAGTCCATTCATATGATGCTCCGGAAAAGACAAGACAAAGAGAAAAATAGATTAGTGGTTTCCTGGGACTAGGGGAGGAGCAAAACAAATGACTACAAAAAGGAAAAAGTATTTTTGGTGTGATGAAGATATTTCATATCTTGATTGAGGTGGTGATTACATGACTATATGTCAAAGTTCAATTTTATTGTATATAAATTATATGTCACAAACATGGCTTTGAAAACAAACTGATAGGGAATTCCCTGGTGGTCCAGTGGTTAAGACTCCTCACTCTCAATACAGGGGCCAGACTTTGATCCCTGGTTGAGCAATGAAGATCCCATATGCCATGCAGAGTAGCCTAAATAAATAAATACATCTTGAAACAGCTCATCAAAAACAAACAAACAAACAAAAGACAAAGTAGTTAAAGCAAAAACCAAACTCGTAAAAGCACATCCACTATTGTTTGCAGCTGGAGGTTGGATGGAATTAACTGAGCAGGGGGACAAAGTAAAATTTTGGAAAGATGGAAATGCTATATATTTTGATTGTTGTGATGACTACACAGTTGTGTATACTTATCAAAATTCATCAAATTGTACTCTTAAAATCTTTGCATTTTATTGTAAATAAATTATAGCTCAACAAGGTTGAAAAGCTTTTTGAGCCTGTATTATGGAATGTGGGGTTGTATTTGCCTACCAGCTAAGTTAAGCAAATGCATACATATTGAAAAATACCCTCAGAGAACATGATATGTTTCTAGTGTCAGTACTATTCATTGCTTGGTAAATAATAAAAGTTTGGATGATGTAAACAATAATTGTTCCATCAGTCTCACATCTTTTCTTAGTTCATTGTGCTGACTTTCTGCTTGTCCCTATTTTCTTCTATGGTGTGTGCGTGTGCTCAGTGGCGTCCCGCCAGGCTCCTCTGTCCATGGGATTTTCCAGACAAGAATCCTGGAGAGGGTTGCCATTTCCTCCTCCAGGCCATCTTTTTGATCCAGGGATGGGACCCAGGGATCTAATCCACATCTCTCGCATCTCCTGCATTGGCAGGTGGATTCTTTACCACCATGCCACTTTTTTTTTTTTTAATGACACACCAGTGTGTATTTGAAAGTTTCTTTCCTTGTAACATGACAGGGAATTCTCAGTTTCTCGCTGTGATTTTTCTGTGAGTTCCAACTTTAAACACAACTTCTAAATCAACTTCTTAAAAATTGTGAGGAATCTGAGATTTTTACTGTATTTGCAGGTTAACAAGTTAGCGTATCACGATATCATGGAGCTGGTAGCAGACACCGTACTCCTGGGACCAAAGAAAGTTTATTACTTGCATCACTAGCAGCGTCTGGAGTATCAGCATTTTGGAGTCAGCTCCCTAAACCGCAGTTCCTATAATGCAGAGAGGTGAGATGACACTTTCATACTTGATGGGTTGGGTTTACAAGAAAGAACTCATGAGTTTAGGGAATTTGAATCACTTATATTAGGTAGTAAGCATGATGCTCTTTGTCCTGAAGGAGAACACTAACTTTATTACACTGAACAGTAAGTATGTTTGCCCTTTGCTTCAGAGGAAAACACTCTGTATCCAAGATTGTAAGCAAACCTGACTTTTACTCCAATGGGAGGTATGATATACATTCCAAGGATATTTGCTACACAAATCTATGAAAAGGTAGATTTGTACAAGCAAAGGGTAACTTTGTTTGTAAGATGTGAAATAAGGGCAAGAGACCCAAGAACAATTGTTTCCAATATAACTCTCCAAACCTTTAGTCCAAATGGTTCCTAATTTGTTGAGGTAGGTCCATGCATTAATTACGTTTTAGAGAGTTCACTTTACTGCAATAGTCATTCTGCTAAATTGTCTGCTGCCTGTATGCAGAAATGTCTTTTTGTCTTCCTGAATGTGTTTTTCTTTCTGTCCTATATAGCAACCAGGGAAGTAATTATATAGACTTTTGATTTTGAGGTGGAGATAATAATTTTAGTTGTATAGTGTTTGAAAACTTTCCCCCCAAATATTTAGAAATTACGTATTTTATCTTAGTTATTGTTGCCATGATCATGCTTTCAAATATCAATTCTGGTTGGGTTGGCTGAAAACTTAATATTTAATCATTTAACACCTGATATTAATACATACATATATATATGTATACATACATACACATATATATTATATGTGTTCTTTTGCTTTAGAGTTTAATTTTCAGGGAATTCAGTTTATAGAGAATATGTTAAATCTAAATATATAGTTATCTGGAAACTAATTTGCCAAATAAAAATATCTTGCATAGTGTTTTTTACACTGAAAATATTCAATATATATGCTTATTCATGCATACATATATACTTACCATTTTTTTGCTGTGCTGGGTCTTCGTTTCTATGCACAGGCTTTCTCTAGTTGCAGCGAGCAGGGGATACACTTTAGTTGCAGTGCACAGGCTTCTCATTGTGGAGGCTTTTCTTGTTGCAGAGCACAGACTCTGGGGCGCTTGGGCTTCAGTAGTTGCGCACGTGGGTTCAGTTGCTCCCTGGTTTGTGGAATCTTCCTGGACCAGAGATCATGTACCCTGCACTGGCTGGTGGATTCTTAACCACTGGACCACCAGGGAAGTCCTATACATATATTTCTAGAAGAGTGATAATAATCACCAGAAATTTGATAATTTTTGACTTTTACTTTCTATAATAAATTAATAAATCTAAAACCTACTATAAGATAGAGTTATTTAGATCTAAAACTAACATCATGTTACTATTGATGTTATTGAAAACAAGAAAGGATATGTATAAGATGTTGTGTGTGAGATATTTTTCTATTGCTCTGAATTTGATGCTAATGTCTCATAACTGAAAACAACAATTAAACCCTTCACCTTCTGGACTAACATTCTTTATAGTTGGACCCATTTGATGACCTGACCATGGAACCATGAAAGGAGAGGCTGAACCAAGTGGCTTTTCCCACCTATCACGCCTGGCTTTTCTTCCTCCTTCTTACGCACCAGAAATATGCAGGAGAGATGAGAGAGAGGAATTGGGAATGTACTTTTTTGTTCCATTCCCCATTGGTGGACAAGCACTCATTGAGATTGGGAGTGTAGGAGGGAAAGATTGATCTTTTTGTTTATTTGCTGGATGCTTCTTCTGATGTAGAGCCCATACCATATGTCCACCCTGGACCAACAGCCTTGGGGGTATGTAAGGCTGAATTTAGGGTTGAGGTCGACTTGACTTGGGTCATGATCTTAGAGTCAGGTACCTGCATTTTACCTGGAGATTACTATAGATGGGGGCTTTGCTAAAAAAGGGGCTTCCCAGGTGGCACAGTGGTAAAGAATCTGCCTACCAATGCAGAGACACAAGAGATATAGGATCAATCCCTGGATCGGGAAAATCCCCTGGAGTAGGAGATGGCAAGCTGCTCCAGTATTCTTGTCTGGGAAATCCCATGGACAGAGGAGCCTGGTGGGCTACAGTCCATGGGGTTGCAGAGTCAGACACGACTGGGCAACTGAACATGCACATATACTGCTAACATAACCTAAGCCCATTGAATGGGGAGGGATCATGGAGTTGTGTTTGGGAAGATAATATGATTCTTCACAATCTCCCAAAGATTTTGGGTGATCTCAATGATTCAAAAAATTCACACAGATGGGTCAGGAAGTTTAAGGAAAGAGGTCAGTGGCATGCAAGAATTTGTTGTTCAGTCCCTCAGTCGTATCTGACTCTTCACGACCCCATGGACTGCAGCATGCCTGGCTTCCCTGTCCCTCACCATCTCCCAGAGTTTGCCCAAGTTCATGTCCAGTGCATTGGTAATGCCATCCAACTATCTCATTCTCTGTCGTCCTCTTCTCCTTCTGCCTTCAATCTTTCCCATGCGAGAATATGTCACAAGTAAAAGAGGGATTGGGAGTGGGATTTTTTGGATCCAGAGGAGATACGGCTGCAGAGCAATGAGGGTCTAACACACCAAGGAAGCCATATGCATCAGCTATAAGGAGGTTTCCACACCAGTGGAGACCACCAGAATCAGAAGAAGCTTTTTGAGTTGGTGTGCGTTTATTCAGTCCTGTGGATATAGACACAGTAAAGGAAGAGGACCAAGAAATTTCAGAGCCAGAATTCCACTCCTCACACACCTCACTACACACCTGTGCTGCTGTGGGATAACCTGTGATAGAGAATATCACATTCTTTCCCTAATCAAAACTTCATGTTGTGGTAACAAGTTAACCTTAACTCTAGAGGGTTTGCAGAGGGGGTGTGTTTGGTTTAGGGGTATCCAATTAGTACAATTTTCTATGTTCTGATCTTGATTTAAAAGATATTTACTTCTAGAATGAGTTGTGCCCTGTTGTTAAGAAGTGCTGGAATAAGTGTCCTTTAACATATTTTAATAACAGCTAGACAACTTAAGTTAGAGAGTTGCCCCTTGGTAACCATTTTGAACTGTGGTGTTGGAGAAGACTCTGGAGAGTCCCTTGGACAGCAAGGAGATCAAACCAGTCAGTCCTAAAGGAAATCATTCTTGAATATTTGTTGGAAAGACGGAAGCTGAAGCTGAAACTCCAATATTTTGACTGCCTGATGTGAAGAGCTGACTCATTGGAAAAGACCCTGATGCTGGGAAAGACTGAAGGCAGGAGGAGAACGGGACAACAGAGGATGAGATGGTTGCATGGCATCACCAACTTAATGAAGGGATTAAGTTTGAACTCATGAGTTTGAGTAAGCTCTGTGAGTTGGTGATGGACAGCAAAACCTGTTTTGCTGCAGTCCATGGGGTTGCAAAGAGTCAGACACAACTGAGTGACTGAACTGAACTGAACTGAACCATGATACCTCTTTTTTTTTCATCCTCAGCATGTCCAGAGAAAAATGATGACATTTTGCACAACTGTCTAGGATGTACCAAGTAGGAATCCCCTGAGGTATGATATTTTGGTTAAATATTTTTTCTTCTCCATTAACTTGGCAAGGCCCATAATTAGAAATAAGACTCCATATTTTTATGTTTTAAACTAGTGTTTATTTAGCCTTACAATGAAGTATACATTAAAATTTTCTTTGTTTCAAAGAAAACGTAAGTTATAATTTAGACCAACTTATCCTCATCTAATATTACCCTTTTGGTTTCTTTTCAAAGGCAGAGATCCTTTTGATGTCCATGTATCCTCTTTTGTGTTTTCTGTGTGGGGTGGTGTGGGACTTGATCTATTATAAATTTCAAAATATAATAGATGTCATGTAATATTCTTCTCTAAGGTTTCCATTTTTTTGTATAGCATTTAAATAATTTA
Organism: Cephalophus harveyi; assembly: GCA_006410635.1. Classification (NCBI taxonomy): domain Eukaryota; kingdom Metazoa; phylum Chordata; class Mammalia; order Artiodactyla; family Bovidae; genus Cephalophus; species Cephalophus harveyi. The sequence goes on from SJYT01005297.1 coordinate 329,807, forward strand.
CAGTATTGATTTATACCTTATCAGTCATGGGTGGAACACTCTGCTAAGCTCTGATTAAGGGTATATTGTCCTTGGAGTTCTTAGACTACAGAAGAAAAAGGGAGAGGTAAGAAGCTTTGCCTCAGGCTTTCTGGGTGGCTCTGCATGGAAAATGCCCCTGCCAATGAAGACATGGGTTTGGTCTCTGATCTGGGAGGATCCCGCAACTAAGCCCTTGTGCCACAACTGTTGATCCTGTGCTCTAGAGCCCTGGAGCTGCAACTGCTGACCCACAGGTCCTGGCGCCCCTGCTCCACAACAAGAGAGGCCGCTGCAATGAGAAGCCTGTGCACTGCAACTAGAGAGTTGCTTGCTGCAACTAGAGAGAAGCTGTGAGCAATGAAGAACTAGCATAGCCAAAATAAATACATTAATTAATTTAATAAAAAATAAGCTTGGCTCATTGGGGTCTCAAAGAGTTGAACACAACTGATCCTTTATCTTCCTTACCCCAAGAACAGATACAATCAAAACTTGCTAGCGTAACTTGAAGGCATCATTATCTGGGCTATCTGAAATAGTATGTACAGGATTGTCCCTGGTGGTCCAGTGGTTAAGAATCCATCCCTGGTCCAGGAAGATCCCACATGCTGCTGAGCAACTGGAGGAGCCACCACAGTGAGAAGCCTGAGCACCGTAGCCAACAGTAGCCCCTGCTTGCCGCAACCAGAGATAAGCCAGCATAGCACCGAGGACCCAGTATAGCCATAAATCAAAACTAGTGTTTATTTAGCCTTACAATGAAGTATACATTAAAATTTTCTTTGTTTCAAAGAAAACGTAAGTTATAATTTAGACCAACTTATCCTCATCTAATATTACCCTTTTGGTTTCTTTTCAAAGGCAGAGATCCTTTTGATGTCCATGTATCCTCTTTTGTGTTTTCTGTGTGGGGTGGTGTGGGACTTGATCTATTATAAATTTCAAAATATAATAGATGTCATGTAATATTCTTCTCTAAGGTTTCCATTTTTTTGTATAGCATTTAAATAATTTACAGTATTGATTTATACCTTATCAGTCATGGGTGGAACACTCTGCTAAGCTCTGATTAAGGGTATATTGTCCTTGGAGTTCTTAGACTACAGAAGAAAAAGGGAGAGGTAAGAAGCTTTGCCTCAGGCTTTCTGGGTGGCTCTGCATGGAAAATGCCCCTGCCAATGAAGACATGGGTTTGGTCTCTGATCTGGGAGGATCCCGCAACTAAGCCCTTGTGCCACAACTGTTGATCCTGTGCTCTAGAGCCCTGGAGCTGCAACTGCTGACCCACAGGTCCTGGCGCCCCTGCTCCACAACAAGAGAGGCCGCTGCAATGAGAAGCCTGTGCACTGCAACTAGAGAGTTGCTTGCTGCAACTAGAGAGAAACTGTGAGCAATGAAGAACTAGCATAGCCAAAATAAATACATTAATTAATTTAATAAAAAATAAGCTTGGCTCATTGGGGTCTCAAAGAGTTGAACACAACTGATCCTTTATCTTCCTTACCCCAAGAACAGATACAATCAAAACTTGCTAGCGTAACTTGAAGGCATCATTATCTGGGCTATCTGAAATAGTATGTACAGGATTGTCCCTGGTGGTCCAGTGGTTAAGAATCCATCCCTGGTCCAGGAAGATCCCACATGCTGCTGAGCAACTGGAGGAGCCACCACAGTGAGAAGCCTGAGCACCGTAGCCAACAGTAGCCCCTGCTTGCCGCAACCAGAGATAAGCCAGCATAGCACCGAGGACCCAGTATAGCCATAAATCAACCAATCAATAAATTGTTGTTGTTGTTCAGTCACTAAGTCATGTCCAACTCTTTTCGACCACATGAACTGCAATTCTCCAGGCTCCTTTGTCCATGGGCTTTCCCAGCCAAGAATGCTGGAATGGGTTGCCATTTCCTTCTCCAGGGGATCTTCTGCATTTCAGGAAGATTCTTTGCATATATCACCTTATTTCACTTCTCTATGGTATACTGGTCAGACAGTATTATTCTCATTTTTCAGATATGGAAATTGAAACAGATTAAAGTGACTTGCCCAAGGTCATCTAGCTAGTTGGATTAGAATGAGGAGAACTTTCTTTTTTAAAAATTTATTTATTTTTAATTGGAGGATAATTGCTTTACAATATTGTATTGGTTTCTCTGATACATCAGCATGAATGAGCCATAGGTATACATATGTCTCCTTCCTGTTGAACCTCCCTCCCACCTCCCACCCCATCCCACCCCCTAGGTTGTCACAGAGCACCCGATTTGAGCTCTCTGCATCATACAGCAAATTTCCATTGGCTATCTAATTTTACATATGGTAATGTATGTGTTTCAGTGTTACTCTCTCAATTTGCCCCACCCTCTCCTTCCCCACTGTGTCCAGAAGTCTGTTCTCTATGTCTGTGTCCTCTTTGGTGCCCTGAAGATAGGTTCATCAGTACCATCTTTCCTAATAGATGGTATTTGTTTTTCTCTTTCTGACTTACTTCACTCTGTATAATAGGCTCGAGGTTCACCCACCTCATTAGAACTGAGTCAAATGCATTCTTTTTCATGGCTGAGTAGTTAAGGAACCACATACCACATCTCAGTGATGAACCATCCTGTTTAGTTGCACGGTGCTCTGTATTCTGTACATAAAGGTCACTCGAAAAGCTTCAGTGTTTTGTTGTTTTACACGCTTCTCTACGTGTTTCAAGAAGCAAATTATACCATAGACCCCGCTTAACTCACCTGCATCACTGCGAGCTGTAAGATGCTCAGCTTTTCTCTTCATGGTCTGAAGACAACCAGTCAGTTCACTCAGTCCAGGATATGAGCCAATTCAAATCTTCTGTTCTGGAAGCTCACAGGTCAAATAAGTGTTTGTGAACTACTCCTGCGTAATACCTAAAGCTTCTGGTAATAGCTCTTGGAAATGTGGTGGAGGAATTATACTTAGTGATACCCAGAATTCTATGAATGAACTGGTTTTGTGTAGGTACTACTTTTATTTTAGTTGCATGAAGTAAAATTCCAGATTGGCCAGGATTCCCATTCATGTCACTTGCTATTGTTGTTCAGTTGCTAAGTCATGTCCGACTATTTGCAACCCCATAGACTGTAGCACACCAGGCTTCCCTGTCCTTGACTACCTCCCAGTTTGCTCAACATGTTACTGGGGGCCCGATATTCCATACTGTGGAACTGGGGGGATTATTTCCATTCTTTCTCACTGTCTTTGGAGGGCTTGTGCACTCTGGACTTGAGGTCTTGAGCAAGGGCCCTGTTTATTCAAAGAGAATTCTCTCCCACTCTCCCACAGGAGTTTGGTTTTCATCTAAGACTGGATCATGTTGGGAGTTATCTTTCAAGTTCTGGCTACCGCAGCGAGCAAACTCTGTTAGCTAATTGCATTTTTTTTGTCTAACTGCAGACCCAGAGGCACTTTAAAAAGTTTAGATCTGACACAGCAAGGGGGAAAAGAAGAATAAACAAGCATGCTGTGAGTTTTCTACTGTGTGAGGATACAGGCACACGAGAGTTTTCAGCATCTTTTGCATTCCAAGACCAGAGTTTGAGAGGTTGCCAAGTGCAACCAAGAGTTCAACTTCAGAAGTCCTGTGCTTCCCTCAAGAACATGGTCACCGATCTAAGACACTAAATTTGAACCAATTTCTCTTTGTTATGTTTCTAAATCCAAAGCAGGGAGGGAGATAACCACTTTCCTTCTCCTCCCAACAAGCCTTCCTCTTGTAATGATGGGTTTTGTTCTAGGGAGTACATTTCTCAACTGTGCTCTCATGCTTGGGTAGTTTGGCAGGCTTTCTGATGCTCCAGGGCAATCTGAATCACACCTGAGGTTGATGGGTTGCTGACATATGGAGCTTTAATTAAACCAAGCTGAAAAAGGAGAGCATCTGGAAACCAGGGCTGGGCCTTGGAAGGGCCTGGGTGGTTCTTTTTTGATTGTGTTTTTTTTTTTTTTCCAGAGACCATGTTTATCTTTTCTAACCAGAAAAAAAGTTGGGAATAACATGAATAATCAGATTGAACTTGGTCAAAATGTTGTGTCAGGAGAGATTTGTTTTCTTTTATGAGTGTTATAGGCAATACTTGAAAGAGCTGAAGTGGAATTTGGTCATGAAAACAGCTGTGCGAAGGGCACATGACTTTTATTTTTCTAAAAACATGTCCCAAAGTTGATCTTCATTGGTCCTGAGGGAAGCTAATGGAGGAAGCTTAAGGCAAAGGTGATTCAAAGTCTCATACCAGGAGGAGATGTTCCAGTTCAGGACCTGAAGCAGAGGACCATTGTAAAGATTTGGTGATGCAAAAGAGACTTTCCTGTCTTTGAAAGTGACTATCTAGAAAATTTAGTCTGTTATTGCCTTTGACTATATGAAAAATCAATTATACCATGGTGGATCAAAATTGAATTGTTACTAAATTATAAGAAGAAACGACACAGTATGTTGTCACTTATTAAGCACTTATTCTGATCTAGGGATGCATGTGATACTAGGGATTCAAGTATTCATTTAGTTATTAATTTAGTCATTCAGCAAATATTGTGAGCCTATTACATCCCAGGCAAGTTTTAGACACCATGGATAGAAAGGTGAATGTGGCAAAATGTTTATTCTCATGGCTGCTACTACTGCTAAGTCGCTTCAGTCGTGTCCGACTCTGTGTGACCCCAGAAACGGCAGCCCACCAGGCTCCCCCACCCCTGGGATTCTCCAGGCAAGAACACTGGAGTGGGTTGCCATTTCCTTCTCCAATGCATGAAAGTGAAAAGTGAAAGTGAAGTCGCTCAGTCGTGTCCGACTCCTAGCGACCCCATGGACTGCAGCCTACCAGGCTCCTGCATCCATGGGATTTTCCAGGCAAAAGTACTGGAGTGGGGTGCCATTGCCTTCTCCATTATTCTCATGGAGTTTACCTTTTAGTAGAGAAACCAGAGAATAAAAAAGTAAGCAAAGAAACAATAATATTTATTTTAGGGAGTGACAATAGATTTGAAAAAAAGCAAAATGAAGATAACATACCACCTAAATCTTCATTTATTTTCTCATTTACCCAATAAAATTTTACTGGGGACACTGAATGAGATCCTGTTCTGGATACTAGGAGTCAATGGAGACTGTACCCATGATGAGAAGTATAAAGAAAACAAAGGGCTGAGATGAAGAAGAATCAAGGGCTTGCATGGAGTCAGGCATGAGCCCAGCAGCACTTTAGTCAGGAGGTCTGTAAAAACTTCTCCAAGGACCTCAATTATGAGAAGGAGGTGAAAGAGGGAATGATGCTGTGGTGTGTGTGTGTGAGTGGGTGTGTGTCTGTGTGTATGTATGTGTGTGTGTTGGTGGGGTTGGAGTATAGGAGGGTATCATGAAGATCATTCTAGATAGAAAGAGCACAATAATAAAAGGTTCTGAAGCAGAAAAAAGTTGGTGAGCATTGGTTAGGAAAACCAAATTTGGTCCTGGTTTAGAAGACCTGGACAACCTGGTATGGCCTAAGACAAGGTTGGGATCAACCATAAAATGCCCTGAAGGCCAGCTTAAACATAGTGAACTTTATTCTAAGGGTAGTGTGAAGAGACTAAAGAATGTTGAGCAAGGATGTGATGTGATTTGACGCATGTTAATAGCCCTTTCACCACTATGTGAAGGATAGATGAGAAGTGAGCAAAAGCAGAGGCTAAGAGGCCAGAACAGAGCCTTTTAAAATAACTTGGTCCAGAGAGATGGAGAAGGAATCCACCAACCACCTTGTTAGCACCTCTTCCCCAGTTTTGCTCACCTCCTTCCTAACTGGATCAACAAAATTTGTCTTCCAACTCTTTCAGACTTCTGCAGGCAGGCCATTGGATACTTAAGACTAATTAAAAAAAAAAAAATTATTTGGATGTACCAGGTCTTTGTTGTGGCACGTGGGCTCTAGTCTCCTGACCAGGGATCGAACATGTGGCCCCTGCATTGGAATCACAGAGTCTTAACCACTGGACTTAGAGGGAAGTCCAAACTAACTTGAAACCTGTGGAGTTTGAGATATCTGGAAGAACAACTTTTATTTTAAATTTAGTTTTATTTAGAATGTTCCCTAAGAAGCTGAATTCTTCCTTTAGATCAGAGTCTGACATTAAAAAATCACAATCACCACAACCACCAAAATCTACAGCTATTCAGTATGTCCGTTGGAGTTTGAGTTTAAAGCAGAGATTGTGCAATGCTAATTGGAAATAATACTGCAGCTTCAGTGTTTCTCTATCAGCCTTGTTTGGGAAGATAGCACACTCAGAAAAAGACAAGCCATGTGAATAATTTTCAGATAGAATTTGCCATTTTGGTTGTGGATGAATACGGGAAGAAAATGACTATGAGAGAAAAATAGACCTGAGTTTGAATTTCAGTTCTGCCGCTCAGCTGACTATATGACATGCAACAGGTCATGGAGGTTCCTGAGTGTGTGCTTCTTCAGCAAGTGACATGATGTGTGTAAAATCATTGGTACATCATCAATGATCAGGGAAAACAGGCTCCCTAGCTTTCTTGCTGGCCTCCCTCTTTTCAAGAGCATCTCTCTCTTCCTGGCTGTGACACACTCAGAAGGATGTGAGAATCATCTCAGAAGAATAAAGGAATAAACTAAACCTCCCCTCCTGTTGTCCACCTCCTCTCCCTTTTCTCCTTTCCTTTCTCTTTTCTTCCTTCTCCCTGTTTCTCTCTTCTTGTCTCCCTTCATGTTTCTTCTTCCTCCTCCTCCTGTTCCCTGTCTCCTCCCCTTCCCCCTTCTTCTTGTTCTCCTTCTCCTTCTTCTTTGTAGGAATAGTGCAGGATAACAGTTATGTTCCAACTACAGAGCTTGGTATCAGGCGCCATACTGTGCTGCGCTGTGCTTAGTGGCTCAGCCATGTCCAACCGACTCTCTGTGACCCCATGGACTGTAGCCTGCCAGGCTCCTCTGTCCATGGGATTCTCCAGGCAAGAATACTGGAGTGGGTTGCCATGCCCTTTTCCGCGGGATCTTCCTGACCCAGGGATCAAACCCAGGTCTCCTGCATTTCAGGCAGATTCTTTACCATCTGAGCCACCAGGGAAGCCCATGAATACTGAAGTGGGTAGCGTAACCTTCTTCAAGGGATCTTCCTAACGGAGGAATAGAGCTGGGGTTTCCTGCATTGCAGACAGATTCTTTACCAGCTGAGCAACCAGGGAAGCCCCAGGCACCATACTAGCTACTTTTAAAGAAAATTATTTATTTTTACTGAAGTATGTTGCTTAGTTTCTAAGTCACGGCTGACTCTTTTGTGACCTCGTAGACCATAGCCTGCCAGTCTCCTCTGTCCATGGGATTTCCCAGGCAAGAATACTAGAGTGGGTTGCCATTTCCTTCTCCTTTATTGCAGTATAGTTGATGAAAAATATTACATAAGTTACAGGTGTACAATATATTGATTCACAAGTTTTAAAGATATAGTCCACTTGTAGTTATTATAAAACCATAGTAGTTACTTTTCAGGCATTAGTTCAACTTCACCACAGTTTTTAGAGGGAAATACTAATATTATTCCTATCTTATAGATGAAGAAGCTGTTACTTGGAGAGGTTTTACTGCGTATCCAGTATCATACAATCCATAAATGCTGGCACTGGAATTGGAATCCAGGCAGTCTGACTCCAGATCCCCTTTAGGGTACTTTTTTTTTGTATTAGAGTTCTCTTTCCCTTAGAACACTTTACTGGGTGTGGGTCATGGGGACTTCTGTACTGCCAACTGGCATTGGTCGACAGGTGGGGAAGTCTTTCTGGGAAGTGAGTAGGATTTGCTGTAAGTTCATGGATGTGTGTGTCTTATTCATGAAAAATTGGTTCCCCCCCACCCCCTTTATTATCCACCATCTGTGTCACACCTGGAGGCACTCAGTATTTTCCAGAAATATAGATGATTCATACAATTATTTTCTTATAATATCTAACCTCCCAGTGGAGGGACCAGAGGGGAAAGTTCATTTACAAAGATCAGTTATGATTTTAAAGGCATCTTAATTTGGTGAGTAGGAGAAAGCCAGGCTGCTAATTGATTAGTTTGTTTCTTGACCTGCTAATTGAGATTTGGTCCTTGTTCTCATGGCTCCTCTGCAGCGCTGGCTTCAGCTGTGCGTCCTCATCTAAGCTTGCCAAAATCAGATGCTTTGGGGTGTAGAGTTAAAAATCTGGCAGCCCATCTGGACATGTAACGTAGATGCCGTTATGGAAAAATGAGGAACTTGCCTCCCAATTAGAGAAGTTTGTTCTGTTGCTTCTCTGCTGTTACAAGCTTGTTCACTGTAAATACTTCCACCATTGTAATCCCAAGGTATCAGACTATATATATATATATATATATATATATATATATATTTTTTTTTTTTTTTCAAAAAAGGAAACCTGTGTATGTTTAAATGTTATTTGTGTTGCAAAGGAAGTCTCTCCCTAAGAGCTTGGCAGAGACAAGTTGACTTAGATAAAACAGTCCATCTAGGATTGGGTTGAGTGAGAAGAATGAATTTGAACTACCCTTTCCAGAGAGGTGAGAGCTGCGGTTCTGTGTGCAAAGAGGGCAGTAAGGTAAGGACAGGGATTTCTGCCAGGCTGGCAAGGGCTGTGGAACTTCCAAGTCCTTTGTGTGTGTCCGTCCACGGCTGAGTCCCACTCTGCCTTTTCCTTCCTGTCTTCCTTCTGAGTCCCTTGTCTGCTGGATGGTCAGCTGCCTCTTTCATTGCTTTTACATCCACACACCAGCATAAGCAGTAAAAATTTGTCTTTAATTTTCCAAGCACTCTTCCTGAATTATGAAAAGAGAAGATTAAAAAAGCTACTTGAACCTTCTGAGGTAATTAAAACAACAGAAGTTTTTCAGTTTGTAAAATGGGAAAAATAATCTACCCTTTTGTGGGACAAATATGAGCTATTAAAGCACACAGGACAGGATCTAGCCTTCAATAAATGCACGTGCTGTTTAATTAATTTTTTTTTTTTTATTGGCGTATAGTTGCTTTCAGTTCAGTTCAGTTCAGTCACTCAGTCGTGTCCAGCTCTTTGCAACCCCAGGGACTGCAGCACGCCAGGCCTCCCTGTCCATTGCCAGTTCCTGGAGTTTACTGAAACTCATGTCCATTGAGTTGGTGATGCCATCCAACCATCTCATCCTCTGTCATCCCCTTCTTCTCCTGCCTTCAGTCGTTCCCAGCATCAGGGTCTTTTCCATTGAGTCAGTTCTTTGCATCAGGTGGCCAAAGTATATAGTTGCTTTACAATGTTGTTAGTTTCTACTCAGACGCAAAATGCGTCTGCTATACATCTATACATATATCCCCTCTTCCTTGGAGTTCCTTTCCATTTAGGTCACCATAGAACATTGAGCAGAGTTCCCTGTGCTACATAGTAGGTTCTTATTAGTTATCTATTTTATGCATGGTACCAATAATGTATATACATCAGCCCCAATCTCCCAATTCATCCCACCTTCCCACCTCCTTTGGTATCCATATGTTTGTTCTCTATTTCTGCTTTGCAAATAAGTTCATTTATACCATTTTTTTCTAGATTCCACATGTATGAGTTAATATACAATATTTATTTTTCTTTTAATGTATTTCTATGTGTTCATCTGTTTGCCTCCATCTTGCTTCTCCCCTCCTGTCCTCCTCTTCTGTCCCTCCTTCTTTCCAGCATGTAAACAAGAGACTACATACAAGTGGGTAACCAACTTATCATAGATTCTGTGTCTAGAGCATTTAGAGTAATCCTTATTAAGAAAGAAGAGACTACCATATCATCCCCTATATCATCACCGATTTTTTGGTCAATGCCCATTTGTCACCCTGCTCCTCTGCCATAGACTTGGGAATGAGCTGGACTTGAAGTCCCTCTGCTCCCATGTGCTTCCCTCCCATCCTCACTCCCTCTTCACTTACCAAATGGCTGATCACTGGAAGGAACCAAGTTTAGGAAACACACTTGCTGATTGAAACAGATATGTTTGACAAGAAACCTCTTACAAAAGCAGGATATTCTCAGAATTGCACCAGTGAAGCTGACGAATAAGTTGTTGAAATAAGAAGCTGTCCAAATTCGGTCTCTTCTCTGGCTCCCTTATCTCCATTTGCACTTCAGATTTCTTCTCGTTGGGTTACGCAGTTGAATCAGAATTAGAACTTGGGGATCATTTTGTTCAGAATCGTTTTGCGTTGGCACAAATGTGTTAGAAATCTGGTTGGGGTGAGAGGTGAGATGACGTCTTGTTTCTCTTCCAACCCTGTGATTCTGCGATTTTTATGAACAGGAGGAAGAAAGCAGTGCCATCCCTTGGCATTTACTCTTTTGAAAATTTCCCAAGAGCTTCACGACTTGAAGTCTATTTATTCAGTTCCTCTGAAAGTTGGGTAGTCTTTAAACACGTGTCAGGACAGCCTGGCTTAATGCCTGTATATTTTACTAAGAGGTTGGTGGGCTTATTTGATTTAGCTCATGTTAGAAGTTTAATTGTTTTTTTCATCCCCCCCCCCCTTTTTTCTGCTGGCAGTGACTCTATCTAATAGAATAAAGCTTTGTCCAAGCACCCGCTCTCATTCCTTTACACACATGAGATGGGAACTTTGGATGGCTGATGTTTTTTTGAGGTTCCCAATGGACCATGTGTTTCACATCAAGCGAGCAAATACCTTTTCAGCTGAAAAACTTTTCAACGGCCTCAAGTTTCCAGACCAGACTTTACCTCTGGGTTCCAAACAGATCCAGCCTGACTTCATGTTGGTTCACCCTTAATTTTGGCATAAGAGATGCTGATTCATGAGAGCAGCTTCCAAAGACATGTTTGGGATTATGCCTCAAGTCTCATACCCATTATTTTTCCCCAAGCCAAGTTCTGCCATCCTGTAATGAGAAGCCCTATGTATATTGATGGCATAATAATAACTATGCTTTGGTTCTTCCTAAGAACTCTGCGAAGTTGAAATGGCTATTATCTGTATTTTACAGATGAGGAAAGAAGGCTTAGGGAGATAAAGTCTCCTGCTCAAGATACACACGTTAGCATACAGAATAATGATCAGAATCTAGATTAAATTTATTTTTAATTTTTACTTTATTTTACTTTACAATACCATATTGGTTTTGCCATACATTAACATGAATCCACCATGGGTGTTAAAATTTGGCTGCCCTGGGTTTTAGTTATGGATTGTGAGTTCTTTAGTTGCAGCATTTGAACACTTAGTTGTGTCATGAGGGATCTTGTTCTCTGACCAGGCATCGAATGTGGACGTCCTGCATTGGGAGCAAGGAGTCTTAGCCACTGGACCCCCAGGGAAATCCCTAGAATCTAGATTATAACATCACAATTCAGGTTTTTAACTCCCATCCCAAAATGTGTCTATAGCAAGAGGGTAAGTACTAAGTCCTGAGAGAGTAAGATAATTTTTCCCTCTGTTTGATCAGATTAATTTAGGGCCAAAAGGATCTTTGAGATGATCCCACCCAACCCTTTTCATTGATGGAGCCAAGGGTTGCAATAGTGGGGACTTGGTCAAGGTCACACCAGCAGCAGGGCCAGGACCAGAATAAAGAGGCCCTGTGCTCTTTCTAGAACTGGCTGCAGAACAGGGGCAAGATTCTGAAATTACAGAGGAGTGAGAAGGTGTTGGCCAAGAATCAAGAGAGCTAAGATTTTGTCCTAAGTGAAAAATGAATTTACATTTTCTTGAAATAAAAGCTATATATTAAAACATTCAACACATGTAAGGGATCTGGAAAGCTTCCCTGGACAAGTCCTTCAGGAAAGTCCAAACTCCTTCCAGGATCCAAAGGGTGATGAGTGATCTCTTCCTGCCTCTCCATCCCAAGCTTTCAAGATGTTAGTCTCTTTTGAGTCCTAGAATCTAAACCATTTTTTCTTTTTTTTTGGGCTTTGACACCATTTCACCTGTTCTTTGTAGGGCTGGTTCCTTCTTTTTTTAACTTTAAAAAATTGAGGTATACTTGACACATAACATTATATTAGTTTCAGGTGTACAACATTTGCTATTGTTCAGTCACTAAATTGTGTCCGACTATTTGAAACCTCATGTACTGCAGCACGCCAGGCCTCCCTGTCCTTCAGCATCTCCTGGAACTTGCTCAAACTCATGTCCATTGAGTCAGTAATGCCATTCAACTATCTCATCCTCTGTTGCCCCCTTTTCCTTCTGCCCCCAATTTTTCCTAGCATTAGAGTCTTTTCCAATGAGTCAGCTCTTCGCACCAAGTGGCCAAAGTGTTGGAACTTCAACTTCAGCATCAGTCCTTACAATGAATATTCAAGGTTGATTTCCTTTAGGATTGACTGGTTGGATCACCTTGCTGTCCAAGGGATTCTCAAGAGTCTTTTCCAGCACCACAATTGGGAAGCATCAATTGCATTGCAAAATGTGTGACTTGGCTCCTTTATGCCTCAATTTAGTTTTTTTTTGTTTGTTTGATGTGGATCATTTTTTTAAAAGTCTTTGTTGAATTTGTTATACTATTGCTTCTGTTTTATGTTTCAGTTTTTTGGCCTTGAGGTATATGGATCCTAAATCCCCAGTCAAAGATCAAACCAGGACCCCCAAATCAGAAGATGAAGTCCCAAACATTGGACTGTCAGGGAAGTCCTATGCCTCAATTTAAGTATCATCCATAGACTTCATTTAAATAAAGAGAGATCTTTCTTGACATCATTCTATGAATGAATGCTCTCTACCTTCTTTAACATTTTATTTATTTATTTTTTTTGCCATTACCACTATTTGTAACTATTTCTTTGTTACATTACTAGAGTAATGCTTGTCACTCTTGCTAGATTGTCTCAGTGGTAAAGAATCTGCTTGCAGTGCAGGAGATTCGGGTTCAATTCCTGGGTTGGGAAGATCCCTTGGAAGAGGAAATGGCAATCCACCCCAGTATTCTTGCCTGGAGAATCCTAGAGAATCCACACAGGAGCCTAGTGGGGTACAGTTCATGGGGTTGAAAGAGTCGGACACGACATAACCGGGTTACTGAGCACTCACTCACACACTTACCAGGCTGTAAGTCTAGTGAAGTCAGGGATATGCTCATGTCATTCAGCACCTATAAACTGATATATTTGTTGAATAAATACCTGGCTGGCTGATTGGGTGTCTGGATAAATGAATGAATGAATTCTATCACCCCCAGCCCAGTATCCACTCCTTGGCACAGTATTCCCTGAAGTTCCTAAAGGGGAGGGATTTTGGTATTCCAGTCAAACTGTATTTTCTGAGAGCAGTCAATTGAAATGACTAATAGGGCAGTGTGAATTTTTTTTTTTTTTTCAAGCTAAGTAGCTAGTCACTTAGCAACAGCCTGAGAGAATGGGACAGAAGCAAGGCGTTATTTTGGAGAAAAAGGAGAAGGATCCAGAATTGTCAGTGCTTGGGGGCACTCACTGTGGGTAGCACATGCATGCATGGCCCTGCTTGAAGTTTCCTTCTCTAAATTTTGAACAATCAGTTCTAATTAATGTCTATTTAGGCTTTAATGGTGGTGCTAATGATGGCTGGATGGCATCACGGACTCGATGGACGTGAGTCTGAGTGAACTCCGAGAGATGGTGATGAACAGGGAGGCCTGGCGTGCTGAGATTCATGGGGTCACAAAGAGTCAGACACGACTGAGCGACTGAACTGAACTGAACTGAACTGAATGTTAAAGAACCTGCCTGCCAATTCAGGAGACATAAGAGGTGCAGGTTCGATCCCTGGATTGGGAAGATCCTCTGGAGGAGGGCATGGCAACTCTCTCCAGTATTCTTGCCTGGAGAATCCCATGGACAGAGGAGCCTGGTGGGCACAGCCCAGGGGGTTGCAAAGAGCCGGATATGGATACTGCAACAGCACACACGCACCCACTCTTCCTATAGATCCAGCCTCTGCTACAATAGAGCTCCTTTCTCTACAGAAGAGACTGTATCCTATGCCTCTTCCTGTCCCTGGGGTCGAGTCCAGCGCCAGGCACTCCGCTAATGCTTGTCAGGCTGTCTTCACACAGGACATGACTATATGCATTTTGGAACAAAATTAGTCTCTAAGTAGTTTATAAATTTTCAATTAATAACAGTAATAATGTTAATAGCAGTTATTGAGTGCTTACACATGCCAGGCAATATGTGGCTTTGCTCTCGTTATAATTTAGTTCTTACAATGACCCTTTGAAGTAAGCACTGTTGTTATTTATGTTTCACAGGTGAGAACATTGAAGTGAATGTCATTAAAAAGCAAAACAAAATGAAGGAAAAAATCAAACAGAACCAAACTCCCGAGGGTCATAGAGCATAGAAATACAGAGCTAGTATTCCAAGCTGGTGCCTAACTCCAGAACTAATGCACTAAATACCCTGCCGTGAACACAAGTCTTTTCTGGCCTTCCCGTTTTCCTGAGAAGGGGGGCTAGGCACGATCTACTGATGGCACATTCTGGAGCAGGTGCAGCAAGGAGGCCCCGCTGCCTCTGGATAAGCAGGTAACAGCAGAGACTTCTGCCTCCTGTAACACTTCTGCCCCATCCCCTCTCCCTGGCTGAGCTCCCATGGAGCTCACTAACGCTCTTGAGGGCATGGGATTCTTCTAAGGAGAGCACCAAAACTGGTTTCTAGCTCATGTTCACAGTCGAGGGGGAATGGAAAGACACCAGGCCAAGGTGTAGCTCTTAACAGCTGTGATGAACTCCTCTAGGGCAGAAATGTTTTCTCATCTGCCCTTAAGGGCAAGACTAGCGGCTACCTAGCAACGCTGTTGTCAGGACTGAAAAAGCATGGTACATCGGTAAACGTTTTATATGCTGCACCTTATTATGAGTGCAAAGATTATTTTTAGTGGTGGCCCTTTCAGCTGAAAATTTTGGTGCTGTTCAGCCCAGGCACAGGTGATCTAAGTATTGCCTGTTTAACTGGGACAGCATGTAGGGGTCCAAAGTCTTGTGTTCCTATGCCTGTTGTCCAGACTGTGGGGGTAAGGGCATGGATCTCAGCCTTCCAAAGCGATGGCCCTCATATAGCTGGCTTCTTTTGTTGAGAAAGCTCCACGAGGCCCAACCACAGGTTTCCAAATATCTGGGGATTGCCCACCAGGACTCCTTGCTGGGCAGTCAGGGTACTGGTGGCCAGATACTTTGTCCTCTACTGACAGACACCGAGCCTCGCATAGCGATCGCACAGGCAGATCACTTACTGGGGGAGGAAAGGAAACACTTCTAATCATTTCTGAGTCAGCTTTCTGATTTATTGGTTTTGTTCCTTCCCCCATGAAGCATTAATAGAAATACACTTGGCTCGGAGGATCACTCTTCCCCGGATGGGGAGATGCATGCCTCCACGAGGGGTGTTGAGTGGCTCAGACAAGGTTCTAAAGTGAGAGATGAATGGTTTCATGTTTTGCGGTTCTGAAAGTTGGGGATAAGACTTCCTTCAGTGGAGGGTTGAGCGAACCGATCAGACTGAACAGAGGGCTTCCCCTTTGCAAGTCCAAAGCAAACCACTTCTGACTTCCAAGGGAAAGTCCAGTCCTCATGTTCGCAAAGTGTTGCATTCCTTGGCAGGAAAATATGTAGACAAATCGCAAAAGGAAACAGAAATCATATAAAAATCTTCCTTTTGGTGGTGAGATCTCGACTTTTTCTTGTTGGTCCTGGAGGAGCCGACGATAGCTACATCTTTCATCACCGTTTTCACAACTCCTCTTGAAATGAAAGGGAGATCAGTGTTCCACCGCTAAAAGGAATGGGGAGGCTGACAACTATGCCTCTCCACATGTGCAGGGTCACTTCTTACCCTGTCTAAAATTTGGTCTTAGTCCCACAGGACCAAAATTCTGGAGCATCCCAGAGTTGTAAGCATCTAAAGCAAGCTGTCTGTAATGGAGCAAGTCTGTAAACCATGCTGCTGCACACGTGTCTGGTAACAACTTGTCCTTAAATATTGTTCTGAGCATTTGCTCTGAACTTTGAAGTCACCACCGGCAAACTACCCTTTACAGTTGAAAACAGTTTACATGACTCTTACAGTTTAGCTATGCTCTTGAAGGGTATTGTGTATACTTTTTTTTTTTTTTTTAAAGAGGAGAATGTTGCCTCAGCAAGTCTGGAAGCAAGAAGGGGGTTTATTTCTGGAGTCCAGAGATTTCTTTTGATGAGGTTTTCAGATGGACGCAGGTGTGAGACACACTTACAATCACGTACAATCCCAACTGGGTCATTGCTGTGTGCTGGGGGGAGTGTACACCTGTAATTAGATACCAGTGACGTTGGCAGAAAGCCAAAGCTTGGAAGATGTGAGTGGTTATGCAACAGATTAGAAATGTAGGGATTATGGCCATTTGTATCTATCTGCTTGTGTTCAGTTCGGTTCAGTTCAGTTGAGTTGCTCAGTCGTGTCCGACTCTTTGAGACCCCATGGACCACAGCACGCCAGGCCTCCCTGTCCATCACCAACTCCCAGAGTCTACTCAAACACATGTCCAATGAGTCAATGATACCATCCAACCATCTCATCCTCTATCGTCCCCTTCTCCTCCTGCCTTCAATCTTTCCCAGCATCAGGGTCTTTTCCGATGAGTCAGCTCTTCGCATCAGGTGGCCAAAGTATTGGAGTTTCAGCTTCAGCTTTCAGCTTCATTCAAGTTTCAGTCCTTCCAATGAACATTTAGGACTGATCTCCTTTAGGATGGGCTGGTTGGATCTCCTTGCAGTCCAAGGGACTCTCAAGAGTCTTCTCCAACACCAAGTCAAAAGCATATGCTTGTGTACATAGCAGCAGAACATCTGGATTAAAAAAATGGAAAACCTTCTCATTTGTTAACAAATGTGTATAACAAATGCTCTATAATGGAAACTATCTGGCTGAATGGTTTCTTACTTTTTCAGTTTTCATGGGGCTTTAAGGCTAAATATGCATGGCATGTAAATTCTCATCTAATGTATGTAAAATCACAGCAGTTTTTCATAGTTCAGAGTCCAGGCTCTTCTTTTTTTTCTTCTGATGAAGTATTTATTAACACCTGCAGTTTTCTGATGCACTTGGATCCACCTGCCAATACCCCATGTCGGAAAATGAGATGAGTGCATAGGATATCCCTTTGAGGGAGTGAAGCCAAACTTGAAAAGAGTTACCACCCTTGTAGAGCTGGATACTTCTTCAAAGATTTTGAAAACTTGACTTATTCAGGCCATTTGACTGAAAGTTGTAGGTGTTTGATAAGGAAGGGTGCAATTATACTTCATTCCTCAAAATGAAGCAGCTGCATAATCTTATGCATTTTTTATGGTTAGACATTGCACCTAGACCAAGGGATGGGGAAATATGGTTAGAGGAGTCACTGGTCATTCCCTGGGGACCACTTCATTCCCTGGGGACCTCCCCAGCTCTGCTTTCTGCAATATTGAAGTTCATAAGGTGAGGTTGAGGAGGATTTGGCTTCTGGTATGAATTAATTTATCTGTATCTATTATATTGCTTATGATTTCTAAATGAAAACCAGACATAATCTCATTGGTGTTTCACCAAAGCATTGTCATACTTACTTATCTGTTTTTTGTGTTTTTTTTCACTTCACTGATGTTATTATCCATAGGCAAAAATGTGGTATCTTGGTCTCTACATTTTAAGCAATTCAGTAAGTATTTATTGATTGTATCACACACTATGATAAAAAGTGCTGCTGTTACCAAGATGAAAGGAAGTCATTCCTGCTCTGAAAGAATTCACAGTCTAGTGGAGGAGACAGCAGACAAACAATTATTTTCAAGATGGTAAAGTCCAGTGATTTAGTGATGGGCTCTGGGTCAGGACTGCCTAGTTCTGAATCTTTTCTCTGCCAGTCACTAGTTGTGAGCTCTTGGGAAGTTTTCCTAATTTTACTTTATGTCAGAGAAGTTAATCAACATACATTATAAATAAAATAGAGCAATAAAAAATTATCTCTTCTTATAAAGGTAATTGAGATAAAGATAATTTAGTTAATATTGTGATAATGAAAAAGTTAATTCATGCATGAGGTGCTTAGACCAGTGGCTGGCACAATATAGATGCTTAATAAAAATTAACTGCTATTCAGAATTATGTGGACCATAAAATAAATGTTTGTATTTGCATCAGAATCACTGGGGAGAGGGTGGGGAGCTTAGTAAATGCAGATTTCTGAGCCTCTGCCTCAGGCATTCTGATCCTCTGCCTCAGCCTCCTTCTCAGACATGAAACTTGGGATTCTTCAATTTTCAAAAACACTGTGGG
Source organism: Cephalophus harveyi (assembly GCA_006410635.1). Taxonomy (NCBI): domain Eukaryota; kingdom Metazoa; phylum Chordata; class Mammalia; order Artiodactyla; family Bovidae; genus Cephalophus; species Cephalophus harveyi. Next base: position 348,112 of record SJYT01005297.1, read on the forward strand.
CAAGTCTGATGTAGAATGTGTACAGTTGGAGGAGCTCTGGTATGTTGGATTCAGAAACATTGACAAGGTGGGATAGGCCTTTGTTTAGGAGTGGAGTCAGGAGAAGCTTCACAATTGATTCACATGGTTTGAACTCTGGGTTTTAAGCATGCATCAGAGCTCAACAGGCAGAGAAAACAATAGCATGTATAAAGACAGAGTTATGAACCATTGTGCTATATTTGGTGCATTATTTTTTTCCATGTCATTGGAAGTGGTTTAAGGTTGGGCAATTGAAGGAAAACTGTAGGTGATGAAATTAAAGAAAGAAGAGTGATTTTTGGACAGCTACTGCTGCTGCTAAGTCACTTCAGTCGTGTCCAACTCTGTGCGACCCCATAGACAGCAGTCCACCAGGCTCCCCCGTTCCTGGGATTTTCCAGGCAAGAACACTGGAGTGGGTTGCCATTTCCTTCTCCAATGCATGAAAATGAAAAGTGAAATTGAAGTTGCTCAATCGTGTCCGACTCTTAGTGACCCCATGGACTATAGCCCACCAGGCTCCTCTGTCCATGGGATTTTCCAGGCAAGAGTACTGAAGTGGGGTGCCATTGCCTTCTGGACAGCACCTGGCCATAATTACAGAATTCCAGTGAATAAGTGGGTCAGAATGTTTTCTGATATCATTTGGATGAAAATGAAGGATTGATTACAAGTTTAATTTTGCAGATAGTCCTGGTAGTGATAAACAGAAACAGTCATCACTGGGCTAGTTAATCATGATGTCAAATTCTGTTCCAATAACCAGGGCTCAGCTGATTAGGAAGAACTCTTCCCAAGAATTCAGCTTAGCCTCTGGTAGTTGGAAAAGTTTAGACTTAGCAATAATTTAAAATGAGGATGTGAAGTCTCTTCCTCTTCCACTTGTGGATATTTTCCAAATAAGGCAGGCTTTCATCCACTTAAGGTGCTTAGATGTTTTAGATTTGGATATTTGAGGAATAATTAGGTAGTGCCACAAAACTCCTTCTACTCCATAAGATGAAAAAGGATCATGGAAAACACCAATGCTCTTGTTTTCCCTTTTTTTGTGAGCCCCAATACAATCATGAACATAGTAGAGGAGGCGGTGGTCCTGTATTACAGATAAATGATTTTCAGGCAGAACAGGTGATTCTCTTCTTGCACTGTGTTAGATCAAGAGAATTTCATGAGTAAAATAAGGAGGAAGACGTTTGCATGTGAAATGTGGCTCCACATTGCTCTATGGTAGAATCAAATTTTATGGTCCATACTGACAAATTCCATGAATCCCTGATCCAATGTGGGAAAAGACAGGGATTCTTCAGAAAACCTTACTGGAGATGCAGTTTTTGGTGAATGAGAAGAAGGAACTAATAATATAGCTGGAAACCAACTAGTGGGCATAGAAATACAGGAGTCATCTTTCTTCTTTTTCAAATTCTCATGCTTCTAACTTTCTGTAGATACTGTTTATTTATTATGGTATTAGAATAAACTTGATTTCTGCTGATTAGCAGCTGCTCTAAAAACCTTCGGAGAAGGCGATGGCACCCACTCCAGTACTCTTGCCTGGAAAATCCCATGGGCGGAGGGGTGTGGTAGGCTGCAGTCCATGGGGTCTCAAAGAGTCGGACACGACTGAGCGACTTCATTTTTACTTTTCACTTTCATGCATTGGAGAAGGAAATGGCAACCCACTCCAGTGTTCTTGCCTAGAGAATCCCAGGGACGGGGGAGCCTGGTGGGCTGCCGTCTATGGGGTCGCACAGAGTTGGACACGACTGAAGTGACTTAGCAGCAGCAGCTAAAAACCTTACGTAGTCAAACCAAATCCCCATCAGATTTCACCACAATGGGCGTCTTTCCATTTTTATTATCAATTTTTTAGCAATAATCTATACCTACTGATACAAAAATGGATAGTTGACAAAGGAAAAGAAAGCCTGTGTGTGTGTGTATTCTTTGCGAGACACTGTGGAATATCTCTCAGCAACATTTTCCCTCTTCGGTACAGAAATAGAAAAATAGTATCAAAAAATGTAAAAGGTTCTTGGGCATCTGGATCTATCTGAGAGAGCCTGTGTTTAGATTCATGGATGACAGATTGCATAGTGAGTGGGTCGTGATGGGTGGGCAAATCCTTCGAAACACAGTAGCCCTATTGTATATCTAAGAGCTACTAAATTCAGAGCAATCTATGGCGTGGATGCTTTTGTAAATAGACATTAGCCTTTAAGCAAAGAAGAAATTATGCCCGCTGCTATTTCTGTCCTTAAGGGAAGAAAGTAAGAGAGATGAAACAAAGAAACAAGAAAAGCACCAGGAGAACTTTTGCAACTCTAACTGCTTTTCCTCTTGACATTGTTTTGTAAAGTTGCAGTGGTCCTGTGCGAATGAATATGGGTTTTTTATTCCTGAAAACAGAGACCCGCTGTCTGATGCAGCCCTCTCCTTCCCATTTGATTGGCAGGGCTTTCTGTCTGAGTCCCATTAGAGAAATACCATTCAGATTTCAACACAAGATATTACCAATGGAATAAACAGTGCCATTTCCCTGATAAAGTCGATGCTTAAGATTAAGGGCTTATTTAAGCCCACTGGTGAGCGACATTCCACTTGAATTAGGACGTCTTCCTGAAGGAAACAATTTTTATCAACTCAATTTTGCTACTTTCCAAGCTTTTCCTACTGAGCATACAGAAGGACAGTGTCCGCAGAGGTACTGTGGCAACATTCTGTTATTAGTAGAGCTCAACATACAGAGCAGTAACTTCTTTCAGGTGTTGGAGTGGAAAACCTGGAAGGGTTAAGACAAAGAGCCATGATGGGAACGGCAGGGGGCGCTCTAAGACAGGCTGTCGCCTGGCCATCGGGCAGCACAATGTTAAGGCAGAGGCTGTCAGAAGAGCACCCTACTTCCAACCCTCCACGCCTTTCTTTTATAAACGTGGGGAGGAAAAAGAATAATCAGTCAGAACACAAAGGGCTCCAGAGAACCAAGCAGATGCAGCTGAAGAACTTAAAACAATTTTTTCAGGGGACTCCAAAGAGAGGGATGTCACATGGCCCTCTGGATGTCAATCATTTTGCAGCTGTCCTGGCCTTGGGTCTCCTTGTCTTTTCCAGCCACATCCTTCACCACCCCCACTGCCCCCACATCACCTCATTTTGGTCTCCTGTAATTTGGTCAGCTTGGGTAGTACCATCGGATGCCTTTAGGGAGACCCTTGGGGTCACATGCCTCTCTACAGGAACAACACTTCAGTGCAGTTCCTGGGCAGTGCTAACTTAAGCACTCCTTCCCCTCTCCGCGGAAGCAAGTGTGCCAAGGCAGCTGAAATCCTGGGAGCAGCCGAAGTCAGGGCACCTAGTTCTCAGCCCAGCCGTACCCTTCAGGGCCTCTCTCAACCTCCCTTGGAATCCTGCTCTTCATCTGTAAAATGAGGCAATTGGGCTAAACAGCCTCTGAGCACTAAGGTTATGTCTGTTCATAAAATAAGTGAGAGGTCAAGACAAAAAGCCAAAGAAATCAACCCCAAAGCAAGAGTTTTAGTGCAAATTTTTGAGGTAATTGACATCAAAAAAGTGTTTATTCTTTTCCTTCTGGAGTTTGAATGACATGATAATAGGTCTTCCTGCTTACTATCTACCTCTATGGTGGATCCATCAACATATTTATTGACCTTTTCACTGTACCCTGGAAACAGAGATGAGCAGATTAGGAGATTATATCTTAATTAGCAGTTTTCTTTTGGCTAATGGCTTATTTATGAGTTAACAGCAATTTCTTCATTAAGCAAACTCAACAAAAATACTGCTTGTATTACTCTGCCTTTGCTCTTTTGTTCACAAAACAAACTTTAAATGTATTTTCTGGGGGTGTTCTAATTTAATTGGCCCTACTGTGAAGAAGGCTGAGTGCCGAAGAATTGATGCTTTTGAACTGTGGTGTTGGAGAAGACTCTTGAGAGTCCCTTGGACTGCAAGGAGATCCAACCAGTCCATTCTGAAGGAGATCAGCCCTGGGATTTCTTTGGAAGGAATGATGCTAAAGCTGAAACTCCAGTACTTTGGCCACCTCATGCGAAGAGTTGACTCATTGGAAAAGACTCTGATGCTGGGAGGGATTGGGGGCAGGAGGAGAAGGGGACGACCGAGGATGAGCTGGCTGGATGGCATCACCGACTCGATGGACGTGAGTCTGAGTGAACTCTGGGAGTTGGTGATGGACAGGGAGGCCTGGCGTGCTGCAATTCATGGGGTTGCAAAGAGTCAGACATGACTGAGCGACTGAACTGAACTGAACGAGAACCAGGTTGCCCGATGGAATTAAAAGGGGAACATCACTCTGTATCTCATTAGTTGGCCTCAGCAATGGGCAGGATTGTACTTTGAGTGAAATAAGTGGACAGATGTAGTGACTGGGGGTGGGGGCTGATAAAATAGAGATGTGGAATGTAGATATTAAATTAATCTTATAATTGCACATGTGCTTATGTCCAAGCAAAGGGTGCAAAGATGTTGAGAGGCAGCATCTGAGGAGTGATTTAGCAATAATCCTCTCAGTCAGTGACTGATGGAAACCTCTCACCTCTTGTAGGAGCTCTCTATGCAGTGGGCATCAGCTTTGTCAAATAAAAAAGAAAATGTGATGACTTAGGAGAAGACCAAGACATTATTTCAATAGGGATAAGATTGTTCTTTCACTCAGGAAGTGGAATGCACCCCAGTCTTATTCCACAAAGTCAATGTGGTCCATTGTCCCTTAAATATTTGTGCCAACAATTAGATAAGTTCCTGGAGGGCACATGGTGAAATCTCTCTGTTCCTTTAGTGTCTGGCTTGTGTGGGGGCTTTTGCAATAAGAGATGCTCAATGTTGAACCAACTGTTCACATTCATGTTTTCCTCTTTAAGGCATCATTACAGTTACAGAAACAAACAAACCAAAAAAAAAGAGATGTCCTTGCATGAAATCATTACTTGGCTCATACGAGGTGCTGAGTTCATTTCCAGCTCTGATGACTGGATACTCACACCAACTTGATCCAAGCTGCTGGGCTGCACCAACTGGGATCAGAGACTGTGACTTGCTTAGATTATTAAGCATGAATGTGCAAAGCACCAACACTCAGATTTAGTGCAAGCTTTTGGCTACTCCACAGCTCTGGCTTTCAGAGTTTCAAAAGTTATTGATTTCTATTAATATTAATGCCACTTTCTATTCAGGTCGCTTCTGAACATGAGTTCTATGCTAGGGTAGAGCAGTATACAGTTTCATGGCATTGTTGAGTTAGGACCAGCAGCAGTATGGCCATGTTTAGTTGGATCAGAACCACTCTGGATTTATAATCATGTGGTCAGTGCTGTATTTGGGAAGAATGGCTCTATGATGGCGGTGGTGAAGCTGATGGCATTGGAGTAGGTGACCCAGTATATGATGTGGTCAGAATCTCTGTTTCCACTTATTGTTTAATCACTCTGAATCTTTGCTTTTTTAAAATCCATAAAATGGGAGCTCTTGTCTTGTTTGTGAATTAAGTGAGAATATATGTATGAAGACCCCTTGGAACATGAAAGGCATTCAGTTCAGTTCAGTTCAGTCTCTCAGTCGTGTCTGACTATTTACGACCCCATGAATTGCAGCACGCCAGGCCTCCCTGTCCATCACCAACTCCCGGAGTTCACTCAGACTCACGTCCATTGAGTCAGTGATGCCATTCAGCCATCTCTTCCTGTGTCATCCCCTTCTCCTCCTGCCCCCAATCCCTCCCAGCATCAGGGTCTTTTCCAATGAGTCAACTCTTCGCATGAGGTGGCCAAAGTACTGGAGTTTCGGCTTTAGCATCATTCCTTCCAAAGAAATCCCAGGGCTGATCTCCTTCAGAATGGACTGGTTGGATCTCCTTGCAGTCCAAGGGACTCTCAAGAGTCTTCTCCAACACCACGGTTCAAAAGCATCAATTCTTCGGCACTCAGATCATAGGCTATATTTGTTTTTTAAGATATACCCTAGAAAGCCCTGGAGAAGGAAATGGCAACCCACTCCAGTACTCTTGCCTAAAAATCTGATGGACAGAGGAGCCTGGTGGACTACGGTTCAAAGGATCACAAAGAGTTGGGCACAACAGAGCAACAGAGCACTAGAAAGCCCTCGTCTACCCGACTATGTGTCACAAAATGCTGTTAGAAAGTGTATTTAGTTTTCAGTGACAATTGAAGCTCTCTGAAATTACTGGGACAGAAATATTACTCATAAAAAAAAAGGATGAGATTCCTTTGCATCCTCAAACTTTTGATTTTTTTCCTCTTAATCCAGTTTCCTAATTATGTTTCTACCGACTTTCTTTGAGTCCTTATTTATACTTTTATAATAATAATAATTTAATGTGCCAATCTTCCTGAGACTATTTAATTATTAACAGATAACAAATCTCTCTGTGAAGAAATAAAGTGTGGAATGAGAATTTCAAGTCTTCATCAACACATGCTTGCTAAGTCACTTCAGTCATGTCCGACTCTTTGTGACCCCATGCACTGTAGCCCGCCAGGCTCCTCTGTCCATGGGATTCTCCAGGCAAGAATACTGGAGTGGGTAGCCTTTCCCTTCTTCAGGGGATCTTCCCGACTCAGGGGTCAAACCCAGGTCTTCTGCATTACAGGCAGATTCTTTACCCTCTGAGTCACTAGGGAATCCCTGGTCAACATGTAGAAATATGTATTTTCAGGGTGCTAGAATCTTTTTGATTTTCTTGAGTTTAGATTCACTGGCAGTAGCTAATGCATGAAACAGATCATTCATGAAATCATCAGAACTTTAAACAACTCATTACGCTGGTTACTTATCTGCAGAGTCAATGGGGAAGAAATATGTATAGTCACCACTTGTTTTTTCCCCAGTATTTTTAAGTGAGAGATTTCTGTAGGCAGAGAAGCTGGAGAGTCAAGAAGTCTTGAGGCACCATCTTTGTGCAGTAAGCTCCTACTCGAGGGTTAGATGTAACAGCAAAGAATCATCAATGCACTGATAACATGGAGGCCAAGTGGGCATGACCAAAAGGAAGGTTATTGAGGGGCCAGCACTGACTGCCAGGGTCTTGAGAAAGTGTGGCCCCTCCCCCTGGGATGAGGAGGCTACACAGTCCATTTCAATCACACTGCCTCCTGTCCAGCTGAGCACTTCCTCTATGGCCATGTATTTGTCAGTGGACAATGAACTGGGTCTATCTTCTTAAGATGTGATCTAACCAGAATAATTTTTAAGCAGGAAATTCTCTCAAAACACAAGTACAGTTATAAGTCAGGGAGATAATCTATGTGACCTCTGTTTAACCTTGGGACTATTTATGATTTTAAACTTTTTCATTGCCTGGGTGAACAGGGGAAAAGTCTTCTATTTCCATTCTTATATCCTCCATTGTACTAATGGCGGGAAGAAGGCTTCTAAACTCCACTGTTAAAAGCAGTAAAGAAACTCTATCCCTGACATGAAACACGACACCCCGCCTATGTAAAATTGAGTTACAGGCACACAGGATTGTGGCCATGGCCGTTATTTGAAGTTGTCAGCTGTGCTATTGTGGGTTAACTGTTCAGAAAGCCTACTTTTTTTTTTTTCCTAAGCAGTAAAGCTGTTTCTGTAGTCTTATTTTATTTGGTAACTATGCTGTGTTTAAATATAGTTTGTGGGTGAAATTCTTATAAGTTAGCCTTTGTACTTTATATGGTTTTGTGCTAGGAAACCTTGGTTAAAGAAAAACACTCACAGGGAACTCTAGCAAATGTCCTTTCCTCAGGGTGTATACTGTAGGCGCTCCCTCTGTTATTTTCTGACACCAGAAAGAAGTAATGCAAACAGGGAGGAACACAGAACTCAAAACACCATGGGAACTGATTGGCTCCATGTCTTTGATAAAAGTGAGTATTAAAGTCATGTAGTCCTCATAAAATGCTGTGAAAAATACGTGTTTATTTTGACCAGGAAGACACTAAGTTGAATAGATGAAAGGGAGTTATCATTCAAATAACCCTTGTATACATGAGAATCTCTCAGAATTTACTTTGTAGTCATTTTCAAATGTTTCTTGCTTTGTGTACATCAGTTAATAGATGCTAAACATTAAACTTAAACTTTGCATTTCAGTACATGATTGTGAGACATGCAGTCCAGACTGGAGATGTTACAATTGCCCTAGTCTATTGCCTGGAAAATCCCATGGACGGAGGAGCCTGGTGGGCTGCAGTCCATGGGGTCACGAAGAGTCGGACACAACTGAGTGACTTCACTTTCACTTTTCACTCTCATGCATTGGAGAGGAAATGGAAACCCATTCCAGTGTTCTTGCCTGGAGAATCCCAGGGACGGGGGAGCCTGGTGGGCTGCCGTCTATGGGGTTGCACAAAGTCGGACACGACTGAAATGACTTAGCAGCAGCAGCAGCATGAGAGCTATTGAACTGAAGAGAGCTCTCACAGAGAAGGCAATGGCACCCCACTCCAGTACTCTTGCCTGGAAAATCCTACGGATGGAGGAGCCTGGTAGGCTGCAGTCCATGGGGTCGCGAAGAGTTGGACACGACTGAGTGACTTCACTTTCACTTCTCATCCTCATGCATTGGAGAAGGAAATGGCAACCCACTCCAGTGTTCTTGCTTGGAGAATCCCAGGGATGACGGAGCCTGGTGGGCTGCCGTCTCTGGGGTTGCACAGAGTCGGACACGACTGAAGCGACTTAGCAGCAGCAGCAGGAACATGGTAGGAAACACGTATGCACTGGGTTTCAACCTATAGGCTACGTTCTTTGTGGTTGCATGGCCTTGCTGAGTCATCAGCTTTGTGTTCAGATCACCAAATGAGAAAACAAAGGCAATAACATTTGCAACTGGATGAGCTTTTCTATTGCCTTCAAATAGAGGTCAAAGTTGAGGACAAAGAAATATTAAGAATTTCATATTCTAAAAAGAAAAATCAACCTTTGGGGCCATAAACTTCCTTTAGGGTTTCTGCTGCTGCTGCTAAGTCGCTTCAGTCGTGTCCGACTCTGTGCGACCCCATAGACGGCAGCCCACCAGGCTCCCCTGTCCCTGGGATTCTCCAGGCAAGAACACTGGAGTGGGTTGCCATTTCCTTCTCCAATGCATTAAAGTGAAAAGTGAAAGTAAAGTCGCTCAGTCGTGCCCGACTCTTAGCGACCCCATAGACTGCAGCCTACCAGGCTCCTTCGTTCATGGGATTTTCCAGGCAAGAGTACTGGAGTGGGTTGCCATTGCCTTCTCCTAGATGCTGCTAATTCCATCTTGAGGCTCTATCATCTTTTTATTTCCAAGATCATCTTGGTAACATATGTCACTTCTGCTTCTGTTCTGCTGGTCAGAATTAGTCACATGGTTAGCCTAACATCAGGAGTCTGAGAAATGTAGAGGAGATCATAGAAATCTTTGAGAGTCAATAGTTTCTGCAATAGAGTCTTTGACATATTTGGAGATACATTGGCTTCCCTCACCTTTTCAAAATCAGGTGAATGAAGGCTCTGAGGATTCACTGGTAGAGATCGAGGGTAAGTGAAAAAAGAGAAGACTGTCCATAACAGGTCCCTGGGTTAGGCAATACTTAGTGAAATAACGCTTGTGTATAACCATAGAAAAGAAAATTACTGAAGAGCAATGGCAGAGCCAAGAGAGGAGATGGAGTTGGAGTAGTCCATGGTCCTGGTGGTTGGAATGTCAAAGATGCAGGGGAGCAAAGATTTGGGGTTTTCTTATGAGCCAAATGAACTCTGAAAAAGGTGCACTGAAGTCTATTACCAGTTCCTCATTCAAGAGGGTGGTCCTGGCATCAAGAGGCTGTGGGATGCTCTGCCAGGGCTAAGAGCTGTGAAGAATTGGAGGATGTAGGGCTAGAGCCACAAGTCCCACTTCAGAGAACTGTGCAGTGTGGATGGCCTTGCAGATGCTCCAAAGAACTTTCTCTTGTCTTATGAAAGAGCAACGCTGAATGCTTAATCACTCAGAGGGTATCGGTGCTGACCCGCAACAAGCATATATGTAGCAGAACCCAACACAGAGAAAATCACAATGGAGACAAGACTGCAGTTAAGTAAGATCCAGATGTTTCTTCTTACCCATTTACCCTTCCAACCTGCCAAGTAGAGTAAACCCTTCAGGAGGGGAAGGAGGAGAGAGGCCAAACCCAGAATACACATCCGTCTACTCTAAGGAGGAGGGATGGAGAAGAAATAAAAGAGAAGGTCATGCTTTCTTCACTCCAAAATAAAATGGAAGAGAAGTTCTGAGTTTGCAATTCACCTGTATCCTGAAAAATGAAAGCAAAGGAAAATTATGGCATCTTCTGAAGACATTATCTGGGGACTAGAAGAACTTCAACAAAGCTTGCTGAAAGCAGTAATAGTAGTAGAAAAACAATTATAAATTAAAACTCCCGCTTGGAATGAGGCCGTTCAGTAAACTAGCTATCTGTGGACCTATCACCTGACTTATTAATGTTGCTCCTGTTTCTGATGGGTGAGACCAAGGACTTGGGTCTGACTTAAAAATCTGAGAGACTGATGTCTTGGAGTCAAAGTGAGATGGGGTTGGACCCATGACATTATGGGTTATGAGAGCTGGGAGAGGCTGAGTGCTCCCTAGCCCATCCCCTCATCTTTCTCATGATCAAACTTGGGACCAGAGTTGGCGCATAGTTGGCTTAAGATCAAATTGCTGTTTAATAACAGAGATTGGTATCTTGACAATCTTGGTAGTATTATTAAAATTAACTCAATTCTGAAAAATAATTTTCATTCTTGCCTTAAATTTGAACCACTTTATCATTTCAATTCAAAATAATGAGACTTGAAGGTGAGATCATCCTTTTTTAAGTTGGTCCTCTGCAGTTTTGAGGCTACCCATGAAGTAGTGACTTCAATATTTTTCAGATCATTTACAACCCAGACTGCATAATGCTCAGAACTCTCTGTGATCAGCTTTCCTACAACTGTGACTAAAGAATAAAGAGCTTTATTGTATATTTCAAATATGGTTCAGGATTAACTTATATCTTTGCCTCTTTCTCTCCCTTTCAAGAGGACTTATCACTTTCTCAAATCTCCAAAAGTCAGTCCAGTTCTATGGAGCATCAGAGACTAATGTTAACTTTACTGAAGATGGCACAGGCCAAGAAAGACATGGTGACACCATCCAGCAAAACTTATTAAAAATCTCAATCAAATAATTTACCCAATCCAGTGCTTCTTCGGAGAAGGCAATGGCACCCCACTCCAGTACTCTTGCCTGGAAAATCCCATGGACGGAGGAGCCTGGAAGGCTGCAGTCCATGGGGTCGCTGAGTCGGACACGACTGAGCGACTTCACTTTCACTTCTCACTTTCATGCATTGGAGAAGGAAATGGCAACCCACTCCAGTGTTCTTGCCTGGAGAATCCCAGGGACGGGGGAGCCTGGTGGGCTACCGTCTATGGGGTCACACAGAGTCGGACACGACTGAAGTGACTTAGCAGCAGCAGCAGCAGCAGTGCTTCTTCAGTCATCAACTGCTTCTTTCCACTCTAGATGCCCCCAACCTGCAGCCAGTCCAGCTGCACCAGATTCAGCTTTTCTTGCCTCCCAGAGCTTCCACAACCCTCCCCATGCAAAGGGTTGTGGAATGCAAAGCAACTGAATTTTCAGTATTTTCTCTCAGTTTCTCCCATTTTTACCTTCAACCATCATCCTTTATTAGGAAGACTCATGTTAGGGGCAGTCTGCTTAGAAAGCAGAGTGTCTAAATAATAAATCTTTTTTTTTTTTTTTCCCCTTGTGAAATAAAGTGTTTCTCTGTCATATTTGCTTCCCAGGTGCAGTGATAAAGAATCTGCCCGACAAGGCAGGGGACTCAAGAGATGCAGGTTTGATCCCTAGGTCTGGAAGATCCCCTGCAGAAGGAAATGGCAACCCACTTCAGTATTCTTGCCTGGAAAATTCCATGGACAGAGGAGCCTGGTGGGCTACAGTCCATGGGGTCACAAAGAGTTGGGACACTTCTGAGCGACTGAGCACACTATCATATTTGTAGTATTTTTAGGCAATAGCATCTCTTCATCTATTTCAATTCATCAGGAACAATTGTTACTCATAGATCCCTCTTACCTATAGAATTTTGGCTTCTGCCCTCGTGAAGAGTCATTCCTTAGTACTAGGACATATCTGAGCGACTGAGCACACTATCATATTTGTAGTATTTTTAGGCAATAGCATCTCTTCATCTATTTCAATTCATCAGGAACAATTGTTACTCATAGATCCCTCTTACCTATAGAATTTTGGCTTCTGCCCTCGTGAAGAGTCATTCCTTAGTACTGGACTGAGATTCTAAAGTTGGTATGGGTTACCCATCTATATGGGTTTGTCTTCAGGCTGACCTGATGTTTCTGATTGTGTTTGCTCTTCAGTTCAGTTCAGTTCAGTCGCTCAGTTGTGTCCGACTATTTGCAATCCCATGAATTGCAGCACGCCAGGCCTCCCTGTCCATCACCAACTCCCAGAGTTCACTCAGACTCACGTCTATCGAGTCAGTGATGCCATCCAGCCATCTCATCCTCTGTCATCCCCTTCTCCTCCTGCCCCCAATCCCTCCCAGCATCAGTCTTTTCCAATGAGTCAACTCTTCGCATGAGGTGGCCAAGTACTGGAGCTTCAGCTTTCGCATCATTCCTTCCAAAGAAATCCCAGGGTTGATCTCCTTCAGAACGGATTGGTTGGATCTCCTTGCAGTCCAAGGGACTCTCAAGAGTCTTCTCCAACACCACACTTCAAAAGCATCAATTCTTCAGTGCTCTAAAACCTCTGCTCTATTATCAGATTTGCTCATGGGCTTCTATGCTGACTTGATCTCAGACTCAAGCCCCAGCCCATCCAACTTCTTACTGAGTTCTCATTTCATGAACTATGTTTTTTTCCGTCCTTTCCTATTTCCCCCCAGCACTCAGCATTGGTCCTTCCCTATTTTCAGATAGTGACTTCTGTATCAGCTCTGACAGCTGACCTCACTTAGCTGTGTGGTTGGAGATATAATTCCCAGCTCAAATGGAGGGAAGTTGGTGAGTTTCAGGGCATCATTGTTGGTGTTAGATGATGTGAAGAGAACCTTTCATGAACCAACCAACATATCCCTCTATGCCCTGTCAGATGAGATGTCTGATATGTCTTATAAGGACAATTTTTAGCAACAATTTGTATTGATATCTAAAGTATATTCAGGCAAATCCACCTTGACTTTTTTGTTTGTTCATAGTGTCTATATTCATTATTGTCAAAACTTGGAAGCAACCAAGAACCCTTTAGTAGGTAAATGGATGAATAAACTGTGGCACAGCAGACAATGGAATATTATTCAAGGCTAAAAAACTAACAAGCCATGGTATTTGTCTTTCTTCATCATTTCACTTAGCATCATACCTTCCAGGTTCATCCATATTGTCATAAATGGAAGATTTCTTCATTTGTTATGACTGAATAGTATTCCACTGTGTGTGTGTGTGTGTATTTACATATATATATATCCTACCACTGTGTATGTAAATATATGCACACACAATGGTGGTATACATATGTCACGTTTTCTTTATCTATTCATTTGTTGATGGGCACTTAGACTGTTTCCATATCTTGGCTATTGTAAGTAATGTTGCAATGAACATAGGGGTGAAGATATTTTTTTAAATTAGCATTTTTGCATTTTTCAGGTAAATACACAGTAGAATAGCTAGATAATATGGTAGTTCATGGAGAAGGAAATGGCCACCCACTCCAGTATTCTTGCCTCGAGAACCCCATGAGCAGAGGAGCCCGGTGGGCTACAGTCCATGGGGTAATAAAGAGTCGGACATGACTGAGTGACTAGTACTAACACTATGGTAGTTCTGATCTTAATGTTTTGAGGATTCTCCATATCGTTTTCTGTAGTGGCTGTGCCGGTCTACACCACTAACAATGTATGAGGGTTCCATTTCTCCATATTCTAGAGAATTCCTTTGTTTCCAAGCTCTCTGTGCATTAAATAAATATCAACTCAGAAGTTCAAGCAACTGATAGGCGCTGTTCATGATTTATTCTACGTCTTCTTGAGTTCCTGATTCTGTTTCTCTACAGAGCTTTCATATTTGAAGAAGCAGCAAGCTTTTTTTTTTTTTACATTACTTGAATTCCATTTTTAAAATTTCTCCTCAACATCCCCTCTTTATTTCTAAATTTTGAGATTGCAGCTTGAATTCTAAATTTTGTGTACAAATGTCACACAGCAGTCAAAGAGCAAGGAGTACAGTTATAAACACCTAGGCTTCTTGAGCTAAAGAAAATCTCTCCTTCACAGCCACCATAAGAGTAGAAAGGGTTAAAGAATTATCCAGTTCTCTGTTCTTTGTCCAGTATCCAGTGATAATCTAAACCTAGTGGAAACACACAGGTCTGCACTCAGCTTTTCCATCATTTATATTTCTGGTGCCTGAACAATGTCTTTAAAGGAGCATTCTTGCAAAAACAGAAACCTGCTGTTTGGGTGAACCTGAGAATCCTTTGGTTTTCTTTAACAAAATAAATATTTTGGTAGAAGAGCAAATTCCAGGTCTGAAGATGACCAAGGTAGGGCTGGATCCATGGATTATTAGCCAAGACATTCAGGATAATGGAAATAGATGGGCTCTGCAGGAAGGGGGTAGGAGAGATGCGAGAGGGAAGCTCTGAATGAGATCATTGCTTAAAGAAAGTATGGTTTGGCCCAAAGAGCAGGAGCTGTGTTCCCTAGATAGATCTAAGAATTGAATAAGTGGGCAGCTGCGGTTCACTCTTCAGATCATAATCCTGGAGGGAGTCACTGTTCAAGTGTTACTTCCAGCAGGTACCAATTACACATGTTTAGAAAGCTAGGGGGCTGCCTGTATATATAGATATAGGTGGAAAGCATTATAATAAATATTACTGCCAAAAATGGGAAGAAGGGAGAACTACAATTTATGATATCCCTGCTGGACGCCAAGTATAGTGCAAGCATTATTTGATTTGTTTCTCTCAACCAACCTATGTGTTATCTTATCATCTTATAGAGGAAGGACCTGGGGTTCAGTGAGGTTAAGTACATTACTAAAGGGGGCAGAATAAAGAAAGAAAGAAGCTAAAATTTGAATCCAAGTTTGTCTAACTCTAAAATTTAGATTTCCCTAGTGCAGGATTTGGCCTTCCAAAGCCTGTCCTGTGTAGGACCATGCTCTCCATGCTTTATTATGAGAGTTGCTATCATTTACTGAGCGCTACACTACACATTTTGCACATGTCATTTATCATCCTCACAAAAATCATGAACATAAGTTTTATTATTCTTACTCTGTAAAGAAGCTGAAGGGTGGACAAGTTATGTTGTATTCAAAGGCATATAATGGGTGGAACTGATATCCTAGCTTGCTTCTCTCCAAAGTACTTGTTGAATTTTGCTTTCTGTTTTTTAAACAATTATTTGAATGTCATTGTTCAGTTGCCAAGTCATGTTGGACTCTGCTACCCCATGGACTGTAGCACACCAGGCCTCCCTGTTCCTCATCTCTTGGAGTTTGCCCAAATTCATGTTCATTGAATCAGTGATGCCTTCCAACCATTCATCCTCTGTCACCCTCTTCTCCTTCTGCCTATTCTGAATACAATGAAGTTAACAAATTATTCTAGACACAATGAATTTTCTATGTTAAATGAACTTGTACTTTGGGGGGGTCTTATCAGCAACTCCAGTACTTTGGCCACCTCATGTGAAGAGTTGACTCATTGGAAAAGACTCTGATGCTGGGAGGGATTGGGGGCAGGAGGAGAAGGGGACAACAGAGGATGAGATGGCTGGGTGGCATCACCGACTCGATGGATGTGAGTGTGAGTGAACTCCGGGAGTTGGTGATGGACAGGGAGGCTTGACGTGCTGCAATTCATGGGGTCGCAAAGAGTCGGACACGACTGAGCGACTGAACTGAACTGATCAGCATTGAGTCACTGTATATGTGGTTGTCAGGAAGACAAGAATGGAGAGGATATATGTTTCAGCTGTCTGTCTACCTATGTATGTACCTATGTACTGTATATGTATATTTATATGCATGTATATATCTATATCTCTACCTAATCTGCCATCAAGTATCAAAATACAATTAGTTAACAATAGTTCATCACTAAATTGAAAGTATAGTTCAGTTCAGTTCAGTCGCTCAGTCGTGTCTGACTCTGCGACCCCATGAATCGCAGCACACCAGGCCTCCCTGTCCATCACGATCTCCCGGAGGTCACTCAGACTCACATCCATCAAGTCCATGATGCCATCCAGCCATCTCATCCTCGATCGTCCCCTTCTCCTGCCCCCAATCCCTCCCAGCATCAGAGTCTTTTCCAATGAGTCAACTCTTCGCATGAAGAGTTTTCTCTTTGGCCAACTTTTCGCATGGCCAAAGTATTGGAGTTTCAGCTTTAGCATCTTTTCCTCCAAAGAAATCCCAGGGCTGATCTCCTTCAGAATGGACTGGCTGGATCTCCTTGCAGTCCAAGGGACTCTCGAGTCTTCTCCAACACCACAGTTCAAAAGCATCAATTCTTCAGCGCTCAGCCTTCTTCACAGTCCAACTCTCACATCCATACATGATCACAGGAAAAACCATAGCCTTGACTAGATGGATCTTAGTTGGCAAAGTAATGTCTCTGCTTTTGAATATACTATCTAGGTTGGTCAAAATTTTTCTTCCAAGGAGTAAGCGTCTTTTAATTTCGTGGCTGCAGTCACCATCTGCAGTGATTTTGGAGCCCAAAACAATAAAGTCTGACACTGTTTCCACTGTTTCCCCATCTATTTGCCATGAAGTGATGGGACCAGATGCCATGATGTTCGTTTTCTGAATGTTGAGCTTTAAGCCAACTTTTTCGCTCTCCTCTTTCACTTTCANCTGCAGTCACCATCTGCAATGATTTTGGAGCCCAAAAAAATAAAGTCTGACACTGTTTCCACTGTTTCCCCATCTATTTGCCATGAAGTGATGGGACCAGATGCCATGATCTTCGTTTTCTGAATGTTGAGCTTTAAGCCAACTTTTTCGCTCTCCTCTTTCACTTTCATCAAGAGGCCCTTTAGTTCTTCTTCACTTTCTGCCATAAAGGTGGTGTCATCTGCGTATCTGAGGTTATTGATATTTCTCCTGGCAGTCTTGATTCCAGCTTGTGTTTCCTCCAGTCCATCGTTTCTCATGATGGACTCTGCATATAAGGTAAATAAGCAGGGTGACAGTATACAGCCTTGATGTACTCCTTTCCCTGTTTGGAACCAGTCTGTTGTTCCATGTCCAGTTCTAACTGTTGCTTCCTGACCTGCATATAGGTTTCTCAAGAGGCAGGTCAGGTGGCCTGGTATTCCCATCTCTTTCAGAATTTTCCACAGTTTATTGTGATCCACAGTCAAAGGCTTTGGCATAGTCAATAAAGCAGAAGTAGATGTTTTTCTGGAACTCTCTTGTTTGTGTCAAATACCAGCTTTATCCACCGGGCTTTACTCTGTGGCCTGGGAATGCCGAGGAGCTAGGAGTTCTTGCCCTTGAGCCTCCAAGACGGAACGCGGCAGCCTGGGAGCAGCGCGGGGGTGGAGCCAGCTTTTCTGTCGGAGTACGTAGGCCCGCGCACCGCGCCTTTAAGGCGCCCGGCAGAGGCGGCCCTGAAACTGAGAGTGGGTGCGGGCGGGAGCGTGAGCGCAGCAGCCGGACCTGAGCTGGGGGCCAGGACCGGGGACAGGCTTCTGGATAGCGCAGGGGTTCCAGACGGCTGAGGTCAGGTGAGGTGAGCGTCGGTCGGGGTGGGAGGCGAGGGGGGAGGTGGTGCGCATTTAGGAGGGAATATCCCCGGGCTCCCCCAATGGCCCCATGACCTACCCTACACTTCCGAGTCCGGACTGCCTGACCTCTCTCCAGAGGGCACGATGAGAAGAAGGGTTGGAGACCTGTACCTCCCTTTTTCCTCCGTTTCCCCGCCCCAGCACCAGCCCCTGCGCTCTCCCTTCCAGCGCCTGGATGGATAGGTTTCACATTCCTGAATCCCTGGTCCCTACTTCCCCGGGGCCGGGCTGCCTGCTGCCCTAAGCACCCGGACAAGGTGAGGACTGGTCGGGGACCTGCACGCATTCTATTCGGCCTCCCCGCTGCTTGCACCAACCCCTAGGCACCCCCTCCCCAAGTACCTCGATGGTTTGGAGGCTCTTGCACCCGCGTTCCTCCCACTTTCTGGGGAAGAGCTACAGCTCAGCTGCCCTGCCAGCTGCTTTCATCTGCCTCCATCCTGCCCCAGACATGTGCACCCCTGAAGACCTTTCCCAATCATAACTTACCTCCAAAAGCCTTTCAACTCTTTCTCCACCCTGCCTCAGTTCCTTTGCATCCTCTCCTCCGCTCAACCCGCCAGTCAGGTTGCTTGCTGGTCCAACCACCCCGACTGCAACGCCCGGCAACCCCGGCGTCCCCAGGGCTTCTTGGCAGTTGGAAACGCGGATTGTGTAACGCTGGCTGCAGGGCAGCTCGTGCGGGTTGTGCACCCCGGCACCCGCAGAGGAGTAGAGGAGGCCAGGCTGAGGGAGGGAGGAAGAGGTTGTAGATGAAAGGCTGTGCCCGCAGGCCACTGTATGAATCCTTTTCTGTGCCCGCGGACTGAGTGGTTAAGAAAAGATCTCACCTCTCACCGGCCCTGAAATCTCTAATGGCAGACTCCACCTGGCTGGGGTTAAAAATAGCTTCTTATTAATAATAGCTGACATACAGTAAGCAAAAACAAGGTGTCAGTCCCTTTCCTAAGCGCCTTTGAAAACCTTACCTGCCGAACTACCAATAGCCCCATATGAGGTAGGTGCCTCCATTGTGCCCATTTCTTAGAGGAGAAATGAGAGGGTTTCAGTGATGGGTCCCTCCCAAGACACACTGAGTCACCTCAAAGCCCCCATTCTGAACCACTGGGCTTACTTTATTGTAACTAATAAATTTTTATCAACATTTTTTAATATAGAAAGTTAGAAATTACAGAAGTTAATAACCTGTGTCCCTAGCATAAATTAATTTTTCTAAAATTAGGTTTTCAGACCAGCAAGGGATCCTTGGTACTCTCTTTAAGAATATTGATGCCCATAGAGGAGAAAGGACTTGCATGAGGCCGCAAAGCCTGAAAGTATCAGGACTGGGGTGCAACACAGGTCCTGGGATGGTTAATTGGTACTTGCTGGGTTCTCTGATGGCTGCCTCAGCCCTTCAGTCTGGGATCTTGGAGACCCTGCCCACCTCCCCTTCTGCATCGTGATGTCCTTCCTTTCCTGCTTACTTTACTCTAACCCAAGCTAGTGAACACACATTCTACCCTCTGCTGCCTTTCTTTAGGTTGTCACCTGCTCTGGGAACGCTCTTCATGGAATCTCTAACGTCTAAATTGTCAAAAGTTCAGAAATAAAACAAGTAAAACCAAGAAATTACCAGAGTAGTAATTAGTAAAAATTTATTGTGCACACTCCAAAAAGACAAAGCCAGGAGTGTTAAAACCAAAACAGTGGAACGAGGCTCAGGGATAAACTGTTTTAAAGCAGCTTCAGTTCAGTTCAGTTCAGATCAGTTCAGTCTCTCAGTCGTGTCTGACTTTTTGCAACCCCACGAACTGCAGCACGCCAGGCCTCCCTATCCATCATCAACTCCTGGAGTTAACCAAACTCATTGAGTTGGTGATGCCATCTCACCATCTCATCCCCTGTCGTCCCCTTCTCCTGCCTTCAGTCTTTCCCAACATCAGAGTCTTTTCAAATGAGTCAGCTCTTCTCATCAGGTGGCCAAAGTATTGGAGTTTCAGCTTCAACATCAGTCTTTCCAATGAACACCTAGGACTGATCTCCTTTAGGATGGACTGATTGGAACTTCTTGTCGTCCAAGGGACTCTCGAGTCTTCTCCAGCACCACAGTTCAAAAGCATCAGTTCTTTGGTGCTCAGCTTTCTTTTTACTCCAACTATCACATCCATACATGACTACCGGAAAAACCATAGCCTTGACTAGATGGACCTTTGTTGACAAAGTAATGTCTCTGCTTTTTAATATGGTGTCTAGATTGGTCATAACTTTCCTTCCAAGGAGTAAGCATCTTATAATTTCATGGCTGCAATCACCATCTGCAGTAAAGCTGCTTATATAGTGAGAAAGAGGTGGTGGTTTATTCTTTACAGTAGTTGGTTATACTATTAGAATTTTCTTAAATAATAGGGAATTAGTCAATAGTTACCTCATATCAACCTTGGGAAACAGTTCAGGTTTTACCTATGATTTCTAGGGACAAGAGCAAGAACTGACATAAGTGAGTCTTCCAAAGTAAGTTAAATTAAGCTTTGTGTGGCTACATTAGTATCAGTTGCTCAGGGAATCTTCAAGGCTGGTCTCCATTTGTTTTTGACCTAACAAAAGGTTACCTACCCCTTAGGGTCTAACTTGTCTGTCCCCTTGAAAACACTCCCCTGATTTCTCCCCTGCTCCCAACTAAAATCTCTTTGTAGCTGGGATCCTCCCACCTTCTACTCCCGAGTGGTGTTTGGAAGGTTCTGCAGCAAACATCTGCCTTGTCCTCTTGGGTGCAGTCGTGCTGTTAGGCTTACTAGTGTTCCCCAAGACTCCTCTTCCCACCTGCCTTGTGAAGCCCCAGGACAGAGAGAGAGGTCCATGGGGATGGGGTGGTTTCTGAAGTAAGGATAAGCTCAGAATTTCTGAAGCCTGCAGCCCCAAACTCCCTTCATTGAGCTGCAGGTGATCACAGGGAGAATCGCTCAGTGAGGTACTGAATATTATAACTACATGTTTGTTCATAACCCTGAGGGGTCCCACCGGAAAAATCAGAGAGACTCAGGTCCAAATCCCACTTCTACCACTGGGTAGCTTTGTGGCTGTGGGCCAGTTACCCAGCTTCTTTGAGCCTCAGCTTCTGGTAATAATACCTGCTTTAGAAGGCAGTGGTGAGATTTAGATAAAGTAAAGCGCAGGGCCCAGCACATGATAAGCACTCGGTAAGTACCTATTAGTATGGAGAGTGGCCACTACTTTGAATTATTGGAGAATGATTAACTCATTACTATATGGCTCATACTAATTTTGCTTAGTGATGGGTCAGGGGAGTTCAGGCCAAGAAGAGGTAAGCATTTTTTGTGCTCGGAAAGGCCTGCCTGTGAGAATGTCTTCAACTGCATATCATTCGTTGCCTTTACAATGCAATAAATTTGCCTGTTTTTTAAGCTTTAAAAATTTATGACCTTCTAGCTCTATGAGAATCTGTGTTACCTAGAATGAATGTGTGAATGTGATTTGTGCAGTTGTAAGTGATTATGAAACTTAATGATAGGAGGGAATAAAAAAAAACTTAGAGATGACCTTGGTTTGCAGTGTGTGTGGTTGGTTCAGGCCTATCTTGGGGTCAGAGGTTCGATTCAAAGGTTACCTGGGTTTGGAGGAAAAGAAAGCAAATGAATGCTTTATCCTAGTAGGCTAGTGAACTGCTGAGACTGTGGAAATCCACTTCCATGTGCCATTTGCTTTTCCAACTTCTGGTTATTCTGACAACTAGATCAGTCATTACAGTCGTGGTGAGTGTTCAAAAGAAGAGGCCAGGAATGTCACCTTCAAAGCTAGTGTTTGGAATTTGATGGGAAACTAGTTCTGCAAGTTAAAAAAAAATTTTATTTAAAAATTTCTCCTAAATTGATTCTTTACTGGAATATGTTAGGATTCCATTTGATAATTTAAAGACTGTCGAGTTTAGATGTTGTAAGACATACAAGTTCAGTTCAGTTCAGTCGCTCAGTCGTGTCCGACTCTTTGGACCCCATGAATCGCAGCACGCCAAGCCTCCCTGTCCATCACCAACTCCCGGAGTTCACTCAGACTCGCATCCATTGAGTCAGTGATGCCATCCAGCCATCTCATCCTCTGTCGTCCCCTTCTCCTCCTGCCCCCAATTCTTCCTAGCGTCAGAGTCTTTTCCAATGAGTCAACTCTTCGCATGAGGTGGCCAAAGTACTGGAGTTTCAGCTTTAGCAGCGTTACCATATGTAAAATAGATAACCAGTGGGAATTTGCTGTATGATTCAGGGAACACAAAGCCTCTGCTCTGTGACAGCCTGGAGGGGTGGGATGGAGAGGGAGGTGGGAGGAAGGTTTATGAGAGAGGGGACATATGTATATCTGAGGCTGGTTCATGTTGATGTACGGCAGAAACCAACTCAATATTATAAAGTAATTATCCTCCAGTTAAAAATAAAATGCAGAAAAAAAAGAACAGCTTCAAGACTGTGCCCTTAAAAAAAAAAATTCCTGAGCACTGAAAGAAAATGTTTCAAAGTAGATTTGGTGAGTGACTAAAAATGTTCCTCACTGATTAACTGCGGTGATAAAGATTGGAGCTGAGTGGGTTCACTTCCTGTAGAAGTGGGTCTCCACTGAGGGCAGCTTTACCTCTAGGGAGCATTTGGCACCATCTGGAGACATTTTTGCTTATCAAAACTTGGGGGCCTCTCTCCACTGGTTAGAGGCAGGGGAACTGCTCATTACTCTCACAATGCTTAGAAAGTGGATAGGAAAGCCCCTCACAACAAAGAATTAATCTGGCCCCAAATGTCATTTGTGCCATGATTGAGAAACCCTAATTGAGACATAGGGTCCCTAGGGGCTTCCCAGATGGCGCTAGTGGTGAAGAATTCGCATGCCAATGTGGGCGCGTGCAAGAGATGCGGGTTGGAAGATCCCCTGGAGCTTTAAAATGGCTCCTCACTCCACTGTTCTTGCCTGGAAAATCTCATGGGCAGAGGAGCCTGGTGGGTTACAGTCCATGGGGTCACAAAGAGTTGGATACGACTGAGCAACTGAGCACACACCATCCAGAAGTAATTTTTGCAACCAAAGTCTTCCTTAACCATGGAGATAGTCCCCGCTTCAAGAAAGATCATGATATTCTCCTAAACTAGGCCTTCGGAAACCCTCTTGATCATATGTTCAGTCCCAGAAGCCTTGTAGCATGTTGTTGCCCTCCTTGGATGCGTTTCCAGCTGTTTCAGGGAAACTGCTGATTCAGGAAAACAGTACCGCCTGCAGAAGGTGTGAGCAGGGGTGCTTACAGGGCTGCAGGTTGAGATCCTCTTCTTGTAAAATGTTCACCCAGAGTGACAGCAGCCTTGGTCAGGTGGTTTTCCAGAAGCTGTGGCTCTTGGCTGCTGGTGTTGGGTATCTGCCTCGTGATACACCCGGAAGAGGATTCAAGCCTGATATGTGATGAAGTTTGGGAACTGAGCTATGGGCTAGACTCTGGGAATATAAAGATAGCGACAGAGAGCTGCCTACCGATGAAGCATCTGCGCAGACCTGGGCACAGCAGCCGTGCAGGGTGATGGAGGTGTATTTCTGAACACAAGTTCGTGTGCACGATACGCAGTGCAGACAGACACACCGAAATGGCGGAGTCTGGAGCAGAGTACATATATTGCAGGGTCAAGCAAAGGGGGCAGGTTACTCCCCCTGGTGGTTTGAGGGGAGACGTTTTTAAAAGGCAAATTAGGGCTGAGGGCTGCAGGCCTTGTGGCTTTCTTCTGCTTGGTTGGTGGTGAGGTAAAAGCTGTGCTCCAGGAATCTTACACTCAGCCTGAAGTTACCGTCCTCAGTCTGGGTGGGAGCCTTAGTTCCTACAGAAGTGATCGAAGATAGTGTTCTGTGTGTTCCTTGAGGAGGAACCAGGACCCTGCCCCAAGGCTGAACTTTTCTTTCTCTTAACTCCTCTGTTTCAGCAGCCCTTCTCTTCCCTGATTAGCAACTGTTTGAATCTGCCCTGTGGAACTCAGGGAAAGTTAAGGAGGTTGAAAATGAAATGAAGTCGCTCAGTCATGTCCGACTCTTTGCGACCCCGTGGACTGTAGCCCACCAAGCTCGTCTATCCATGGGGATTCTCCAGGCAAGAGTACTGGAGTGGGCTGCCATTTCCTTCTCCAGGGGATCTTCCCGACCCAGGGATCGAACCCAGGTCTCCCGCATTGTGGACAGACGCTTTAACCTCTGAGCCACCAGGTTGAATGAAACCCATTTCCTATAGATAAGGAGGGAGCACAGAAAGGCTTTTGTGCCCAGGAGGGCCCCATAGGGTCCTGCTTGGTTTCAGTGGCACGGCTGTCTAGCTCCTCCCGGGAGAGCAGGCCAGTGCTTCCCAGCTGTGCAGCGAGTACTCAACACCTTCCAGTCCCTGCTTTGAGCGGTCTCCATGCATCATTTGATTTTGTCCCCACACTGAGTCTCCAAGAGGTTCTGTGACTTGCCGAGGTCCCAAAGCTGGTAGTGAGAGAGCAGAGATGTGAACGTAGGTTATGGAACTGCACAGCTGACCCTCAGAGAAGCATTTACAGGTGGGGTGGTCCCAGGTGGCTCAGTGGTAAAGAATCCACCTGCCAAGTAGGAAATGGGAGTTCGATCCCTGGGTTGGGAAGACGCCCTGCAGGAGGAAATGGCAGCTCATTCCAGTATTCTTGCCTGAGAAATCCCATGGACAGAGGAGCCCATGGACAGGTGAGCTGCAGTCCATGGGGTCACGAGTCAGACGCGACTGAGCAACCACAGCACAGTGTTTTCCTAGCCAAGACTTGAAGGATGCAACCTCAAGTCCCCCAAGCGGGGGTGTGCTGTGCGGAAGCCCTGGGGGTGTGAAGGAGCATGCCATGTCAGGATTGTAGATCTTTCAGGAAAATAGGGGGCAGGATACAAGAGGATGGCATGTGAAGGATGGGCAGGCTCCAGCTTGTCCGTGGCCTTCCATGTCACGCTGTGGGCCACTGTGAGCCACCAGTGGAGTGGGGCAGAGGAAGAGAAGAGCTGTGTGCCATTGGGCAGCTTGCTTAAGCTCTCTGGGTCTCAGCTGCCCCACTGAACTGGAGTCTCTAAAGCTACTCTGATGAGGAATGCTCGTTTTGTTAGTGACCATAATGAGCAGAGTGAAGGAATGGCCCGCAGTGGTGCTGGTGGGGCAGCGCTGTGACTCATGGCTTGCCTGTTTATCATTCGGTATTATACTAAGTGCCCACCGAGGGACGGCGTGGCGATGCTAAAGTGCCATGGCACGTGCAGAGATGTAGTAAGACGTGTCTTCAAGGAGCTTGCAGCCTAGTGCAGGGTGCAGCCAGTGTTTTCATATTAGAGTAAAAGACATAGATCACAAATACTTGTTGGCATGGAGAAGGAAGTCAAGGTTACCGACGGCTGGGGGACTGAGGGAAGGTTAACTGAAGGAGATAACGCCTAGTTCTGCCAGAATGATTTGTTAGGAGAAATGGGGGTAGATAGAGTGTATAGTTCAGATCAACAGAAAATGGGGAAGTGGAGAAAAATACAAAGCTAGTTCAGGTGCCCCCACCAGAGGGTCAGATTATCAGCCTATCTGGTAACGAATTCCCCGGAGTTTCCAGGTTTTAGGGGAAATGTGGCAGTTGTAACAGGAATATATCCACTGATGGACTTGCCACTTACACACTTGGGTCCCACCCCATCACGCCTCCTCTCTTTTTAACCCTGGTGTCCAGCCAGGCTCCTGGAACATCCATGTCTTGGTTATCTGTCCCTCCCAAGACATAAGGACATTTTACAAGTATGAGAGAGACAGAATTTCATGACAGAGACAGAATTTCATGAAATCACAGCAAGGGATGTTGGGGGGTGCTGCTTGACTGACGTGTGGAGATTGTAATGGGTGGGAGTCTGGCAATGTGAGACCTGTTAACTGATGAAGAGAAGGGAGGGACTTGAAGCTCAAAGGATTGGGAAGCCTTTGGGAAAGCTGTCAGTAAAATATATTTGCAAAAATGTCCTCTGAATGATAGCACTGTGACAACAAGATGTTAAGTGGAAGGACTTAGCGTACTCTTAAGGCAGTTGGCATGAGATTCATTCTTTGTTCTAAGAATTAGCGTAGGTGGCAGTTATTTTGTTCCATATTTGCTTTTGATCTTAGAACTGACAGCTTTTGATTTTTACTTATTTGGATAGAGTTCTAAACAAAACTGTGTTTTATTCTTAACTATGAAGCTTTTTTCTGATGCTGATTTTCCCGAGTTACAGAGATCTCTGGGGAAGAGCTTCTGGTTAAGGAAGGTAGGGACCAGCTCACAAAGGGCTCTGAATGCTGGACCTCGTGCTGGAAGCCAGAAATCTTATCCTGATCAAAGTGCTGGCTGTTTATAAGAGAGCTCCTTTTTGTCTCACACCAGCTTTGTCCCTGCAGTTAGAAAATACTGTAGACCAACTTCCCTCCTTTAGAAATGTCAGAACCCTCTGTAATTTCCTTGCTTTTCCTTTCTTTAAGCAATAGTCTTTTCAGCTTGCTTTTTGTTTGGAGGACGGTTGTTTTACAGTGTTGTGTTGCTTTCTGACCTACAACAACTCAGATCAGTCATAACTGTATATGCCTTCCCTCTAAAGCCTCCTCCCATTCCCACCCTGCTTTTCCTTTTGACTTCAGAGCACAGCTTCAAGAAATGGGAGAGTGTTTGGGGGCTCTGAGGTTCTATTTCAGGCCTCTGCCACTGCATACCATATAGAGGGCTATAATTTCTTTTAGTCATGTGAAAGATAGTCACTTCTGTGATGCTCTTTCTAGCACTTTACCTCTGAGAACTGACCTCAGCCAATGATAGTGCATACACTGGCACTAATTCGTAGAGAAGTGTTCGAATGAAAGCTTGTTCCAGGCTCCCCAAGAGCCTGAAGACTTGGGTCCTTAGAGGTAAAGGATCGAGTGGCTTTTGGCCTCTCTTTTATCCAGTGGGACACTGACTTGTATCCCTGTAGGGCTGCCTGGCCTAAAGCATGGTTTCAGGCAGGTGTTTATTTCACACTGTCGCCACAGCTGCATCTGGACCCCAGAGGCTGATGCTTTGAAGGTGCTGGGCTAGCTCAGGGCACATGGCGCATGTTTCATTGCCTTGTCTCTTTGCCAGTATGAGTTTTTAGAAGATATACCACAGGGTATGTAAGCTACCTGCCTTCCAGCTGAGCCTCTGATTGATCTGCCAGCCTCTCCTCTCTGGCTGTGTCCCTTCTCCCGAGGACTGAGTAGCAGGATTTTCCTGTTCTCTGATCTTCTGTCCACAGGCCCTGCCTGGCTTGGCCAAGTTTCCTTGGCCATAGTGCTGCCCTAGGTGGTAGAAGCAGGGCAGGGGGCCATGGGCTTGGATGGTTCTTAAAGCAAAGGCCCCGATGGGGAATCAGGTGCTAGTGATTTGGTATAAAGCAAGACAGAGTGAATCCTCTTATCAATACCTTTCCCAGAACTATGAAGGAGATAGAATTTCTATAACTGTTGAGCATGTGAAATGTGACTAGTGCAGCTGAAGAACTGATTTTTACATTTTACTCAGTTTTGATCAGTTTAAATGTAAACAGGCACCGTGGCTACTGTACAGTAAAAAGTGAAGTGGCTCAGTTGTGTCCGACTCTACGAGCCCATGGACTGTAGCCTGCCAGGCTCCTCCGTCCATGGGATTTTCCAGGCAAGAATACTGGAGTGGGGTGCCATTTCCTTCTCCAGGGGATCTTCCCAACCCAGGGACTGAACCCGGGTCTCCTGCATTGTAGGCAGACGCTTTACCATCTGAGCCACCAGGGAAGTATGGCTACTGTATAAGATGGACCATTGCATCTGAGGAGTTTCTGTTGTTCATTTTACTTTTTTGACGCTATGTATACTTGGCTGCGCCGGGTCTTTGTTGCTGTGTGGCTCTTCTCTAGTTGCAGCGAGCACTCCTCTTTAGCTGGGGTGTGCAGTCTCACTGTGCTGGCTTCTCTTGTTGCACACAAGCTCTGGGGGTGCAGGCGGCAGTAGTTGCTGCACGTGGAGTGAGTAGCTGTGCTCCCGGGTTCTGGAGCACAGACTCAGTAGCTGTGGTGCGTGGGCTTAGTTGACGCAGGGGCTGCAGGGATCCTCCCAGACCTGAGATCCCTGCAGGGACCTCCTGCATTGGCAGGGGGATTCTTTACCACAGAGCCACCATGGAAGCCCTATGTTGTATTTTTTAATTAAAGAGGGAAAACCTTTTACACACACATGGTGGCAACTCAAGAGGTATGGTTCATGTCAGTGAACAGTCTCCCTCATCTCTGCCCCTAGCCTCTCAGCTTCCCTTCCCAGCCCCACTCGTATGGTTCTCAGCTGCTTCTGCATCCATTCAGAAACATCTTGCACATACATAAGCAATAACACACATATTTTTCTCTCTTTCTCACAAAGCAAGAGATGTTATTCTACCCATTCTCTTCTGTTCCTTGGTTTTTAAAGTTAACAATGTATCTTGGAGGTCATTACCCATAGGGACAAATAGAACTGACAGCTTCCCTGGTGGCTTAGGCAGTAAAGTGTCTGCCTGCAATGCAGGAGACCTGGGTTCGATCCCTGGGTTGGGAAGGTCTCCTGGAGAAGGAAATGGCAATGCACTCCAGGACTGTCGCCTGGAAAATCCCAAGGATGAGGAGCCCAGTCAAAGAGGTCACAAAGAGTCAGACACGACTGAGCGACTTCACTTCACTTCACTTCACTTCATTATTTTAATGGTTTATATATATAATTATTTTTTGGAAGTGCTCAGCCTGTTTATTTCACTTTATGCCCAGCCTATAATATGTCATGGCTTATATTAATTTTATTTGCATTTAATGGCTATACACTATAACTTGTTTATACTCCAGTACTTTGGCCACCTCATGCGAAGAGTTGACTCATTGGAAAAGTCTCTGATGCTGGGAGGGATTGGGGGCAGGAGGAGAAGGGGACGACCGAGGATGAGATGGCTGGATGGCATCACGGACTCGATGGACGTGAGTCTGAGTGACCTCCGGGAGATGGTGATGAACAGTGAGGCCTGGCGTGCTGCAATTCATGGGGTCGCAAAGAGTCGGACACGACTGAGCGACTGCACTGAACTGAACCATCATTTACTTAACATGTCCCTTATGAGTGGGCATGCAAGTTCCAGGTTTTTTGACATGATAAGTAATACTATAACAAATAACCCTGCACAAACTTATTCTCACATATGTTCAGGTATGAGTATAAATAAATTCCTGGAAATCAGAGATGATTTGATCAAAGGTGTGTGTATTTTACATTGCTGCAGGTTTTGCCAAAGTGCCGTCTGTAGATTTTGTTAAGTCGCTCAGTCGTGTCCAACTCTTTGTGACCCCGTGGACTGTAGCCCGCCAGGCTCCTCTGTCCGTGGACTTCTCCAGGCAAGAATACTGGAGTGGGTTGACATTTCCTTCTCCAGGGGATCTTCCCAACCCAGGGATAGAACTTGGGTCTCCTGCATTGCAGGCAGATGCTTTATCCTCTGAGCCACCAGGGAAGACTTTGTTGATGGGAATGTAAATTTATATGTTGTTGAGGGCAATCCCAGAGCCCCAGCTACACTGTTTGTTGTTACACTTTTTGTTGTTCACCAATATGGTAAACAGAGATCACCATCACCTTGGAGGTTTAATTTGTGTTTCTCTTGTAAATGAAATTAAGATTGAACATCTTTTTAGCTAAGAGTCATTTGTATTTCCTTCCTGTTCAATTATCTTTTCAAATCTTTTACCCATTTTATTGGATTTTGTTCTTTTTATTGATTTGTAGGAACCCTTTATTAGTCTGTTGCCTGATATGTATCAACAGATTTTAACCTTGTTCATGCTATCCCTTTCCATGTGTCATTTAAAAAGATTTTTATGCAGTCAGCTTATTAATATTTATGATATGACTCCTAGGTTTTATATCTTACTGAGGAAGATTTTTCCAGAGTTCTCATGTTTTCTTTTAGAACTTTCATACTTTTTTTCCCTCTTATGTTTAACTCTTTGATCCCTTTGGAAAAATTCAGGGGGTTTGTGGATTTACTTTCCGTTACCCATCTGCCTGTCTCCTCGTTTTTCTGCTGTGATGTCTTGGCCAGCATCTCTGCACTGCCCAGCCCTGCTTTTGAGCTTTGAAGTCCCCTCTTGTTAGCCACTCTAGTAGAAATATTGTATTCATTTGCCCATTGGTTGCCAGCTTCCTCTCTTTTCTTTCTGAGTAGAGCTTTTAGGTAACCCTAACCCCAGACAGTTTTCCGACAAAGGTCTGTCTAGTCACAGCTATGGTTTTTCCAGTAGTCATGTATGGATATGAGCATTGGACTGTTAAAGCTGAGTGCTGAAAAATTGATACTTTTGAACTGTGGTTTTGGAGAAGACTCTTGAGCCCTTGGACGGCAAGGAGATCCAACCAGTCCATTTTAAAGGAAATCAGTCCTGAATATTCATTGGAAGGACTGATTGAATTGAATTGAACTGACTATTGAAGCTGAAACTTCAATAGTGTGGCCACCTGATGTAAATAACTGACTCTTTTGAAAAGACCCTGATGCTGGGAAAGGTTGAAGGCAGGAGGAGAAGGGGATGACAGAGGATGAGATAGTTGAATGGCATTACCAACTCGATGGACATGAAGTTGAGCAAGCTGTGGGAGCTGGTGATGGACAGGGAAGCCTAGCGTGCTGCAGTCCATGGGGTTGCGAAGAGCCGAACACGACTGAGCAACTGAACTGAACTGAACTGAACCCCAGACAGAGAGGGAAGTTTTAATCTTTATTTGAAGGTCTTAGTTAAGTTTGAAGTCTCCAGAAGTCCTTCTCACCCAAGCATGCCTGTTTCCCTTATTGCTTCTCTCATTTGTGCAGCATAGTATCACCAGCTCAGTCCCATACTTCGTTCCAATCACAAAATACTTCTTCCACTTTCATGCCCTCCTGATTAGGCTTTTTATCTCACATGCCCTGCCTGCCCTTTGTGCAGGTTGCTTAACTGGGGGAATTGACCCGAACCAGAGGCAACTTTAAAACCATAGGATATTTGCACTTTGCCTTTGCAAAGAGGAAAGGCTCCTCCTCAAGTGAGGCTGGCATTATTGCCAACTGTTAGGACTTAATTCATATTCTCTGATATGATTTAATGCTTTGTCATTTTCTTACTTGTGATTCCAGCGTCTCCTTTTCAGCTTCTGCCAGAGCCAGTAGCAGTTGGGAAAGAAGGCTGTGCTCTTTGAAGAGTGAGTATGGATTTGTCACATCATAGATTGCAAAAAAAAGAAAAGAAACAGCCCTTAATGTGATGGGAGCTACTCTGTAAGCTCCCTGGCAAACTTCTGCAGGCCTCCCTGTTAGCAGGTGGGGTGTTCGCTGGTTGAGTAGGTCTGGTGGGAGTGGACTGGAACCAAAAATTTTTTGCTTTGTTTTTCTTTTTCTGGCTGAGCTGGGTCTTCTTTGCTGTGCACAGGCTTAGTTGCTCCACAGCATGTGAAATCCTCCCAGACCGGGGATCGAATCTGTGTCCTCTGCATTGGCGGACAGATTCTTACCAACTGTACCCACAAGGAAGTTCCACCCTGAATATTTTTAAAGCGCAAGATATGTATCCAACCCCTACCCCCACCCCTCTCTCAGATACTGTGCTGGGAGCAGGGCTCTGAGTCAGAAGGGAGTCAGAAGATCTGGGCCTCTGGGCAGCAGGATGCTTTCCTGGGGAGTGTAACACTTGAATCAGTCCTGAAGGCAGAGGGGAGTTCATCAGGCGGGCGGGACAGGAGAGCACTTGCCCCACACGAAGTGGGCAGCGTGAGAAAGACGAGGCCTGAGGCTCTGTGGGTGCACACAGAGGTGTGAGGCCAGAAAGTTGAGATGGGATCATAAGGGTGGTCAGCATTTATACTAGACAAGAGGCCCCAGTCCCTGGTGTGGACTACGAAGATTCTTCTGGCAGCTGGTAACAACTGACTGGGGTATGACAGAGCAGCCTTCACAGAAATGGGAGCAAGGAGAGATGAGGACCCAGGCCTGGTGGAGTAGTTGAGGGAACTGGGATCTGACTCATGAACTCGCATATCTGGTGGGAATGTTTCCTCCCTTGAGACATTCCTAGTAAATGTTAAGACAAAGGAATTGGTTGTAAGGGGCTTTCAGGG
This sequence comes from Cephalophus harveyi, assembly GCA_006410635.1. Taxonomy (NCBI): domain Eukaryota; kingdom Metazoa; phylum Chordata; class Mammalia; order Artiodactyla; family Bovidae; genus Cephalophus; species Cephalophus harveyi. Next base: position 380,173 of record SJYT01005297.1, read on the forward strand.
CCGTAACCCCCATAAAACTGTGCTGTCCAACACGGTTAGCTGTTATTCATATGTGACTCTCAAGGATTTAACGATGTGATGGGCGTGACTGAAGGACTGAATTTTGAATTTTATTTACTTAATTTGAATGTAAATAGCCACATATAAACAGTGCATTTTGTCTAGACTCAGATGAGTTGGCTTCAGTGCTGACACCTCCTGGCCATCGCGTGACAGGAGTGATGAGCAAGGAGGAGAGTGAAAGATACATCAGTCTGGGAGGCCAGACTGGTGGGGATAGTGTTGGCAGAAATCAGCAAGTCAGGAGAGGGAGGAGAGATGCCCCTGAGACACTGTAGGGCTTTTGCATCGTGGAGATAATCAAGCAGGCTTTTGGAAAAGTCTGGAAGGAGGTTCTGGCAGGAAATGTTGACTTTTTGCATTTCCTGGTAGTAGTGGAGGGTGTAGATATGGTGAGTTCTTCAAGGAAGACAATGAAGAGTGTATCATGGGAGTATTCAGCACGGAGAGTAAGGAGAGCGTCCTGGGAATACCCAGGGGAGAGAGGGAGCAGAGAATTTTAGGAACCAGGCCAGGCGTGCGCATAGCCATGGCCTGTTTATTCATCAGGGCTGTCCGGGCTGCAGAGCACAGAGGAAGAGTGGGCTGAGCCAGAATGAAGGGGAGACGAGGCCAGGAGGAGAAAGGTGAGCGTCTCAGGGCAGTAATCCTAGGGTCACGCCACGCTTTCAGTGATGGACTGGACAAGCTCAACTGTTTCCTTGGAATGTTCAGTGTGGTTTTCCTCCTTAGTGGAGAAGATAGATATGACAAGGAGTGTGAGCTGCTCGTGTCTCTAATTATTTTCTCTCTTCAGTCCTGGGACTTCCACACAAGAGAGTCTTAGTGCCTTTGTGTTTTTTTTTAGCTATTGATCATTACTGATAGTTTTGAGAAGCTTGTTTATAAGAGTCTAGTTTCAGAAATTCGTGTTGGGTAGATGCAATAATGTTTAATAGCTGAGATTTTATATTCAGATTTCAAGAGTATATTCTTTGGAAAGAATTTTCATATTGCAGAATTTTAAAAAAATGATAAGCAGCACTGGTTAGTTTTTAGAAGACACCAGCAAGAATAAGGTGATAACTTGTTAACTTGTAAAGTTAGTGTGTTACTTGCTGTCAAAATACTTCTGGAGAAGTACAAAGAATGTTGAAGGGGACGGTGAACTCCATGCCTTTTGTGTAACTGATAAATACCTGCTTAGTAAGTGCTGAGAGAGGGCAGAGAACCAGACACACCTACAGGACTGGACTGAAATGCAGCCTGTGCCACGCACTAGTCGGTGACCTTGGGGGCGCTTGTTAACTTCTTTAGTCTTTATTCCTCCATGTGAAGGTGGGAGGAGTGCTTGCTGCTCCCAGCACTGTGGAGGTAAAGTGAGAGGCTGTCTATGAACCATCTGCACAGAGCCTGGCCTGCGATGGTCACTCAGGACTGGAGGCTGCTGCTCCTCTGTTTTTGGCTGCAGTGGGCGTGGCCATGGTCATTATTTTTGCTATTTTGTTATTGTTCAGTGGCTCAGTCATGTTCCAGCTCTTTGCAGCCCCATGGACTGCAGCACGCCAGGCCTCCCTGTCCATCACCAACTCCCAGAGCTTGCTCAAACTCACGTCCATTGAGTTGGTGATGCCATCCAACCATGTCATTCTCTTTCAGGGGACTTCTCTTCCTGCCTTCAAGCTTTCCCAGCATCAGGGTCTTTTCCAATGAGTCAGTGCTTCGCATCTGGTGGCTAAAGTATTTTTGCTATAGTTTTTACAAAATAATCCTCCTTTTGAAGAGACCAGGACGTTAGTTTGTCAAGTCTGATGGACTATGAGTAAATGTCTAGGAAAAGGCAAGATTCTGTGAAAGTGTTTTATATTCTGTTTGGAATTTTGCTTTATAGCTTAAGATTTATGTGTCAGAACTCAGAAGGACGGGTTTTAAAGGTTAGTGAGTATGTTAAAAGACAACTGTGACACATTACACCTAACCCCTCACCCCAGGCTAAACTTGGGAACTTGAGTCTTATCTGAGTCTGATTAATCTTTGTCCCTGCATTCAGAGATAAAGGCCCCAAGTGCACAGCTTAGATGATACCAGGGGAAGGCCATGTGGCAAGCTCGGGTCTCTGGGTGAGAGTGTGTTACCCTCCCTCATGCCATAAAGGTGGGCTCTCCTTCCTGACGTCCCTCATTTCAGACTGTGCTGCAGAGCTGCTAAAGTCACTGTCTTTAAGTGTTGGGAGCCTCACCTGATGCACCAGATATGCAAAATGGGTGCATTTTTCTTTTTCAATCTATTCAAGCATTATCAAACACTCAAACATTACCAAGCGGCAAGTATTAATATTTCCCAGATACTGCTTTAGGTTCCAGGGAAAATGTATAATTTCAGAAATGTTTTAAGTCACCAGAGTAGGAAAAGACAGCAAAAGTGTTTAGGATGAATGTTCTCATTATTAGATGAGAAAACCAAGGTCTCACAGTCAGTGTGTGGAAGGGCCAGCCTGAGCGCCCCGCCCCCAACCTGTGCATCACTCACATCTACCCTGGCAGCCATTCATCTGTCACCACCAAGATGTTCACCAGATCCATGTATCACCTAGTTGACATTTTTCTTTAAATTAGTTCCTCCTTTTAAATTAATTTGCATCACTACCATAAATTGAAAATATTCATAAAAATCAACACAAAGAAACAGTGCTATTAAATAGCTAGGTACTGTTCCCTGCAGGAGGCTCAGGGGTTAGAAAGCTATTTAATAACCACCCTCAGAGTTTCTTTTTGACGTAAGCAAGGTGGGAAAAGAACTGAAAACAAAGATGACTTTCTCAGGTTGTATGGGAGTGTCGCCTGGTGTCAGATAGCCTGAGCGCTCTGCTGCCTGAAGTCATCTTGCGAGCGTCTGCTGTGTGGGCCCTGCGCTCAGCGACGCCCCATGTTCCACCCCTTAGTTGATGTTCAGTCATTGGTGATTCCAGGCTCGTAAGGCTTCACTTTTTCTGTGCCCGGCTTCCCCCTTGGGCACATAGAGCTTCCTGTGAACGAACCCCAGCAGGGTAGGCAGCTGCCTTTTTAAAGACAAGTCCTTTGTCAGATGAAGGATGTCATAGAGGTAGGAATAATAGCCAGACCTGTATAGACACCTCAGAAAACATTAGTGTCTTCACTCAGGGCCTGGCTGTATTTGACCTCATCAGGGAAAGTGTGCAGGATTCTCTGTAACAAGTCCAAGACTTGCTAAATTGATGCTGCTCTGCAAAATCTCCTTAGCAAAGACTTTATTCTCCCATCGAATGCAGAATGGAGCCAGATTGAACCTTCCCCCAAACTGACTGTGACACCGTAGCAGGCACTGATGAATGTCATGAGGTTTGTTTTTTTTTTTTTTTAATGAGGTTTCTTTTTGATGATCATGCCTTCAAGTTGGGGCTCCCATCTCCAGTATCAGAGTTGGTGACATAATATGGCTTTGGGCATAAAATGTCCTAATTCCTAGTCTAAAAGAGCATCATGTAATTAACTTCCTGCGGCTCAGGAATCAGAATTCACGGTGACCCTCAGCACTCTCATGTGATGAAGAAAAGTCCTCTTGAATCTGACAGCCCCCATCTTCATCAACTGTTTTGTGACCCACAGTCTTCAAACAGATCTTTAAAATTCCCTTCACTCTGCCATGAATTTGCTTACCCTTTGACAGTGAGGCCTTTTTAGCATCATAAATTGTACCCAGCATTAAATAGGTGACTCTTCTTGGGAGTTTTGTAATTATTGAAAGAGGAAATAGTCAACATCATTGGGGATGGCTGTCCCTAAAACAAACAGGATTGAACCCACTTTGTAACTTTGACTGGTATTAATTCATTTGTACCTTATTTGAGTCCTGTGCTATTCTAGGCACCGAGAACACCCATGTAGCATTATTCCTATCCTCAAGGAGCTCTGGTTCTAGGAAGAGACCGAGGCCAGTGAGTGATATAAGTGGGCTGGAAAAAAGCTGTTTACAGTGACTGAGAAACTGAGGGAAGAGTTGAATCAGAAGCACAGACAGTGCTCGTGCCCCTGAGAAGGCAGCAGCTTTCATTGCTGTAGACTCAGGGCTGTCCCCAGATAGAGTGTGTATGGAACCGAAAGGACCATCTGCAGATGCCTCTGCCTCCCGCTCTGGACTAAGGAGCTTGTTTCACCAAGCCTCTCACAAGAGACCAAACATCTAAATGGAGACATCACATCTTCATGAAGAAATTTGGAGTGATGAATGTGGTTATTTAACAGCAAAGATGTTACAAAATCTGAGGAAAGGCCATTTGAAAAAAAACAAAAACGGTCAGAGAGTGTGGAGTTAGGAACAAAGAGAGTGGGTCCAAGTCAGTCATCTGTTACTCAGCCTCTCTGTGCCTTTGTTGCCTCAGCCTATTCAGTTCAGTTCAGGTCAGTCGCTCAGTCGTGTCTGACTCTTTGCGACCCCATGAATCGCAGCACGCCAGGCCTCCCTGTCCATCACCAACTCCTGGAGTTTACCCAAACTCATGTCCGTCAAGTCGGTGATGCCATCCAGCCATCTCATCCTCTGTCGTCCCCTTCTCCTGCCCCCAGTCCCTCCCAGCATCAGAGTCTTTTCTAATGAGTCAACTCTTCACATGAGGTGGCCAAAGTTTTGGAGTTTCAGCTTCAACATCAGTCCTTCCAATGAACACCCAGGACCGATTTCCCTTAGGATGGACTGGTTGGATCTCCTTGCAGTCCAAGGGACTCTCAAGAGTCTTCTCCAACACCACAATTCAAAAGCATCAATTCTTCGGTGCCTAGCTTTCTTCACAGTCCAACTCTCACATCCATACATGACCACTGGAAAAACCATAGCCTTGACTAGACAGACCTTGGTTGGCAAAGTAATGTCTCTGCTTTTTAATATGCTGTCTAGGTTGGTCATAACTTTCCTTCCAGGGAGTAGATGCTTCCAAGGAACATCTTTTAATTTCATGGCTGCAATCACCATCTGCAGTGATTTTTAATAGTGGATAAAGCTCTCACCATGCCTGTTTGATGAGGTTGATATACTGTGTCAAGGGTTAGCAAATTACAACCTGAAGCCTGTTTTTTACAATAAAATCTTACTGTGATATGGTCACACCCATTCATTTCATTTTGTACGGCTGCTGTCTCACTGCAAAGGCAGCTTGAGTAATTATGACAGAGACCTATGACCCACAATGCTGAACTTTGTATCATCTGCCTTTTACAGAAGAAGTTGGCTGACGTCCACACTTAGTGGTCTGGAAGTCATACTGTGCCATCATGAAATCATTATGCAATTGAAGTACACATCAGTTGATAGAGGTGTATGGGGCAGAGCTCTCTGTTTCACAGGAGATATAAAGAAGACCATGATTTGCTAGATGTGTGCTTTTTCTTGAATAAGAGTCCTTTTTATGTTAGTGAGATGCACACTTAACACAAGTGACTGAGTCTTCCGGTGACAAAGGGCCACATCTGACCAACAGATCCTAGCAGGCATTGTCTTCTCTATTGCGGAGGATGATGGAACTTGAAATACTTTTTAAATTCTATGGAAAACAAACCATGTTGTTCATGAGACAGAACTGGGTGGGGACCTCTAATTGAGAGGTGACTTCTAGAGCCCATGGAAATGGGTCAGGCCCCAGTCTGGGTGCTGGGGATACAATCCCTGCCCTCCTGGGGCTCCCATTCTAGCCTGCACACGTGTCCTCCAAGTCTTTGGGAGGACATCAGAAAGTGCACTGGAAGCTCGGATGTTGACGTGTTCCCTCCTAAATTTTTACTGTGTATTACTTATTTTTGAATAGCCCATATATGAATAGGGCTTCCCTGGTGGCCTAGACAGTAGAAAATCTGCATGCAATGCAGGAGACCCAGGTTTGATCCCTGGGTTGGGAAGATCCCCTGGAGAAAGTATTGGGACCCCACTCCAGTAATCTTGCCTGAAGAATCCCATGGACAGAGGAGCTTGGCAGGCACAGTCCATGGGGTCACAAAGAATCGGACACAACTGAGCAACTAACACTTCACTTCAGGCATGTACATGATAAATAACCAAAAGATTTTAAAAGGTAGACTGTGAAAAGCAAGTTTCCCTCTATCCCTGACTCCCAGCTGCCTGATTTCCCACCTCAGATGCAATTGCTATTACTGGTTTCATGTATACCTTCCAGTCATATTCTATATATAGGTAGGCATTCATGTGCACATGTGTTATTTTTATTTCTTTCTCTCTTTCTCTGTCTTTCAGGTCTTCTATCCTTCTCTAACTTTTAATTTTTAAAAATTGCAAACCTAATAGGAAGGTTGAAGGTTACAATTGGGTTTACCAGTACATTTCACCACATTTACTTTATTTCTCCCTTCTCTATACACACATACACACACATGTGCACAAACATATATATACATTTTTTCTTCCTCAAGTTTGAGTAGCAGATATTACTATATTTTATCCCTTAATATTTATTTCAGCAAATGCTATGAACAAGGATGTTTTCTTATATATAAACATAACCACAACTTCATCACTGCAGCCACTGATCTAGTAATATTGTCTAATAATCAGTCCTTACTCCAATTTCCCCAATTGTTCTTAAAATTTCCTTTATAGCTTAAAAAAATATCCAGGATCATCTCAAGCATTCCTCATTACCTACACTTTTTTCCTCCTGATGCTTCTCTTCATTCTGGGTTGTTCAATTCTCACTTCCACTTTGCTTCTTCACCGTGTCTCCTGAGACAGAGTTTCAGTACTGTCTCTTTTCAGCCCCTCTAGGTATAAGCCAGACCTAAAGAGCAGGATGGATCTTGATGTGGTTAACATGTTTGTGATCGCGGGCGGTACGCTGGCCCTTCCAATCCTGGCATTCGTAGCCTCATTTCTCCTGTGGCCTTCAGCCCTGATAAGAATCTATTACTGGTAAGTTCATTTTACAGTTCAAAATTTTCAAGGGTATCATGATCACACCGCTTTCTTTGCTTTGTGGTTGTGGCTGTTCGACATTTATCATGAAATATTCCGGACGTGGGGGCTTCCCAGGTGGCGCTAGTGGTAAGGACCCTCCCTGCAATGCAGGAGACATAAGAGACATGGGTTTGATCCTGGGTTGGAAAGATCCCCTAGAGGAGAAAATGGCAGCCTACTCCAGTATTCTTGCCTGGAAAATCCCATAGACAGAGGAGCCTGACAGGCTACAATCTGTGGGGTCTCAGAGTCGGACATGACTGAGTGGCTGAGCACTCATTTCAGACTTGCAGAAAAGCTGAAAAGTGTCCTTTTTGGAATGTTGGGAATGTTCCTGAAAAATTGGTACTGGTAGCTTCTCACCAGGTAAATTCTTCCAGGTTTCCAATGGTGTCTTTGCTCAGGAGACCACTCTCTCTCCGAAAGTCACTGATTCTGTGTGCATTTGTAGGAAGACATTTGGTTTTTCTTGGTCATTGGATTCTGATTCAGTGATGTTTTGACAGGTACAGTGATAATCACTGAAAAATGAGTTAGAAACACCAGAATAACGAACATGGCGTGGGTAGGATTTGTCTAAAAGTGTTCATTAGTAAAGTGACAGGAAAAAAAGTTTCCAAAACTTCTGTCATTCTTAAATCATTTTCATGCTTCTTGCCCTGTTTGCATACCACCTCTAGTTTTCTTTTGTGTTTTCTTTAGAGTAAATGACTTTAAAACAAAATCTTACATTAATTTCTGTATGACATAAATATCACTTCCTTTAGTGGAAAGCTTGCCATCCTTGCCACAAACAATAAATTAATATAAAAAGTAAAAATGAGCACAGTGCTTTACACTCTGTTCATGAATTCTACCCTAGATACCATTGCCTGCCAAGGACTGACTCCTTTCTCTTTGTTACAAAAGCTGAGACGTGTGAGAGTTGCAGAGCTTTTCTCCTTTGATGAAAGCAGGTTTATGGTTGAAAAGAGAGAGAATTTCTCATGACGTGCTTCAGTAACTTTTCATGTCACAGTCCATTTACCAGAGAAAATCGCCCCTCACACGCCCATGAATTCATCCCATGATGACGAAAGTACTGAAATCGACCTGCTTCCTCTCTGTGCCATAGGGAAGCGCATCGAGATTTAACCAGGACTTCTCGAACATAGGACTACCTTCTGAGCCCCCAAGGAAGAGTGCAGGGAAACTGTGCTTGTGCCCTTTATTCGCCCTCCCTTCTGGCTCCCTTATGTTTCATTAGAGTGTGGAATTTTCCACCTGCCAGCCAGGCTCTGATCCTGGAAAAGAAGCTAATTGAACAGAAGGGAGCTTTCATCTTTGACTCTGTCTTGTGGGGAGGTGATGACCCCTTTAGTGGATCACCCAAGACCCACCTCTGTGTTGATGAAGCTAAGACTCTGGCTGCTGAGAGGCATTGCTCTTGCAGCACTGCAGCACAGCAGGAGTGCTGTGGGGCCAGGACGCCTATGGGACCCCTGGCGTGGAGAGACCAGAGTGGTGTGCCCCCCTCAGTCCTGCAGAGGCCCCGTGGACCCACACACACAGATTCCATTTTTCTTAAGTCAAAGTGAAGCAGAGGGCGCAGCTCCGCCATGTGTCCCATAACCGTGGATGTGGCTGCAAACAGAGGTGTGATTGTTCCACCCAAAGGCTGTTTCTACCAACCGCACAGGGAAACCAGCCTCCGTGCTGCACAGTCCCCCACCCCCAAGTTCCTCAGGCCATCATGGAGAAAGCTTTAGGACTGTTAGAATAATTTTGATGCTTGATCTTTCAAGGGAAAATTAATATTGCAAATAATTGACTTCTTTGAGTTAAAACTCATGTGGTTTAGACTTCACCATTTTAAAGCATACATTTAATTGGTTTTAATATATTCACAGTATTGTGAATTGCCACCATCTAATTGAGAATATTCTCATCTCCCCTCAAAAAAACCCCCATACCTGTTAACAGGTACTCCCTGTTTTCTCTCTTCATCCCCTGGCAACTAGTAATCTGCCTCTTTGGATTTTCCTGTTGGTGACATTTTTGTGTCTGGCTTCTGGCACTTTTCAAGGCTCACCCGTGCTGCAGCATGTATCTGTACTTGATTCATTGTGATGAGTGAATAGTGGTCCATGGTATGGTTTATACCACATGTGATTCATCCAAATGGACATTTGTGTTGGTTCCACTTTTTGACTATTATTAGGAAGAATGCCTCATCGCCTAGAATTCACTTTTATTAACAAGTGAAGTTCAGTGAAGTGAAAGTCACTCAGCTGTGATCGACTCTTTGTGACCCCATGGACTATACAGTCCATGGAATTCTCCAGGCCAGAATACTGGAGTGTGTAGCCTTTCCCTTCTCCAGGGGATCTTCCCAACCTAGGGATCAAACCCAGGTCTCCTGCATTGCAGGCAGATTCTATTAACAAGTAATACCACCGAAATTCAGAGAGGCCCCACAGAGAACACTCAGCCCTTTATTTCACCCGACAGATGCATGTGACTGCAAAGCCTGCCCCGGCCTGTCACTCCACTCAGANGGATCTTCCCAACCTAGGGATCAAACCCAGGTCTCCTGCATTGCAGGCAGATTCTATTAACAAGTAATACCACCGAAATTCAGAGAGGCCCCACAGAGAACACTCAGCCCTTTATTTCACCCGACAGATGCATGTGACTGCAAAGCCTGCCCCGGCCTGTCACTCCACTCAGAGCTGTAGCTGGAGGATGAACACAATGCTCTTTATTTCATGAACTCGGCCACACAGGCCAAGAAGAAACCCCAGTTGGCTGTTGGATGAAAATCCTGGAAATCCTTGTGGATTATGCCGGGTAGTGTTGTGGCATGGGGGCTATGATTATAGTATTAGAACCTGTAATACCACTGCAGAGAGCTGCCCAAATTCTTGTGAGCGGCTCCCCCGACCCCACTGAGATGCACAGCCTGTTTCCTTCAAATCACCTCACCATGAGTGACGCTGACACAGTGGTTGTCATAGGATGAGCAGCTTTATGTGGGGCTGGCACAGTCCCACAGTGATGGGGACTGTGGTTGCTCCTGCAGGAGGCACCATGTGCTTGGCCGAGAGAGTCCACAGAGAGCCATGCTGAGGATGCCGTTGCCACTGTGGGTGACATCAGGGGCCACTCTGGTTTTCATTGTATAAACTGTCAACACTGTTCACGGGATGAAAAAAACTAACATTTTGAAAGATTTTTGTTTTCCCAAAGAAACTCAGTTGTGCAATCAAGAAATCATATGCTTAAGAAAGAAGTGGATAAGAATTAGAAAAAAAGAAATAAACTGATGTTTCAGATGGTTTGATTGTGTACATAGAAAGTCTGAAATAATAATGATATCTGTAGATTATTTATTAGAATTAAAAAGTGAATTTGACAAGATTGCTAAATACAAGATAAGTTAACAGGGACTTCTCTGGCAGTCCAGTGGTTAAGACTCTGTGCTTCCACTGCAGAGCACATGGGTTCAATCCCTGGTCCAGGAACTAAAATTCCACATGCTATACAGTGTAATTAAAAATAAATAAATTTAAAAATGAATAAATAAAGAAAGAATTAAAAAGTGAATTTGACAAGATTGCTAAATACAAGATAAGTTAACAGGGACTTCTCTGGCAGTCCAGTGGTTAAGACTCTGTGCTTCCACTGCAGAGCACATGGGTTCAATCCCTGGTCCAGGAACTAAAATTCCACATGCTATACAGTGTAATTAAAAATAAATAAATTTAAAAATGAATAAATAAAGATATTTTAGGACTCTTGGCTTGAGATAAAGAAAGTCCAAAACCTTGCATTAGTCAACATGGCGATGTATTAAAAAAAAAATCAGTTTTATTTTTATTTCATAGCAACAAACAAATAGAATATTTAAAGTCTTTTAGTGATACCATTTGCCATAAGGAAAGAAACAGTGCTATATTTTGCAACATGAATGATCCTTACAAACATAATATCAAGTGGAAGTAGTCAAATACAAATAAGAACTTACTGTATGATAAAGTCCTACAGCATGTAAAACCCTCTTGTTTGAAGGGGAGCTAGTGGTCACCTTTAGGAGGTACAGCATCTGTGATGCTGGTCGTAGTCTAGACCCTGATCTGGGTGGCAGATGGTGGGCTCATCCACTTTGTGCAGATTCATCAGGCTGTACACTTATAATATGTGTGCCTCTCTACATTCTTTATACTTCCATGGAAAGTTACTCTAAAAAACAACAGTGAAGAATGTGGAGAAATTGGGTCCCTCATATTTTGCTAGTGGGAATGGGAAACGATGCAGGCATTTTGGAATACAATCTGGGAATTCCTCAAAAGGTTAAAAAAGGTTTAAAAAAAAAATAAAGCTGCTATATGACCCAGAAATTCTACTCTTAGGTGAATTGAAAACACTCAAGAGAACAGAAAACATATATCCACAGGAAAACTGATATATGTATGTTCATAGTAGCATATCCCTAAGAGCTGAGAGGTAGAAACAACTGTCCGTCAACAGATAAATGGATAAACAAATGTGACCTATCCATACAATGGAATATTATTTAGCCTGAAAAAGGAATGAAATACTTTTGATTTCTCCATCAAATATGAATGAGAGTCTTGCTGGGTAGAGTATTCATGGTTGTATATTCTTCCCTTTGATCACTTTAAATATATCACACGATTCCCTTCTGGCTTGTAGAGTTTCTGTTAAGAAATCAAAATTTTTCCAGAAAAGTAACAGTTAAGAGAATTCAGTGCCACCAAACCAGCTTTATTAAAAATGCTAAAGGAACTTCTCTAGGCAGGAAACATAAGAGAAGGAAAAGACCTACACAAAATAAACCCAGAACAATTAAGAAAATGGTAATAGGATCATACACATTGATAATTACCATATTGGTTCAGTTCAGTTCAGTCGTTCAGTCCAGTTCAGTCATGTCTGACTCTTTGCAACCCCAGGAACCACAGCACGCCAGGCCTCCCTGTCCATCACCAACTCCTGGAGCCTACCCAAACTCATGTCCATTGAGTCGGTGATGCCATCCAACCATCTCATCCTCTGTCGTCCCCTTCTCCTGCTGCCCTCAATCTTTCCCAGCATCAGGATCTTTTCAAATGAATCAGCTCTTCGCTTGAGGTGGCCAAAGTATTGGAGTTTCAGCTTCAGCATCAGTCCTTCCAATGAACACCCAGGACTGACCTCCTTTAGGATGGACTGGTTGGATCTCCTTGCAGTCCAAGGGACTCTCCAGAGTCTTCTCCAACACCACAGTTCAAGAGCATCAATTCTTCGGTGCTCAGCTTTCTTTATAGTCCAACCCTCACATCCATACATGACTACTGGGAAAACCATGGCCTTGACTAGACGGACCTTTGTTGGCAAAGTAATGTCTCTGCTTTTTAATATGCTGTCTAGGTTGGTCATAACTTTCCTTCCAAGGAGTAAGCTTATATGTAAATGCATTAAATGCACCAACTAAAAGATGTAGACTGACTGGGCAGGTGAAAACCTGTATACATATGCACTTCTACTTAACACATCACTCTACTTAACCCCCCAAATTGTATGTAAGTATTTTATATAGTTAGGTTAATCATGTTTCCATTATGGCTTGCAACTGTAATTATCTTTTACTTTTTGTCTGGCTATTGATTGTGAAAACTGAGCATCTTTTACTATTGTGGATATATAACTGTTATTTGCTTAATCCTATTGTATCATGATGGGTCAACAGAAAATGACAGAATTCTGTATCAGTTACTACCATTTAATAGAAAATCCTGTAATCATTTTTTAAAATCAAAAAAAAAAAAAGGAATGAAGTACTGATACATTCTATAATGGATGAACTTGAAAACATGTCAAGTACAATATATCAGACACAAAAGGCCACATATTGAATAGACCCATTTATAGAAAATGTGTAGAATCCATAGAGACTTGAAGTGAGCTAGTGGATGCCAGGAGGCGCAAGGGAAGGGAAATGGGAAATGAGTGATGATGGGTATGGATTTCTTTCTCTTTTTTTATTGTGGTAAAATATACACAATACAAAATTTACCGTTTTAACTGCTTTTTAAGTGAGTAGTTGAGTTTCTTTTTGATGGAAATGTTCCAGGATTAATGGTGATGGTTGTATAACTTTATGAACACTAAAAACTATCAGTTGTACCATTTAAAAGGGTGAATTTTAGGGTCTATAAACTGCATCTCTATAAAAAGAAATGAATATTCAGCATCCTTGTTATTAGGCAACATGCAAATCAAAACCTCAGTGATACATTAGACACACATTAGGATAGGAATTAGTTTTTAAAAAAGTGAAAAATAGCAAGTTTTGGTGAGTATGTAGAGAAGTTGGAACCCTTGCGCTTTGCTGGTAGAAATGTAAAGTGGTATAACTACCATGCAAAAGTTTAGGGGTTCCTCAGAAAGTTTAACACAGAATTACTGTGTGTGTGTGTGTGCACACGCATGTGTGCGTGCACGCACTCAGTCATGTCCAGTTGTTTGCAACCTCATGGATTGCAGCCTGCCAGGCTCTTCTGTCCTTGGGGTTTCCCAGGCAAGAATACTGGAGGGGGTTGCCGTTTCCTCCTCTAGGAGATGTTCCCTACCCAGGGATCGAACCTGGATCTCCTGGCTTGCAGGCAGATTCTCCTACACCGCTGAGTCACTGAGGGAGTCCAGGCTCTTCTGTCCTTGGGGTTTCCCAGGCAAGAATACTGGAGGGGGTTGCCGTTCCCTCCTCTAGGAGATGTTCCCTACCCAGGGATCGAACCTGGATCTCCTGGCTTGCAGGCAGATTCTCCTATACCGCTGAGCCACTGAGGGAACACCATCAGAATTACTGTATGATCCAACTATTCTACTTCTGGGTATATACATCAAAGTATTGAAAGCAAGGACTCAAACAGATCCTTATTCACCAGTGTACATAGCAGTGTTATTCATAATTGCCAACAGAATGGAAATAATCCAAATGTCCATCAACCAATAAATGATAAACAAAATGTGTTATATACATACAGTGGGATATTATTCAACCTTACAAAGGAAAAAAATTCTGATGTAGTGCAGAAAATGGATGAACTTTGAAAGCATTATGCTAAGTGAAATAATCCAGTCACCAAAGAACAGATATTGTATGATTCCACTTATATGGCTGTCATATGTGTTACAAAATTTTCCATGTTTTTCCCTTGAATTTTGGCAGATGGTATATTTGAAGGACAGAATCTTTTTTATATAATACTGAAACTGCCATTTATTGGCTACTTCCTGTGTGTTGGGCATTGAACAAAACTGTAATGGCTTATCTCATTAAAAAAAAATTTTTTTTTTTGGATTATCTCTTTTAATCTTAACCATATCCTCAGTAGAATGCAATAGTTTTCCATATTGTAGATGAGGAAATTGAATTTCACAATCTTATAGCCAAAAAATGAATGAGCTAGGATATGAATGAATGAACAAATTCATGTTACCAGAACTTTGAAATATGCATATTTTGTCATAAAGAGAGATGTTAAGCTAGCCAATCTTATTGTATCTTTAATGTTTTGAGTAGGCAATATATTCATTGAAAAAGTACTAAAAAGAACTTGTTAAGTCTCCCTCCCACCATTATTCCCTCTCCACCTACCTACTTGTCAAGAGTATTTCATACCTCCACTCCAGATACTCATCTTAATAGCATCTTGTATATGATCCCATGCTTTTTGTATGCAAGTACAAGTAACTATAAATATTTATCTTCCTCTCCCTCTCCCTTTATTTTATACAAAGAGTTTAAAGCTGATCCACTTGGGCTATTTGCTATTGTGTATCTTGGCTACCTCTTTGGTACAAAGTATACCACAAAGTCAATCTCTGACTGAATTAATTATCTTGCATCTTGGAGGGATTCTTCATACAGAGTGTTCAGTTTGTTTAGATGGTGATTTCATATTGAAATCATTTCCAGGCCAAACTCCAGCACTGCCAAGTCTTATGTAACCAAGAGAAGCTGAGCTTTCAACCAACTGCCATATGTTGTAAGGAGTAAAACCAGAGAACAGATGAGATAATTCTTAAGAAACAAGTTCTTACTCCCAAAGTCTGTAGGAAAATATATTTGGAGTGGAAGGCAGAGGAGGGCATATGACTTATATTGAGCTTATGTACCATAGTGGAAATAATGTCTCTGCAAAATCAAATGTGTGTTACCATAAATTCTGCATCACAATGAAAATCCACAGTTTTTTGTGGTTTAATTTTTTGTCCATTAAAATCCAGTTCTTGAGAACAATCAGCTTTTTTGAAACCACAGTATCACTAAATATGAGAAAGATTCTGTTTGGCCAGCCCTGGTCTGTAAGTGATTCCCTGGACCCAGGAAAGGGACCAAGTTTCCAGAGCCCTGAAGACAAGGGATAACATCCCAAAATATGGCCTCATCTTCCACTCCACGTTCATTGGCCAGGCAGCCATCGAAAGCAAAGGCCACATCTCCCAATACCTGGCAGACAAATACTGTATCACCTTATCAACTGATTGCTTCTCTGAGGTGCCCTCAGTTGTATTTCTGGAGAAACTTCAAGAGCAAGTCGAGCAGCAGCTGTGCTTCGGTGAGACTGAAGAGGTGCCCTGCAGGAATCTGGATGTTGCGATAGAGATAATTGTTCAGGCAGAGCAAGCCGATGCTGAGATTACTAGGAAGCTGGAGAAACAGCAGAAGAGATGGTTGAAGAAGAAAAAGAAGGGCTGGTTGCAGTTCCCCTCACATCTTTGGAAAACTGCAGCAGTGCTCAGGAGGAGTGCCAGGAGACGAGCGCAAGACCGAAGGAGAAGAAAGTGGAAGCCTCAGGAGGCCCGGCGGGAGACTAGAATGCAAGAGTCATCTGTGTCTTTCTCCAAACCCAAGAAAAAGAAATCCTCTTCCAAGGAGGAGCTGGTTAGTAGTGATCTCGGAGACAGCTGGCGGTGGATGTCTTCCCAGAGGAAGAGATCTTTCCCAACAGAGGAACCAGTTAGTGACCCTGAAGGGTCAGGAAACATGAGTGTCCCCAAGGAAAAGGGGGAGATTCTCCTCCAGGGAGGAACTGTAACCAGTGGACCTGAAGAGGCTGCTGCCAGCAAGAGCATCAGCTCCAAGGGATGAGAAATTTCCTAGAAGCTGTCCCAGGAAGAAATAGAATGGATGTCTCACCGACAGGTCAGGCCCATGGAGCTGTTTCACAACCTATCCCCTGTGTCCTAATGAAAACAAATTTCCAAGAATAGATAAATAAATAAGGCTAAGACTCAAATGCAGAGATTTTGTTGGGTGAAATCAGCTTGCTCAGATAGAATCACAAACAGGCAAATGTGTTTTTCACAGAGAGACAGTCACTGGAATCACTCAAGGCAACAGCTGTGAGGTGTGTGGAGTCCTGAGACAACCAGGAATTCAGATATCTGCCGGTCAGTCTCTGGTAGTCCTCTCTTCCCATGCAGGGATGTGTGGGTGTGGAGTATCCCCTCCACCAGCAATGGCAGCCTTGATGACAGAGTCTGATTCCTCATCTCCACAAATAAATAGCAAGTTGCAGGTGACAAGAGGGAACACACTTTATCTTTAAAGTCTTTTGATGCATTTCCTACCAATTAAAGTACCTCTGTGGTAAGGTCTTCCAGGCCAGCTGCTCTGTGCCCTGTGGCACTCAGGCCTGCAAGTCCACGGCTGCTCCGCCCAGATTTCAGGCATCAGTGAACACGGCCCACCAGGAGCTGCCAGCCGGCCCTCCGCAAGGGGAAACCGCCTTTGTCTTGGCCTCTCCAGAGTCCTTCCCAGCCTTACCACTAGCCGTTTTGAATTCTCCTGAAACTCAACTGAGCAAAGCACATACCCGTGAGGTCCCACAGCCTTCTTTGCCCTGCGATTCAAACTACTAGAAATACTTATTAACAGAGGGTTATTGCGTGTCATGCTTCTTAAGAAAGTGTCCCCTTTCCCCTTCCTGATAGCGTGCTTAGAAACATACCAGAATATTCACGTAAGGTGCTTTCTGGAATGGCCTGACTTAGTGGTCCTCGAGGGTGACTGTATAGAGGACGAGGGCTGGGAGAATCGTTGCTCTTACTTCGAAGTAAAGCTGTACAGAGTCCGCCTCCCAAAGCTGGTTCTCTGGCGCTCGCTGACTTTGATTTTGCCTGTATTTTCCGTCCCCAGGTACTGGCGGAGGACGCTGGGCATGCAGGTCCGCTATGTGCGCCACGAAGACTATCAGTTCTGCTACTCCTTCCGCGGCAGGCCTGGCCACAAACCTTCCATCCTCATGCTCCACGGGTTCTCTGCCCACAAGGACATGTGGCTCAGCATGGTCAAGGTGGGGTGCTAGAGCCTTCCCTCCTCAGAGGGTGTCACTCAGTGAAAAAAAAAGAAGAGAGGGGGTTCTACTTAAATATGAGGTCATCAGCAGTGGTAGAAAGCAGAGGGAACCCGGTATAATGGCTCAAACCACCCTCAACTAGTGTAGTATGTTATTCAGATTCTTTTATCAGACAGAACTTACTGAGCTGAATGTTATTTATAAAATCAGAGCCTCACCAACGATTTCACCTTATGACTCTTTCTTTGGAAAGTTTCTGATACTCTGCTTCATATTTGGACTGTCATGACTATCAAAGGCCAGGTTTTGAAAAGTCATTTCTGTATACTCCAAGATTCCCCTCTTCTTCCCTTCTCTGCTTCTCCTCTCTCCCCATCTCCTCCTCCTCTCTTCCTTCCATTTCTACTTTCTCTTTTCCTTAGCCCTTTAGAGAAGCAGTCTTGATCTGTCAGCTTTCTGGGATGGTTTCTCAAATCACTCACTTTCTGTCCAGGTTTATTTGGTTGTGTTAGCTTGCTTTAGTTGGTAAAAGTGAACAGCTGGTGAATATGGGGGCTGGGAGAGGTCTGGCAGAGAAGGACCCCAGGCTCCCACCTCAAGCAGGACCTGACTAATCCCAAGCATGCTCTACATTAGGACGAAAAGGCTCACACATCCCCTAGTTTCTTATTTCCAAAGTTCAGTATGAGGACAGTCATTGTGCTTTAATGAACCTCTGACTTCCTCTTCATCTTTCATATAACTGGTTAGTTTTTTATTGATAGCTGATATATCTCAAATTCCTGGTTACATGTGGCACATCTTTAAATGGAAGAAGGTGTTTAGGATAAAAATACCCAAGAAATTAGATCTTAATGTAAAAAAAAAAGAGTTGAGACCATAGGGCGATCAGACATGATTCTTAGGAGAAGTGTTGCTCCTGTGGGCTCTGGAGCTGGCCAGGGCTCTGGGAGAACAGAATCACCCAGTGTATTAATGGTTGCAAGTTGGTGGCTGCGAGACTGGGATAAGCATAGAAGGGATGAGGGAAGGGAGAAGGAAGCAGGGCTGCCAACTGGTGTCAGGAAAGAGCGAAGGATGCAAGCTGCTCCCCAATCTCTGCTCTCCCCTTTCCAGTCATCCCGAGGCCTCTCCCATTGTGTGTTAGACCGTGGGGGCTTCGGCTTTCTGTAAGGCTCCTGGCAGTGTTTATTCATGTCAGATGTTACTAGGGGAAGACACAGGACGGTTTAGGTTCCTTCCTCCCCAGAGGGGAGGCTGTCCAGGTCACTTGCTAAGTTGGGGGAGCCTCCCCAGAAACATGGGCAGACATGTTCTGACATCACATTCTGACTCTCTGGGCCTGTGTGTCCCCAGTTCCTCCCGAAGAACCTGCACCTGGTCTGCGTGGACATGCCAGGGCATGAGGGCACCACCCGCTCCTCACTGGATGACCTGTCCATAGATGGGCAAGTCAAGAGGATACACCAGGTAAGCAGGGAGGCTCCAGCAAAAAACTGCCCAGGTGGGTCTTGCCCACTGTTGCATCCTCAAGTCTGAAGAACAGCCAACACGGGTTCCGTTTTGACTTACAATTGCAAACAAAATGGCAGCAGCCCAGTGGTATCCTCGGTCAGCTATAGAGGGCCAGGGCTTATTGCTGACTTCTTTAAACCTATTATAACTGTTTCTGGAGAAATACAATCTCATTTTCTCAACTCTTCAAAAAGGGAGTTTAGAATTCCTCAAGACCGTTTATTTTTTAGAGTGTATTTTTTTGGTTACCAGCTGCTTGATGACTGTAACAGCATGTCTGCCTAGTTGTGGAGGATGGGGAGGGTGATCTTTTCATTTTGTTCTGATTTAGTATCTTTCTTCAGCCCTGTCTGACTGAGCTTCCAAAGTCATGGGGCTCATGAACCATTTCAAAATTTAATGGTTCATACCTTCAACTGGACATTAAATATTTTCTCCATTCAAGGATGTTTATTTAATGTCTGCCCCTCTCCTCTCTTTAAACTGTGTATTATTTGGAAGCAAGGAACCTTGTTTCTTTGACCTTTCACTGTATCCTAGCAGCTGACCATGGTTGCTTGTATGTAATAGATATCCAATAAATATTTTTTAGATGAATGGGTAGATGTAGGGGATAGTTGGTTGAATGGTTGGATAGAGGAAAAGTTGGATGGATGGTTGGCTGAATGGTTGAATGGTTGAATAGATGAATGGATAGATATATGAATGGATGTTTGGATGGTTGAATAGATGGATGGGTGGATAGCTGTATGAATGGATGGGTGAATGGTTGGTTAAACAGATGGATAGATAGTTACATTAATGGATGTTTAGATGGATGGGAAGCACTGTAAATTATAGCCAGTCAGCAAACTGTGGCCTGTGGGCTTCATTCGATCTGCCACTGAGTTTTGTAAGCTGTCTATTGGAAGACAGCCACAGTCACCTGTTTTACATGTTGTCTTTAGCTACTTTTGTGCTACAGCAGGAGAGTTGAATAGTTGCAGCAGAGATAATAGGCACACAGAGCAAAAAATATTTACTCTTGGGATCTTTATTTTTAAAATTTGCTGGATTATGAATTTGAGGGATCTTTGTTGATTTTACACTTACAAACAACCCCTCAATAACCTATGCCAGGTAAAGAAAAGTACATGGATGTAACAGGGCTCATCTGGATAATCTAGTAGATTTCAGATCCCCTTTCATCAATAGCCCTTTTCTGCTTGTCTCCATAGGAAGTACAAAAGTTGTCAACTCTGGAATCCCCATTGTCATTGTCCACAGTTGTATAACCAAGCCCCTTTCTCATTTCCCTTTCTAGTTTGTAGAATGCCTCAAGCTGAACAAAAAGCCCTTCCACCTGGTAGGCACCTCCATGGGCGGCCACGTGGCTGGGGTGTATGCTGCTTACTACCCGTCAGATGTCTGCAGCCTGTCCCTCGTGTGCCCTGCTGGTGAGTTGTAAGACTCAGATCACCCTGTGAATGACGTGGACGCAGCGGGACCTGAATCTCTGAAGAAGTCAATGGCGGTTTCTGCTGTGACTGTCTTTTTAGAATCATCTTATTGACAATATTGTAGAGATTCTAAAAAAGTTTGCCTTAGTGGTACAATCAAGCAATAGTTGCATAACCATAATTGTAACTATACTGAGCTTTAAAATATAGAGCCAGCTTTGTCCCACAAAGAATCGGAGGTGGTTATTTAAAAAGTGTATAAAACTTCACAGCATGTAAATACTTTGAAGTATAATGATAATATTAACATCTAACATTTATTGAATTTTTATGAGCTAAACTCTTTATATGGATTTAATCCTGGCCATAATCTTGTAAGGTGAAAGTACTGTTATTATGCGTCTTTTTTGGCTGAAAACTCAGAGATCTTTTTTCATTGTGAGATTTTTTTTTTAAATCAACAAACTTGGTGTCTGATCTTAAATGCATTCACGTCTACTTGAGCTGTAACATGTCTTCAGAAATTATGATCTGAAGTTGGATTTTTTTTTAATTTTTAAAATATGGAACACTTCATGAATTTGTCATCCTTGCACAAGAGCTATGCTGATCTGAATCTGTATTGTTCCAGTTTTAGCATACATGCTACTGAGACGAACACTAAAATTGGATTTCAAACTTATATATGTATATAAATCTTCATACTTGAATTTATAGTATGTTAGTAAGAAAAATGTTTCTCTCCTTCTTCTTCTCTTGCTTCCCTCTTCATCCTTGGTAATTTACTGGAGTATGGTTTACACACAGTAAATCGTCCAGATTTTCAGTACCTATCTCAGTGGCTTTTTACATATGTAATTATTATCCAGATAAGGATAGTATGTCCATTTTATAGGTGCACATTATGTTAGTGCTGGAGCCAGGATAGGAACTGGCCCTAAGCTATCTGACTCCAGAATCCAAGCTGTGGTTTTTGGAGAAGTCCTTTCATATTCTACCTCTTTTATATGACTCATATCCATTACCTTCTTTACCCACTAGAACCCGAACATGAACTGAACTTGTGCACCTTCTACTGAAACATAACTAAATTTATCTTTGAAACCTTTCAACTCATTCACAAAGTTAAGTTTTCAGGTCTGTTAAGCTCGTTGAAATTGAAGGCAAGTTCCCAAAGGGTTTTCTTTTTCCCGAGCACTGTGTCTGAAGTCATTTGACCTTATAATGATACAGTCTGAGAATTGGAGGGGACTTACCAGGTGGTTCAGTGGTTAAGACTCTGTGCTCCCGAAGCAGAGGGTGTGGGTTCAATCCTTGGTTGGGAAACTAAGATCCCATATGTTGCACAACTCAGCCAAGAAAAAACGAATTGGAGCCCCTCTGGAATGTTATTAGATTTTAAATCACTTATAGAAGGTCAGCTCTAACTGACTAACTGACTTTTTTGAGTGTATATTCATTTGCCCAGAGAAGAGTTTTATACCTGAGATTCCATTAGAAAGTTAGAATTGAATTTGTTTGTATGCAATGAAAAGATACACTTTTTTTTTTACTTTGAAATAATTTTAAATTTATAGAAATGTTGCGAAGATAGTACCCTTCACCCAGTTCTTTCCTTTAACAGCTCACATAGCACAGCAAATTTGTCACCAGGAAACCAACATGGGTGTATTACTATTAACTAAAATCAGGCTGTATTTAGATTTCATTGGTTTTTCTACAATTGTCCTTTTCTGTTGCAGGATCCAATTCAGGATATACCAGATGACATTTAGTTTAGGATTATTTTTAAAGCAAAAAGAAATAGATCGTGTAATCTGCCCATGGCATCATGAGAGCGGCACGATACGCACGTTAGATTTAGAGGAGTTGCTGAATATAGGAGATTTATGAATTTCTGTAGCACAGTGTGGCTTCCACTGCCTCTCTTTCTAAGCTCTAGCTCTTCAGCTAAGTTAAACACCTAGAAACTTGCTCAGTGTTGGAAATGAAATTAGTTTTACACCCCTTCATATACCAGCTTGTGTGAACTCCCGTGTCCTGTGTCAGGTGATAGAAAATAATGGTCAGTCTCAAGGCTCTTCCGGCTCAGGATTGCCTGATGGTCCCCTGGAGGAAGAAGGACTGTGTAGAGGGCAGTCCTGCCCTCCTGCCCCAACGTGTGGGACAGCTCCGAAGGGGACTCACTCTCACTGCATTCTATGTGCTGACCCCAAATAAGAGATTATTCAGTGGGTCCAGGCTGAAGGAAGGAGTACTCAGTCAGTCCACCCTAGTCATGTGCTTCACCAGCTCTCCTCTCAACCCTTACAGAAGTGTGAGAGGGCCTCAGGCAGGGTGTCTTCTTCATTTCAGTCCTATGGGTGACTCCCCTGGCAGCTTAAGTGCGGATTCTGATGTAAGAGACTTAGGGGAGGGGCTGAGGTGCTGCGTTTCTTACGGGCTCCCAGTTTGCGTAGCCAGCCCTTAAGATGATCTGAAGAAAAAAATTTTTTTCCTTTGTTTCTCAAATTGTGGTTTTGACTTTGAGCAAGGATGCCAGTACCAATTAAAAAGAAATCTACCAGTGGAAAACACCTAAGATACATTAGGTCTGGGCTGATTTTGGAAGTTCCCTATATAAAATGGGGTTTGGTAAGAAGGTAGATATATTGCCAAGCTTTTTTGATTTGAATCCCCCAGGTCTGCAGTACTCAACTGATAATAAATTTGTGCAACGGCTCAAAGAACTGCAGGAGTCGGCCGCCGTAGAGAAGATTCCCTTGATCCCGACCACCCCGGAGGAGATGAGTGAGATGCTGCAGCTCTGCTCCTACATGCGCTTCAAGGTGCCCCAGCAGGTACCGTGGCCTCCACAGCAGCGTGCCTGCCTCTGCCCTGCTCAGGTGGCCAGGGCCAGCTTCCCCACCACATTCCCTCCTTGTCCTCAGCTTTCATTCACTCAGCAAGTGCCATGCTTGTAATGTATCCAGCACTGTGCTTGGGCACCCCAGGGAAGAAATGAGACAGAGAAGGCCAGGGGGAGAAGCAGTCAGTTAACAAGACAGATAATTTCACATTGTAGTAAGGTTTCTAGAGGAAATGAAGATAGTGCTATGCTTGAAAACAGAGAGGCAGGAGAAACTTTGATAAGCCTCTGTAAGAAAACAGCCTGAGCAGGGATCCATAAAACAGTCAAGTTCAAGATGCTGGAAGGAGAGGCCAGGGTGACTGGAGCCCAGAGTGTGAGGGAAAGAATGGGTTGAGGTGAGGTTGGAATAGGACACAAGGACTGAATCAAAAATTCTCATTTAAAAAGAAAAAAGTTTCAGGGCCCTTTTAACACCCTTAAGAATTATTGAGAACCCCAAAGAGCTTCTTTTTATGAACGCTGTAACTATTGATGTGTACCATATTAGAAACTAAACCCCAGGAGAACCTAAAATACAAGAATACACAAGTACTCATTTCATTAGCTATCAGAATGGTGACATTATCCATCATTCTATAGACTCTGAAAATCAGCATGCTTTTGAGAGAATCAAAGTGAAAAAGGCAAGCGATATTTAGTGTTATTATGAAA
Source organism: Cephalophus harveyi (assembly GCA_006410635.1). Lineage (NCBI taxonomy): Eukaryota > Metazoa > Chordata > Mammalia > Artiodactyla > Bovidae > Cephalophus > Cephalophus harveyi. The sequence continues at coordinate 404,052 of SJYT01005297.1, forward strand.
ATAGTTTGGTGTCTTATAATCCCAAGAACCGCTTTGAGAACCACTAGGCTGGATCGTGTAGAACTTTTAAGAGATTATGGGAAGGAGACTGGAGTTCTTCTAAATACAGTAGGAGAAGCACTCAAGAGTTTCAGGGGAACTCTTGAGAGACAGAAACGGAGAAGCCCGTTAGTGTGCTGTATAACTCAAGGATGAGGGTGTAGACGGGATAGTAGTAGTGGAGAATGAGATCCGAGAAGCTTTGGAAGGAAGGAAATAGGACTTACTGGCCAGTGGGAAGTGGAGGATGAGAGAATGTGAATCACAGGGGACTTCTGATACTTTAGTTGGATAAAGGTAGTGTTTTCTTCCTCTTTTTAAAAATTTTTTATTATTTTCCGGTCACGCCACATGGCACGCAAGATGCTCGTTCCCCAACTAGGGATCGAACCTGTGCTCCGTGCATTGGAGACATGGAGTCTTAACCACCGGACTGCTAGGGAAGTCCCAAGGTAGTGTTTTCTGAGTAGGGGAAGGGGAGGGAGGGTGGGTTTGGGGCAGCAGCTGAG
>SJYT01005297.1:404736-451990 GCA_006410635.1 Cephalophus harveyi
GGAGGGTGGGTTTGGGGCATCAGCTAAGAGGTCCATTTTGGATGTGTTAAGTTCAAGTTCCCTGAGACGCCATCACGTGCAGGTGTCATGTAGACAGTTAGAAATACAAGCGGAGCTCAGAGAAGTCTGGCCTGCGCTGTGTAGTTAGAGCCATCAGCCAAGGATGGTATTAAGTCATGGGTCTAACTGAGGTTGTGCGGGAGATAGTGTGGGGATCCGAGAGTCCATGAGCGAGACCTCCCAGCAGCACATTCTCTCACTCTGTCTCAGGAGCTGGACGCTGCCTGGGGGTAGGGTGGGTCCTCCTGGGAGTTAAGAGAATGGGCTCTGTGCAGAGGTCCTGAACCTGACTCAATCATGGATGTGGCCCATCTCTGAGGAAGCATCACAGAATCAGATTCTGTGGCATGTTCTGTCCATGAAGTTCTCTTTTCAGTCATGACTTTACATTGCTCCTCTCTCAGCACTGATCTCTCCAGAATAGTGTAACCAAGTAGGGTTTTAGAAAATTCCATGTTTTGAGTTGTCAGAGAAGTGCAGACACTGGGAGAAAAGAAATGCAGATCCCAAAGTCTTTCCCTGGTAGGCAGGGAGGAGCCCCTAGGCACTCAGCCCACTCTGTCACGTTGTGTAATGACTGTGTTGGCTGGCTTGCGTCTTCCGTTCCTGCCTCTGTAAGAGCAAGGACTGTGTCTTTGGTTGTTCTCTTCCCAGCTTATGGCAAAGTGCTTGCATGAGATAGGTCCTAGGTATAGAGTGGATGGATCAGTGGACAGGAGGAAGCCTGAACAATGCAGGGATGGAGAATGGATGTGTGGGTAGATGCAGGGTAGAAGGGTGCATGAATGGATGCATGTGCATACATCACTGATTTAGGGGTGCAGAGAGATGGATGGCTGAACGCTTGGATGGATGGGAGGGTGTCTGGAAATGGCAGAGACGGAGGGTGATGGATTGGTGGATGCAGGGCAGATGGATACATGGGTAGATGTATGCCTATGTGATTCAGAGGTGCTGTGTTGGGGGGTGATGGGTAGGTGGATGTCTGCATGAAGCAGGGATAGAGGATGGATGGGTAGCTACAGGCTAAGTGGACATATGGATGACCATGTGCATGTCTGAGTCAGAGATGCAGGATGGCTGGATAGGCAGGGGTGCGGAGCAGAGGTGGAGGGTGGATGGATGAATGCAAGATGGAGAGATGCATGGGCACAGGGTAGATAGTAGAACAAAGGACATATCTGATGCCGAGCACAGTGTGACCAGTTTGCCATTCATCTCACCTCTGGGCTTCCACTTCCGGAAGAGTCAGATGCTCCAGCGGGTGGGTTTCATCCAGAACAGTTATGACTGGGTCTTCCCACTCCAGTCAGTGTGCAGGACTCCTGAGAGGGTATTGAAGGGGTTCAGTCCATTCCTAGGGAAATGAGAGGAGTGACAGCTGCTAATGTGACCCCAGGCCCCTACCTCAAGAACCCTGAGGTGGGGGAGAGGCGGGCCCCAGCACCTCTCCGGGTCGGTCTCCCAGGTCCAAGAGCCCTGGCCTGTCGGCGTGTGCTGCAGCCCACAGCCCACAGGTCACACAGTGAGCTCTGGACATCAAAAGCCTTCCCAGAACTTCCCCAGTGGTTGATTTCTTCACTGCTTAAGAGGCCCATCATCCCCAGCAGTTAATTTTTTTAAATGGACCTTGTTTTATATTGGGTATTACTGAGTGATTACTTGATATTATTTTCATTCTGATTATGTCTCAGGATAAGCAGAAAATTCCTCATAGGTGAAGCAGCTTACATGCCACTGGGGTCCTTTGGCTTCACAGTTATTCCCAGAGTTCCTTCCTTATGAGAAAGAAAAAGCCTCTTATGAACCTAAGTCCCCATTACATTGCATGGCCATCAAGGGAATTTGGAGACCAGGCCTTACAAACCTTGACAACGCCCAAAACTGCTGGTCTTTGATTTCCCCTCTTTGTCCCAGACCCTTCTGAGGCCTGAGGATACAAATCCTCCCTCGCCTTCTGACTTTGGGTTATTTATCCCTAGATCCTGCAGGGCCTTGTCGACGTCCGCATCCCTCACAACACCTTCTACCGAAAGCGTAAGTAGCCCTGTGTTGACCTCTGAGCCTGTGACACATCTTATGGGTGGCCGGCTCATCTTCCTTACATTTCTGAGACTTTGAGAGTTTTCTGGGACCCCTCAAGAAAGATGCAGTGCCTTTGACTCAAAGACTATATACCCTGTATATATCCTATATATATGTATACACTATATATTTCCTAAACCTGGTGGTGTCCACAGCACAGCCCACACTCACTTTATTTTCCTTCCCTCCAAAGTGTTTTTGGAAATCGTCAGTGAGAAGTCAAGATACTCCCTCCATCAGAACATGGACAAGATTAAGGTCCCTACGCAGATAATCTGGGGGAAACAAGACCAGGTATGTGGTGTGTCCCGGGGCTGCCTGTGCCGGTTACACCAGCCTCCAAGGACAAACTCGTGGTCCTTTATGAAGGGAGCCTGGCTGCTCTCTGATACCAGGGAGAGGTGGCGCACACCTGGTGCCAAGTGCTGGCGTTCACAGGGAGTTGAGGGCAGTGACGCTGACCTCTTAAAATGTGTGACAATTTGAAAGCGTTTTCATAAATTATCTTTCTCAAAGCCATATAGTCACATGGTACAGAAGCCTTGAAAGTGTATAGAAAGATGGATAAGAGTACACTTGGTCTCTTTGACATTCTAGATCCCAGTTCCCATTTCATCAAAGCAGCACTTACAGTTCGTGTGTGTTTCTTTTAAATTTTCTAAGGCAACGGTTTTTGCACACACTTTTTTCTAAAAGGACCAGATAGTAAATATTTGCAGCTCTGCAGGTGATAAGTTTCTGTTATATCTATTCAGCTCTTCTATTGTGATGGTGACATGCAGAGCAAATGGCAGGCAGAGCTCCAGGGAGCCTGCAGTCACAAAGCAGGCAGGGACTGTTGGTCAGTTTCTATTCTAAGCATCTGTCAGTGTGCATAAAGAAGTGTTACGTTTAAGATTTTCAAACATGCATTATATACAGTTTCGCACATTAATTGCTTCATATATATGAGAAATAGGTACCTTGGAAATCATTTAATATCAGCTTGAAGAGATCCACACATTCTAGTGCTTTAAATATTTTATTTTGAAATAATCTCACATTTACAGGATAATTGTAAAAGTAGTACAGAGTACTCCTGTATCTACTTTACCTAGTTTCATCAGTTTTAATTGCTTGTTCAAAAATTCACATGCTATAAGATTGACCTTGTTGCACACCCACTGCGGCCCAGGTGTGGAATGCTTCTGTTATCCTGTAAGTTCTCTCTTGCCCATTTGCAGTTCATCTCCATTCCTGCCCCAGCACTCTTCAACCACTGACCTGCTTTCTGTTTCTGAAGTCTTGTCTAGAATTTAGTTATCTAAAATTTTCATAACATGCTATTTTACAGAGGTAGTCTTTTGCATCTGGCTTCTTCCACTCAAGCATGATGTTTCTGAGGTTCATCCATATCGTCGCCTATGCCAACAATTTGTTCCTTTCTATTGCTGAGTGTCATTCCATGATATGCATGTGCCACATCTTGCTTATTACCAACTTTTTAACATTTACCTCCTCATCTAGACAGATGTAGCAATATGTGTTTTGGTGTAAGCTGGCCATTTGGAGTAAGCTGCTTACGTCATGTCCCTTTACCCCCAGTGCTTCAAGGGGTATTTACTGCAATATCAGCTCACATGATCGCAGGACATTGCCACACTTGGGACATGTAACATTGATAACATAGCTTTTAGCTAACGTACAGTCCATATTTCAAATGGATTCCTTGTTTCAGTGATGTCCTATATAGAATGCTCCTCCTCCTGCCCCTGTAACCAGGATCACATACTGCATATCGTGTCTTTTTAGTTTCCTTTTATGTAAAATGATGCCCTCTTTCTGCCTTTATCTTTCGTAACACTGAGATATTTGAAAACTGTGGGCCAGTTTTTTTTTGGGGGGGCCAGTTATTTTACAAAATGTTTCTCAGTTTGAGTTGGTTGGCTGTTTCCTCTTGATTAAATTTGGGATACATATCCCTGGCCAGAATATCTCATGGGTAGTAAGACTTCACATCCTCAGAAGGAGAATGACTTTCCTTCAGTGGTGGGAAGTTTTTAAACTATTATTTATTTTGGGGGCTGCACTGTATGGCATGTGGGATCTTAGTTCCTCAGCCAGGGATTGAAACTGTGCCCTAGGCAGTGGAAACCTCTTTACCTCTGGCCTGCCTGGGACATCCCAGTGATGGGAATTTTGATTGATTGTGACATCTGATTTCTTATTTCTCCACTTGCAACTAATAAGCAGTCTGCGGAGAAGCACTTTGAGACCATGTGGATATCCTGGTCCTCATCAAGCATTTCCCTCTAGGTTTACCATTCGTGAATGGTTGTTGCCCAAAACAAAATTTTATGTTCTTTTTGGGAGCTGCATTATCTGCTGCATTAGTGCCCTATTGATGGTCACTTAGGTCATTTCCAGTTTTTTGTCACTAAACCACACCTTGATGTGCATCATTAAGCATGTGTGTTTGCAGTGTCAGAGCGTATCTGAAGGGTCAGTTCTTGGATGTGGAATAGCTTGATCAAAGGCTTTGTGCATTTTAAAAATTTGACAGGCTTTTTGACAGGCTTTGTCAGATGGCTCTGTTAGTTTGCTGGGCCTGCTGTAACAAAGTACCACAGATTGGGCGGCTTAAACAACAGAATCACGTTGGCTTCCAGTTCTGGCATACAGATACACTGGGGGCTTTCCTGGTGGCTCAGATGGTATAGAATCTGCCTGCAATGCAGGAGAGCTGGGTTCAACCCCTGGGTCGGGTAGATCCCCTGGAGAAGGAAATGGCAACCTACTCCACTATTCTTGCCTGGAGAACTCCAGGGACAGAGGAGCCTGGTGGGCTACAGTCCGTGGGGTCGCAAAGAGTTGGACATGACTGAGCGACTAACACTGTAACACCAGTTCTGGAGACTATGAGTCCAAGACCCAGGCCGCAGCAGACTGGTTCCTTGTTTGAGCTGGGAAGCAGAGCCTGTTCCCTGCCTTTCCCTGAGCTCCTGGGAGTTTGCTGGTGAACTCTGGGGTTCCGTGCCTTGCAGACACCTCACCCTGACCTCTGCCTTCATCTTCACATGATGTTGTCCTGGTGCCTGTGCATCTCTGTGTTTAAACCTCTCATTTTTGTAAGATGCCAGTTATGATAGATTAGGGGTCCACATACTAGATTAGGAGTTCACCCTGCTCCAGTATGACGTCATCCTAACTATGTCCATGATGACCCTGTTTCCCACTAAAGTCACATTTTGTTAGTACTTGAACATATGAACTTGGGGAGGGGGCACAATCCATCCATAATAAACCTGCCAATGAAAACTGACTTACACTTCAGAAACTCCCTTTTTGTTTGCAGGCATTCTTTAGAAATCATATCTTACTGAATGTTCTTGAAAAGTTTAAAACAAAAGGTGGTGGTGGGAAATGGAGCCTTTCTAAGGCCTGCAGGCAGACAGAATTACGGTGTCTGTCAAAGGGTACCTGGTTGTCTCACGCTGTTGACCATCGTGAGAAGGGAACTGGGAGCAAAGCTGTGCCTGTTGAGAGAGCGCCCCTGTGGACGCTGAGGTGAAAGCCACCATTGTGAGCCCTGGGCAGGCTGCACATGCCCACCGCGTGTGTGGTGTGGGCACAGGCAGGAAGTCAGGCTGCACCTCAACTGCCCACGACTGTGGGAGGCCCAGGAGAGGAGACTGGGGAGAAGCCCGGTCTGTGCCCCCAGCGCAGGGGGCAGGAGGGGCGGAGGCGCCGGTGTGCAGCCATCTCAGCATCAGCCGGGCGCCCGAGAATGCCCAGCGCGGGAACCAGGGCGTCAGGAGGAGGGAGGACTCGGGTGCCCCCTTCACAGCAGCCAAGGGACTGAAAGCAGCTCTGTGGACGCCTGAGCGGAGACACGGGGCCCAGGCGGGGCCAGCAGGGGCCATTCAGCCAGGAACCAGAGCTGGGACGATGCTGGCCTTTCTTCATCTCAAACCCCCAGGGTGGCGTGGGCTCTCAGCGACCAGCGGGGAGAGGCGAGATCGCGGCACGCTCCCCGTTCCTTCTTGTGTTTTCTCAGCCCGGGTGCCCTGCGCTCTGCTCACCCCACTTCCTGGAGGGCAGCAGATCTTGGTATTACCAGTCTGGGTTGAGGAGAACAAAGCTCAAAAGCAGACAGTGCTCGAATTTGTTGGGATTTTGCTTTCGGTGTTAAGGCCGGAGTGGAGGGGCCGCCTTGTCTGGGTGGCGGGTGGGGGGTGAGGTGAAGGTGAAAGCGGTGAAGCGAAGGGGGTGAATAATATAAATCTGACCCTGTCAGTTAAGTGAGTCGGGGTAATAGCAAGGTGTAACCCAGGTGAAAATGAAAGGGAGTTTGAAAACCTGGGAAAGAGGTGGGCTTCACGTGGGAAAAGCATTGGCTGTTATTCACACACTTCAGGGTCTGAGGTCACACAGCTCGGGGATCCCCTGAGGGCCTTCAGGACCTAGTCCTTTGGTTTGCGATAATTCGTGTCCACCTCTTGCATCTCCTGTGTGGCCTCCCGACAGCTTGGCCTCCCCTGGACCAGCTGCAGGGTGCACTCTCCTGGCCCAGCCCGATCACGTGCCTGTCCTTAATACAGCCCCAAGGCTCCCCACTGCCCTCAGACTGAGACCAGACTCCCAGCGCGGCCAGATGTACAGATCCAGCCTCCCCGCTCACGCGGCTGTCCCTTGCACGCGCCATCCTCCCACCCTTGTGCTATCCCTCTCCCACGATCCCCCTCCGCCGTGGCTCCTCAGCTCCCAGGATCCTCCCCCACCAGAGTCTTCGCCACCTTGCGCTGCACTTGTCTGCGTTCCAGTCTGGCTTCCCCACCATAGCAGGGCATCCTCAGGGCAGGGCCTGTGTTTCCAGCGCAGTAACACGGCAGCAGCATCCCTCCTGCCACCGAGCCGCAGAGTAAAATGTGAGGCACGTGGTTACTTCCATCAGAGAGCCACAAGCCCCAACACCAAAGTGACTTGGTTCTAAAAATCGCCCCTGCCAGGCCTGGACAGGAGTTCTGTCCATAGCGTACGTTCGGGCACCTGAACCCTTTCCATCTAGTTTCCTCTCTTGTCCCGCAGGTGCTCGATGTGTCCGGGGCGGACATGTTGGCCAAGTCAATTGCCAACTCCCAGGTGGAGCTCCTGGAAAACTGTGGGCACTCAGTGGTGATGGAGAGGCCCAGGAAGACAGCCAAGCTCCTTGTCGACTTCTTAGCTTCTGTACACAACACAGACAACAGCAAGAAGCTGGACTGAGGCCCCAGCTGCAGCCTGAGCTCCACACCCAGCCTCCACTCCTGTCTCTAGAACCTGACGCAGCCACCACCTCTCAGGGACCCTGCCCCAAATGCGGAGAGCGCACCCCTGTCCCTGAGGAAGCCAGCCCCTGCTCTAGCCATGGTCTCTATAGATCCACAGAGCCTCAGGGGCCATGAAGAAATCTCCAAGATGTTTTTTCACAAAATGCAAATTCACATGGAACAACAAAAGAAAACCCATCCAAGAAATCTACCCTGAGGTCTTCACGTTCCTGTTGCAGAGTGCCCACATTGGACCATTGAGGACATTTCCTTTAAGATGTTCCTCACAGACTGAGATTCCAGGCGTTTCTGTTGCTTCAGACATTCTCCCGTGCATAGTCAGTGGCTGTTTTGGGAGCACTAGCCCCCCTTCACCAAGCCCCTTGTTTATGTCTGATTTAAGTTTTGTGTGCCACGTGTGACTGCCGCCCGTCAACTGCAGGACCGTGGAGGAACACGGCAGGCTGGAGGAAGTACACACGCAGAAGACACGGTCTGCCTCAGCCAGCTTGCAGAGCAGAACACAGGTGGCTGATTTGGCCGGCACCCTGTGTCAGTCAGCTGATGTCCCCCGTGATCCTGGGTGGTGCAGAACAAAGAACCCTGGCAGGGTGGGTTTCCTGGGAATAATTTATTATTAAAAACAAAAAAACAAGACTAATAAAGCAATAATATTCTAGTCATCTATCTAAATAATCAGACTCGGGTTCCACTCCAAAGCACCTCTTTTCTATCTTGCTGTGCTACTGAAAAACCTTTGGATGTTTGTTAATGAATTCTGTGAATTCTGTGAACAATAATGTAATTGAAAATAAATCTAAACTGCTGTAAAAGTGACCACAGTGACATGAAATAAATGTAATTAGTCTAGATCAGCAACATGCAAGTGGTTTCTGTTTCTAAGCTCTTAATGAAGGGTAGTGTTGGCAGATTTTCTGTCAACTTTAAAATGTGTTTCTTGTTTGCTTTCTTAAAATTATTTATGTATCTGTTTTTGAAGTGTTTTTACTTTTTGTTTAGCTGCTTCAGGTCTTAGTTTCAGCACGCAAAATCTTTTTGGTTGTGGCATGTGAACTCCTAGTTGCAGCATGTGGGGCTAGTTCCCTGACCAGGGATAGAACACAGGCCCCCTGCATTCGAATCCAGGAGGCTTAGCCACTGGACCACCAGGAGAATCCCCAAAATGTGTGTTTTAAAGTAAGGCTGTTCTACAGGCATTGGAAGACCTTACTTGCATGAGTTACTGGTTTCATTTCCAGAAATCATGTTTGCAGTTTTCTTATTTTAATATTTATTTATTTGGCTCTGCCAGGTCTTAGTTGTGACATGTTGAATCTTCAGTTGCGATGTGCAAACTCTTGGTTGCGGCATGCAAACTCTTGGTTGCGGCATGCAAACTCTTAGTTGTGGTGTGCAAACTCTTAGTTGAGGCTTACAAACTCTTAGCTGCGGCCTATGGCATCTAGTTCCCTGACCAGGGAGCCAACATAGGCCCCCTATAGTTGGAGCATGGAGTCTTAGCCACTTGACCGCCAGGGAAGTCCCATGTTCACAGTTTTTATGCAATTGAAATTATACATCCAAAACAAAAGGTAAGGGTCATCAAGCTGTTCTTTTGACTCTTCATTTGGAAACCTAAACTCCTCAGAATATTCATTCTTTCAAATCTTTTCACAGAGTCTGAAACCCAGTAGTTCTGGAAATAGAGTGAGAACTTTGTGTGGTGAACATTGTGGTTTAAATTGAAATTCAGGGCTTGGTCTGATTATTTTAATATATCAAGGGAGAGCAGAATATAGATCTTAAAAATAAGAGATGTGAAAATGTGACATCAGACTTGCAGGATGCAGCTAAGGCAGTGCTAACAAGGAAATTTATAGGCTGAAATACAAATACTAGAGAAGAAGAAAGGCTAAACATTAAATAATTTAAGCTTCTATCTTAAGAAGCTAGAAAAAAAGTAAATCAAACCTAGGGGGGAGAAAATAGAAGGAAACCGTACAATGAAGCAGAAAAGAAAGTATGTATTTGTCATGTTGCTTGTTCCAGTCTCTCATATTCACCAAGAACTCTGAGCTTAATGAGGTTTCCAGAGGAGTCAGTCACGACAATCACGACAGATGTGACTGGGAACAGATGAAGAAGCCCCAGACCTGGGATAAGGATCCCAGATTATTAGCCCTGGGTGAGAACAGATGGTTTCCTCCCGAGATAATTAGATGCAGGAATAGTTACCTCCTGGGTTGAAGAAAGCATCATGTCCAGAAGCCACTGCACTGCACCCTCAGTGGAGCCATCTGGAAAGGGCACGTGCTGGGCATCCCCCTGGAAGGAGAGTGGGCAAGATCTTCAGGACACGGCTCCTGCCTCCTCCTCTGTCACCGGAAAGCACCACTGGAACCCACTCCCCCTGCAGGAGAAGCGCGGAGTCCCGACTACTGGACTGCCAGGGAGGTCCCTGGAGAGTTCTTTCGTTTGCTTGTCTATTGATTTATTTTGGCTGTGCTGGGTCTTCGTTGCTGTGAGCGGGCTTGCTCTAGTTGCGTGAGTGGGGGCTATTCTCTAGTTGCGGTGTGGGGGCTTCTTGCGGAAGCTTCTCTTGTTGCAGAGCACAGGCTCTAAAGCACAGGCCCAGTAGTTGTGGCACGTCAGTTTTGGTGCCCCACAGCATGAGGAATCTTCCTGGACCAGGGGTTGAACACATGTCCCCTGCAGCAGGGAAGTCCCATGAGAGCTATTTTTGATAGACCTGCAAAGTGGATTTTCAAGCTTCTGTCTTGACCTTGTAATTGTGGTCGTATGGTGCTAGGAAAACTCAAAAGCAGAAAAGCATGTCTCCCTCTTGAGCCCCACTTCCTGCCTTTGTGATTAGGAAGAGCCTGCAGGTTCCTGTGGAGTGTCTATTGATGCGTCCTATGGAGCATCTTGGAGAAGGCAATGCCACCCCACTCCAGTGCTCTTGCCTGGAAAATCCCATGGATGGAGGAGCCTGGTGGGCTGCAGTCCATGGGGTCGCTAAGAGTCGGACATGGCTGAGTGACTTCACTTTCACTTTTCACTTTCATGCATTGGAGAAGGAAATGGCAACCCACTCCAGTATTCTTGCCTGGAGAATCCCAGGGACGGGGGAGCCTGGTGGGCTGCCATCTATGGGGTCGCACAGAATAGGACACGACTGAAGCGACTTAGCAGCAGCAGCAGCATGGAGCATCTTTAATGACAGTCTTAGAAAGAAGGAAGGGGTCATTTATCACAGCCCTGCCTGTAAGACTTGTGGAAGCTTCTGAAATAACAGTGGAAAGCCCCAGGAATCACACGTGGGCACTTGCCTCACTGCCTGGAGCCAGGTTGTTAGGACTGCTGAGGATGGACCCTCCAGGCAGACGTTGAAGAGGCTGAGGGACCAGCAATGTTTAGTACTCAATCCACCATTAGTCTGGGCTCCTTGTTCTGGGCAGAAGTGACACCAGGAGTGACTGGTGCAAGACACTGGATGGGCTGCCTGCCCGTGTAAGTCTTATCTTCTATTTGAGCCCCTGAGTTCCTCCTCCTTCCCAGGGAGGCTTACTTGTTGCTTTGTCCAAAGGAAGTCCCTGGAAATTACTGGGAGATTGCAATGTGTGTCAGGCTAGGCTGAATCTTGTAAATTACATGACTGAATCAGGTGAGCGTGCCAGCTGCTACTCTCTGTTTCCCATGCATCACCTTGTCAGACTCTCCCGTAGCCCTATAAGAGACAAAGGGACACTGTGCCCATTTTACAGCCAAGGAGACCAAGGCTTGGAAGGGTAAAGTGCCTTGCCCAAGGTCACACAGATAACAAGTAAAGGGAAGCCTCTTGGTTTGTGACTGAAGGTAACTTGCAAAAGCAGTGCTTTCAGCAGTTCAGACAGGAGCGCTATTGCTTAATTTCCAGGGGAGCCTGAAGCCCTGTTGGCTCACCTGGACCAGGCCATTGTGTGGCTGCTTCAGCCGCAGATCACTGAGGGCACACCTTGGGCCCCTGCTGAGGAAGGTGACCTGCCCGTTTATTCAGATAAGTTTGGGACCTGCCATTGCTAAGCCGCCTGTGAGGCTGGAAACAAGCTCACCTGGATCCCAGGATCATGCTGCTAAAGGGTGCGTCAAGGTGCCTGCCCTCCTCATTCTAGCCCCTTAATAACTGGGACTTGTGTTCTTCGGTCCCTGCAGGGATCATTTACCTTGCTGGTACCCTCATCCCTCCTCCACACTCTGGAGATAATCGGGGTTGTTTGTCCAAAGCAGATTTCTGGGGTGGGGGAGGAATGTTTCTGGTTGCCACAGAGGTCAGGCCGCTGCTCTTAACTGGTGATCATCTGAGGAGCCCCAGGACTAGACCCCACACTGGTTGGAACTGGAAGGCTGGTCACTGGGGTTCCCGAAACATCACCTGTCCCCTCACCACCACACAATCAGAAAATCACGCACCCTGTAGCCTCTACCCCAAATGTTGCCTTTAAAAACTTCCCTCGGAGCCGTGGGAGAGTTTGGGTCTTCTGAGCACGAGCACCCTCCTCCTTGCCTGGCCTTTCCGTAAACCCTTCTCTGTTCCACACTCTGACCTTTCAGTGGGTGTGGCTTCACTGTGCATCAGGCACACCAACTAGGGTTGACGACAGTACTGAAGCAAGTCTTATATTAAAAGCAGTAGTTTATTGGGTCTATTTCAGAAATGTTTGCTAAAATACTCTTTGGCCAGGTTTGGGACCATTTTTAAAGGGTCTCTTGGACTCTGTTTCCCAAGTTTTTCTGTCTGTCTCTCTTCCCCACCCCTTGTCCCATCTCTTTTTCATTGTTTATCTCATATCTGTCTGCTCCATCACCCACACAGACACTCTCTTAACAGCTGGAAACCTGACTCTTCTGATTCTTCATCTTTCCAATCTTCCAAGGTCACTCCTTGAACCATACAGACTAGGACTTTCCCATCAGCCCCTTTCTCCCTCCCCCCATCTCATCCCTCCCAAATTGGATGATGTTCCTACAGCCTCTCCATTCCCTGAAAGGAGGTTAAAAAAGAGCAGTGGGGGTGGTCACAGATGGGGCAGTGGGAAAGTCCTCAGATTACCTGCTGTGGTCTGGGCCAGAGGGCAGCCCTGCTGGGGGTGCTGTCCTGGTGTCTCCAGCTTCCCCGGGACCCAGCGTTGCTGCTGTCTGGGCTGGAAATCATCATCAGGCTGTGGGCCTGGGGTTGCCAGTGCCTGTGATAGGATGAGGGTCTTGTGGGACCTTATGCCGGAGGGTGGGGGAGGGAAGAATGACCTTTGAGCAACAGGACAGCCCTGTCTGTTGGCTCCTGGAGGAATCTTTCTTTCCCTGGTTTCTGGATCTTTGGTCTCTAAGCCTTCAAGACAACCACCAGGAACCTCAGGGCACACCTAGACGTCTCCCAAGCTCTAGTAAGGATGAGGGGAGAAGAGATTCTTAGCGGCAGAAAGTGGCCAGAGGGACTTCTCTGGGAGTCCAGTGGTTAAGACTCCACTGCAGGGGGTGAGAGTTTGATCCCTGGTTGGGGGACTAAGACCCCAACATGCCAAGTGATGCAGCCAAAAAAGAAAAAAAAAAAAAGTGGCACAAAGATGACAATCCCGGTGACCCAAGTCAAAGCTGACTGGGATTAATCAACTTGATAGAGGGCAACTATGAGTGTCAGACTGCAGTCCCCCACCACATCTCACAGAACCATTGATACTGAATTCAGAAATTTTCAGATTTTACAGAGATATTATTGCATGTGTACCATACATTGTGCAACACGCCCAGTGAGGTCCGGGGCTGCCTTCTGTTGTCTAATGCAGTCGTATTTCTGCTGTATGCTCTGTGCATATCCACAGCAAATGGGACAAAAGCTATAAAAAGCTTCACCTCAGTTCAGATTAAGCATTATGCCAAATGAAGAAAGATTTGGTTTCCAGATTTTTCTTGGATTCCAGGGTTGCAGTTAAGGGACAGTGAACCTGCCTTCCCTGTCCCCTCTCTCCTGCTTTGGGGGTTGGGGGTGGGAGGTGACATCTTGAGGAAAATCTGTTCTTCCAAGTTGGAAGGAGGGGCATGCGGATGGCTATGGTCCAAGGCTCCCTCTGGTGACCGTAAGGGGCAAGTCCTGAGTTTTATTTAACAGGTTTTAACAGTATTATAAAAATGATGCCTTGTCAGTTTAAAATAAACAAACTGGATGCTAAAACATTGTGAGCATCTCCTACACCTTCTACACAGCCCCACCCTTCTTCCATCAGTCCACTTGGAACCCTTCTAGACATCATACTTACGTATATATGTATCTATGTGTGTACACATAGATACATATATGTAACTGGCCGAGGCCAGTAGGAACCCAAGTTTGGCTGCTTGCTGCTCGAAAAGTCAGTACTCAGAGATGAGTGTTGGTGAAAAAAGTTGCTTTATTCAGGTACTTTGGCATGGTGCCTGGCACAAAGTATGCCCTTGATTAATATTACCTATGATGCACTATGTCTGAGACCATCTCCTAGTTGTGGGTTAGAGGAAAAAAGGTTTTAAAGGGGAGTTTGAGGAGTGCACAAGCAAGGGGCTACATGTAGAACAGCACAGTCAGTTCCAGTAATTATCTCCAGACTGATTGTGCAGCGGTGTGGTCAGCATCATCTTGATGGTTTTATGTGTAATCAATCAGTAACTCTACTCCAAGGTTGGGCTGTTTCCATCTCCTTAAGGCCAGCCCCTGGAATTCTCAAGTGAGCAAGATGAATTCTCTTCTACGTACACATGGAAGGACTTTTGTACCGAAGAAGGGCTCACAGGGTCCTGCTTGTTTTCACTCTTTTTTTTTTTTTGCTGCTCTTCAATCCTGAGGGGAACAGGGGCAGGACAAGAAAGGGAATAAAGTTTTGGATCGAGAGACTAATCATAAACTTGTCAAGGGAACTCATTTTAGGGGTACTTGGTAGGAGTTGAGAGCTGGGCACTGGATGGCAGTGGTGGAGTCAACACTGACAAGCCCCCAGCCTCACGGGCTTTACGTTCAAGTTTTGGCAGCCTCAGGCCCTCTCCTCTAAATACCCCTGACATATCACATAATTGGTGGTAATATGGTACAGTGTGGAGAGAACTGTCTAGAGTCAGATGTACTTATAACTGTGTGCTCTTGATCTTAGCCTGTTGTGCCTCGGTTTCCATCTCTGTAAAATGGATCATAATAATAGTGTCCTTAGGATTGTGTGAGAGTTCAGTGAGATAATGTAGTTTTTTGCATAGTGCCTGGCCACAAAGTAAGCACTTGATTAATATTAGCTATTATATTGAGAATACACATGGTATGTTTCATGAGTACAGGGGCCATATCATCTTGTTCCCAGTACCTATCACATAATAGGGGCTCAGCAAGTACTTATTCAATTAACAAATAGATGATACTTGGTTTACATTTGGAAACAGAACCATCTGGGCTTTTTATGTTAACCCAGACAGAATATCTACTATGAGCTGGGAGCCACAAGAGACACCGAGAAAGGGTCTTGCCCTTGGTGAGTGCTTTACATAGGAAATGCTCACCAGAAGAGATGCCAGATACAAATTTTTTTGAACGAATGAAGGCATGAGTGAGTGAGTGACTGCGAAACAAACTCCTGGGCAGAGTCCCTTAGCCCGCGCAGACATCTGCACACAAGGCTTTGCGCAGACATCTGCACACAAGGCTTTCTGCAGAGTGGGCACTAGAGGGCACTAAGCATGGCGAGTCTCAGATTCAGAGTTACTTCTGGGTCCTTAGGAGAACTCTGCGCGGTGGCGTCACATCCGCTCTTCACGTCACGCATCCGGGGGCGGGGCAGAGGAGCCAAACGTAAACACCCCGGAGTTTCCCCAGGCCGCGGGCTGCGCGGTAGCTCCACGTCTTGGTGGATTCTTGCAGTGAATAAGAGTCCGGGAGGCGTCAGACTAGTCCGACGGAGAGCGGGTAGGCGGAAGCCCACAGCGGGGCGACTGTTTTCCGGGAGTGGGCTCAGTTGGCCGCACTGGTGACGTATGGACGTGCGCGCCAGGGGAGCGTGCGTAAGGCGGAGGGACGGCGGGCAGCGAGGAGCGGCCTGGGGCATCTCCCGCTCCGGCCGCGGACGCCACGGGCTAAGGCGAGGCTGGGCCGCGGACCACCCCGGGCTTCGCTGCAACGCGGTCTCAGACGCACGGGACGGCTGAGAGGACTGAGCGGGACCCCGTGTGCAGAGCGCATGCGCCTGGGCTCTGGCGGGAGCGAAATCAGTGGCGGCAGTCAGAAAAAGTTAAAAACGACTTCACCTGACCAACAGTAGGGAATCGAGAGTTTTTTTTTTTAAATCATTGATTTTTGTCTCAAAATCATATATTGAATGCCTGCCGTTTGCGATGTATTGCTTTAGGTTTTGGGAAAACAACAGAGAACACGACAGAAAACTCCGTTTCTTTTGGAGCGTATATTCTAGTAGGGCTGGGGAGGGAAATTAAAATAAAGAACAAATGAACTTGACAGTTAATGTTGGAGGGTGGTGAATGCCTTGAGAAAAAATTAGAGCAGGGGCACGGGGCGGTGACATAAGAGAAAAATGCCACTGGAACAGATCGGGAGCTGAAATTGAACAAAGTCGTGAAAGAGGTAAGGGAGTGAGCCACGTGGCTATCTGGAGGAAGATTATTTCTAGCATGTGGAAAAGCTAGGAGAGACGTCCAGAGACCGGAGGGAAAAAGCCGGAGCTGAGCAGGGGAGAGTGGTAAGACACAAGGTCAAGGCGTTGGAAGTAGCGGGTATCGATCAGGTTGGACCTTCAGAACTGTTAAGACTTTGGCTCTGAAAGCGGAACCTTTGCAAGGCTTCGAGCAGAGGAATGTTGTGGCCTGATTAGTTTTAACAGGGTCACCCAGGCTGCTGTAGAGACTGGGAGGAACACTTGTTACTAATAAGTCAGGTTATGAATATCCCTGCAGCTACCAAAAAGGTTGACTTGAGAGATGGTGATGACAGACACCGTGGACGTGCTCACATTTTTCCCGGTGAGCCTGGTGAATGAGCCAGGCTGCGGGGAGAGCTTCCCAGCCATCGTCTCCTTTACTCTCAGGACAACCTGCAGAGGGCAGCGCTGTCAGTGACGCTGTGGCTCAGGCCTGTCAGAGGCCAGTCAGAAGTGACTGCTCAGTAAACACCTGCTCCTTAAGTGTTTTGTGTTTTTTTTTTTTTTGTAAAATATAACATAAAATTTACAATTTTAAAATGTGCAGTTTGTTGGCATTAAGTATATTGTTGTACAGCTGTCCCCATTATCCATTTCCAGAATACTGGGTGAGTCTTTGTTGTTATTGGTATCCTAAGCCCCAGGCCCCAGCTCACTCATCTGCCTCAGGCAGCCAACTCTTGTAAAGTACTCAGTAACACTTCAAAAATAGCTGTTGTGTGCTGGGCAATAAGTGGAATGATTGAGAGTCCTGTTCTCCTTGCCCTTTTAGTTAGAGGAGACTCTGGTGGTGGGGAAAGAAGCAGTAGGTACAATCTGAAGTCAGAGATACTCTTGAATATGCAAGGCTCACACTACTACCATTTGATCAGTTGTGTATTTTAGTAAGTGTTGGTTGAATATTCTGTGCCAGACTCAGTTAACATTCATGATTGTTGAGTGGAAGGTTGGATGTAGCTGCTTGACCCCGACTTCTTTTCTCTTGCGGTCATCATCTGGGAGTGGTTGGAACTGGGCCCAGAGATGTGTTTGTAAATGCTGGTTTATAGTTATGTGACTTTGAAAAAGTCCCTTTCCATGGTTGGGCCTCAGTTTCCTGGTCCCTTTAGTGGGGGGAGCAGATGTTAAATAAATAGACAATATTAAAAGACTCCATAACAAGAGAACTTAAAACAGGGTGTCAGAGGAGACCTCCTTGAAGAGATGATATTCCTGGAAGAGGTGAACTTTAAGTTAAAATATGAAGGCTGAGTAGGAGTGGTCCAGAGAGAGTGAGGTGGGAGTGGAGCCAAGGACAGGGATTCTATACAGGGGGACCAGTGTGTTCTGAGTTCTTGAAAGTGCCATATCTGTTAGAAATGGCTTGAGTGTCCATTCCAGACATTCCTCTTCAGACCTTTGCTGTTGAAACTCAGTCTTTCAGGAGGCTGCCAGATAACCCTGTGCAGGCCTGGCCTCTAGACAGAGATCAGGCACGTCCAGCATTGGGGGATTCCAGCAGAGGTGCCACCCCTCATTCTCCTCTTCATGTTCTTTGTTGACTGAGAGTAAAGAGGAAGAGGTCCCAGATTGTGCTCCTGGATGCTTTTATTTTTATTATTTGCATTAAGAGGCATCATGCCTGGGTGGTCTTGAGGGGACTCAGCAGCAGTTAGAACCTCTTTGTGCCTTTGGGCAGGTAGTAGCTATCTTTGCCAACGCTCAATGTTCTCATCTCAAAAATGGGGATACTAATAGCATTTACCTGCTGGGATCATTTTGAAGATGTGACCTAAAGTATGTGAAGTATTTAGCACAGAGCTGGGTACTCAGTAAGGGAAAATGTTTGCTGGGATTTAAATAAGAATACAGTGGTCTGGCATATGTAAAATATAGAAATTTCCTTTGTGTCTGTATGGGTAACATCAGCTTGACCAGAATTAGATGAGTTATTGTACTAGGAGTTCTTTTAAAAAATCAGATAGCTCAAATTCTCTTTAGAAAAAAAAGTGAAAAATAGCTTACATCTTTGTAATTTTTAGCCTTCTTGACTCAAGGTAGATGTGATCAGCACTGGAAAAAGATGCCAGCCCCAGCTACCACATATGAAAGAATTGTTTACAAAAATCCCTCTGAGTACCACTACATGAAAGTCCGCCTGTAAGTTCCATCTCTTAAGTTTCTTATTTTTTTAAATTGAAGTTTAGTTGATTTACTTAAGTTTTATTTTGATTACTTTTGTATGAATCTGAGTAGTATGAAATTTAACCAGTACATTTAAAATTTTTTTCTTACAGAGAATTTCAAGATGGTGGTGTTGGACTGAATGCTGCACAATTCAAACAGCTGCTTATTTCAGCCCTGAAGGACCTGTTTGGTGAGGTATGGAGCCACTTGATAGTTTGAACACCACTAAGATTTTGTAGGGGCTTCCCAGGTGACGCTAGTGGTAAAGAACCCGCCTGCCGATGCAGGTTTGATCCCTAAGTCGGAAAGATCTCCTGGAGCAGGGCATGGCAACTCACTCCAGTCTTCTTGCTTGGAGAATCCCATGGACAGAGGAGCCTGGCGGGCTGCAGTCCATAGGGTCGCACAGAATCAGACCCTGCTGAAGCGATTTAGCATGAGGATTTTGTAAGACATACTGAAAGGACATTTTTCCAAAAATTATTTTAAAACCACATTTGAAACTGCAGAAGCAGAGTTTTAGAAGTGATGAGTTTTGAGTAGGTTTTTTCCAATATGGCTTTTAGTTGACAAGAAACTTGTGAAGCAAACGGTTTAGTGTAGTGCTACTCAAACTGGTGTGGACTGGCAGCCTGCAAACTGTTCTTTTTTTTTTCTTTTTCTTGCCCACTGTGAGGATTAGTGGCTTGTACTAGAATGTCAGTCAGCACACCATTTCCTTTACTGAGAGTCTTCAGTGAGAAAATCTGACCTGACCTAAACATTATGTCCACTGATATTGTCAATTTCCACTCTGGTGCGGCTCCTTATCACAGACCAGCACTTATGAGTAGTACTGTTTTAGCATTCACTTGAAAACAAGTAGAGTTTTGAAGAGAAAACAAAGACAGATGATTCTCAGGAAATTATTTCCTGGTACATACGTTTTATTAGATTAAAATCTCTCACGCACTCATCAAAATTAAAAACTTTTACTCTGCAACAGACTTGGTTCAGAGGCTGAAAAAACAAATTACAGACTGGGGGGAATATATTTGCAAATCACATAAGGACCAATACCTGGAATATATAAAGATCTCTTAAAACTCAATAGTAAAAAAAAAAACAGAAACAGTCTGATTAGAAAATTGGCAGAAGTGGGCATTTCCTGGAGGCCTAGTGGTTAGGATTGACACTTTCACTGCAGAGGCCAGGATTCACTCTCTGGGGAACGATCCCACGTGCCACATGGCTTGATGCAGCCAGAATACAAAAGCCAATCCCCAAAAGTGATATGTTGAGTGATTCCATTTATATAATGCTCCCAAAATGCTGTAATTATCATACATAACTATATAGTCTGGAGACAGATGAGCGAGCGTTTGCACGGGTTGAGGGCCGAGGACGAGTTGAAAGAGAGCCTTTTGATGGTATAGCTCTTTATCTTGATTACGGTACTGGTTACCTTAGACAATCTATATGACAGTGTTGCATAGAACTACACATATGCACATGTAAACAAATATGAGTGCGTGTATCACTGGCAAAGTCAGAATAAGCTCTGATTTATTGATTTTGGTTTTCTGGTGTTGATGTTATACTATAGTTATGCAGGATGCTGACAGTGTAGGAGGCAGAGTGCAGGGTGCGTGGAACCTTCCTGTACGTTTCTTTGCAACGTAATATGACTTTAGGTTTTCAAAGTAAAAGGTGTGAGGGAAAAAAAAAATCCATGCACCTTCTATATGTCAAGTGTGAAACCTGATTACTGGGGATGTAGCTGTAAACAAACAGGCATAGCTTCTGCCTCATGGGCTGTCGGTGTTGGTTATGTTAGTAGGAAACCATGTTGAACAATTAATGGCAAGAATGGAGAGTATTATGAAAGGAGTGGTGGGTCCTGTGTGTGAAAGAGCCTAGCAAGCTACTGAACTTAATCTTGGGCATCAGGGAAGGGACAGTTTAAACAAAGACTTGAGAAAAGTGAAGAGGTCTTAGCAACATGGAAAGGTATAGCAAGAATGATCCAGGCAGAGGGAGCTGTAAAAAAGCGGGCCTTGTCGTCCAGCACCATTAAATACAGATTTTTTTGGAGGAGAAAAGCAATTAGAGTTCAAGAGTAAGGATGATACTCATCTGCTAACGGCATCATTCTCTACTTAGGTCGATGCTGCCTTACCTCTGGACGTTCTAACCTATGAAGAGAAGACCCTGTCAGCCATCCTGAGGATATGCAGCAGGTATGACTGACAGTGGAACCCTTCTAGTGTAACAGAGCAGAGCCGGACGGTAAAAAACCGCAGAAGTGCTCCTTTCCGAGAATGAGGAGAGTTTTGTCCTTGTGACCTCCAAGCAGCTTTTGGGAGTTTAAATGGGGGAAAATGGGAACACTTCCCCACCGGGAACTTGCAGTCCAGAGAGCCAGACTTGGGATTTACTCACCGTTGCAGTGTTTCCCAGTTGATGGTCATGGTTGCAGACTCAGAAGTGGGAATTTTACAAACATGCCTGATTGAGGTTCATTCTGTCCTTTGCCTTGACATGGTATGCTTTTATTTGTAAAGTTTTCTTATTTAAATCAGGTTTCTGGTACAAACTACTTTCTGGCCCATCACAGAAAAAAGTATGAGTGAGATGCTGCAGGGGCGAACATTTACTGATGCTTTCTTGATCTTTCTGTAGTGGTCTTGTCAAATTGTGGAGCTCTCTGACCCTGTTAGGATCCTATAAAGGCCAGAACTGTGCTTTCAGAGTGATTCAGGTAAAAACACCTTCACATACTCCAGTTGAAGCTGAGTAGTAGGCCAAATTGCTTATTAATACGTGTCCCATTTTTGCTTGCATAAATCTAGTGTGGTCAATGCCATCCAACAGGGAGGGGGAAACCCAGGGCGTCGGTAGTTATGAAGACGTGAGACAGAACGCTTAGATTTTTGGTGTATGGGAGAAGTTTGGGGATAAAACTTGGAACACCTGTGGAAAAGTCTTTTATTGCTTAATGCCTCGTGCCTAATGTATTGAAATGTTCTCTCTGAGCTTATCATGCCCATTTATTTATCTCAGGCTAGCTCTCAAGATGCTCTTTAAAATGCTACTGCATCGATTTGGCTTATCCTATAAAAGAGGGCATGTTTCTACACTGTCCTGGATTTCCACACAATTTTCTCCTGATACTGCCTTAAAATTTTTTTCCCTCTCTTACAGGTTTCTCCATTTCTCCTTGCATTATCTGGCAATAGTAGAGAACTAGTAATGAATTGAGTCGTCTTCAATTTGAGAAAATATTCCTCACTCTCAAAAGTACTTTTTGGTTCCAGCATAATGTTTGGAGGCCGAAGCAGCCCAGAAGCTCCTGTCGATGGGATCTGAGAGTGCTGAAGATGCTCCCAGTAATGTCCAGCCATCGCCTTTGGTGGGGTAGGCTTCACAGGAGAATCTGCCTGAGCCAAGCAGTGCTGAACAGGCAGCCCTTAGAGCACATGCACCTCAGAGTTGGCGACCGGGCTGAACTCAGGAGGGCCTTCACACAGAGGGACGTGGCCACCTTCTCAGAATTGACAGGGGACACCAATCCTTTGCACTTAGATGAAGATTTTGCAAAACACACCAGATTTGGAAAGACAATTGTCCATGGAGTTTTGATCAATGGACTTATTTCAGCTCTCCTCGGTACTAAAATGCCAGGGCCAGGCTGTGTGTTTCTTTCCCAGGAAATTAACTTTCCAGCCCCTTTATATGTTGGGGAAGTTGTTTTAGCTTCTGCAGAAGTGAAAAAGCTGAAGCGGTTCATTGCCATTATTGCAGTATCATGTTCCGTACTAGAAAGTAAAAAGACTGTTATGGAAGGGTGGGTTAAAGTTATGGTCCCAGAAGCTCCCAAATCCTGAAATACGTCTTTAGAGGTACAAGTTCAGGCATCAGTGTTGTTATTGAAAGCCTCTGGGGAAAACAGAGATTTCTCTTCTTCAGCAAGGCCAGGCTCATAAACCTGTACTAGGGGAAGGGGCCGGATAGAGAGATGTTCCAGTGTCCACTTAGGCTTCACTCCGGCTTAAGTATATTCATCATCTATCTAGGTTTTCAACACTGAAAAAAATAGGCAATTCCCTGGTTGTCCAGTGGTTAGGACTCCAGGCTTTCACTGCCAGGGGCGTGGATCGAATCCCTAGTCAGGAAAGTAGGATCCCATAAGCCGTGTGGCACAGCACGCACGTGCTCGCACAAACACACACAAGTGAACAGAGGCAATCAGAGGTGATTCTAAGGTTGTACATTGTTAACCAGGCTCCCATAAGGTGCCATTAAAAAAAAAAAAAAAAACTGAGAAAAGTGTTAGGAAAGTTATCGTTTAGCTTAAATGTTCTACTTTTAGGATTTCAAACCTAATTAGATTTGCATTCAGATAACACAAACCTACCTATATCTGTGTAGAATAAGAATTCTACTAAAGTCACTGAGTTTATAAGTAGCAAGCATTTAATTATTAAAGGCAATGATGGAAGATAGGTCATCTTTGAACACCTATCTTTTAACAGTAAATATTGTTAGATCCTGTTCTTCAGCAGTTTCTGAATCAGAGTTTATTATAAGTTGTTACTGTTTACACCGACATGGTGATTTATTGACCCTTCCTTCAGTGTCACTTGCCCTTCAGATGGTTTTCCTGTCACTAGGGGAGGGCTTGTGTGCATCTTTGGACTCAGTTCTGTAAGCTCTCTTGGTTTCATCTTTAAAGCAGTGATAACGACTCCCTACAGGAGTGCTGGAGATGACAGATACAAATAGGTAAGCACAAGGCCCAGCCTCTAAACAAGTAGCAACTGCTGTTGCCATTCTCATCTGTGAGCAAGGTTACAGGTTTCCTGAGCTTGGAGCTATCTGGCCAAAAATTAAAGAACAGGTGAATCTTTCAGGATGTCAGCCAGTCTCCATTGGTTTTATAAACCTGGAATAGATCTTGAGTGCAGAGTTTCTATTTTAGCAATCCAGGTGATTTTCTCTCTCCCTTGAAAATATTTTGGGGGGTCCCCACCCATTATATAAATAATACATGCTTTTATTAAAATAATTATAAAAAAATTGAGGGAACACTGTGGTGGCCAAGTTCTTAAGCATTGAGGGGCGTTAGAGAGGAAACGTGCCTAATTTGTTGTTATTGGTCATCCTGTACACAGCCAGCACTAAGACAAGAATCTATGGTAGAACAACAGGTAGTCCATCTGTGCTCTGTGGCTTTAGATGGTGGCTCAGACCACAGCTGGTTGCTTTGATCAGGAAGATAAGATCAAATTAATTGGCTGCATCCACCCACATTTCCTGGAAAAAAATTTTCCTGCTGCTGGATCAGTAACTAGATTTTTGTTGTTGTTGTTTACATCAACTACTACTACTACTAAGTCGCTTCAGTCGTGTCCGACTCTGTGCGACCCCATAGACGGCAGCCCACCAGGCTCCCCTGTCCCTGGGATTCTTCAGGCAAGAACACGAGTGGGTTGCCATTTCCTTCTCCAATGCATGAAAGTGAAATGTGAAACTGAAGTCACTCAGTCGTGTCTGACCCTCAGCGACCCCATGGACTACAGGCTTCCAGGCTCCTCTGTCCATGGATTTTCCAGGCAAGAGTACTGGAGTGGGCTGCCATTGCCTTCTCCGTGTTTACAAGGGGATCCTTAAAACAGACTACTAGAAAGAATTGTTCTCGTCACTAGAGGGCAGTGTTGTGTATAAATGAGTAGTTCAATATTGTACCATACTCCAGTTTGTGTTGGTAATGTGGAAAATACCAAAATCAGGGTGCAGAGCAAGGATGCCATTATCATGAGTTTCAGAAGAGGAAGCTTATACGGGTTCAGGTTCACCTGAAGAAGGTGTATGTATAGGTGAAACACGGTACATGCAGATAATTGGATGTGACACAGGAAAACAAAACGGAGAATTTGAGTCACAAAATAAACACTTGATGCTGAGACCATCTATTCCTGCAGAACTCATTCTCTGGGATTTAATGGCAGTCCTGAAGGATGGGTCTGCAAGTGGAGTGTGGTGTGATCACTGATACTATAAGTGACCATTCTTTCAATGATAAGCCAGGTTTCTACAGTAATTCTAATCCTTTAAACAGTTTTATGAAGTTACTGTTCCGTTTTATGGGCTCTATGACTTGCCCAGGGTTGTCAGCTAGTATGCAGTGGAGCTGGGATCCACATGGGCCTGCCTGGCTCCAGAACATTTCTTTTTTCCATTACCCTGTGGGTCTTAAAATGTTCCCATACTGCAACGCTATCAGTTTCTATGTTGCATTTGTATTTGGAACTACCATCGTACATAATTTTTTTTCTATGTAGAATATTCTAGATCATATTCCCTGTTACAGTTTTAATGTTTTCCTCGCGGTTACTTGATGGCTTCTACCAATACCTGTCGCCTGCACTTTTTCTAAGTTGATATTCAGTGAGTGTCTTCAGAGCAGAATTGCTGAAAGAGTTATTCTAAAGATGAAACTGTGTGCAAGTCAGGCGTGGTGAGGCCTTGCGTATATGAGATTTGATGGATAGCTGATTAATAGTGTATAACTTAAAGTAGCTTCTCAGTAGGAATGTTTCCTTTTTTTTTTTTTTTTAATTATCCATAGATGTCATGGTCTTTGATTTTTATAAACCGAAAAAAGATGGAACAGAGAAGTAGGCAAGGATTTAGGGAAACTCTGTAAATGATGACTTATTTTTACGCTGAGCCAAGATTCTCAGACCACTTAAACGCTTTGTTAAAGCTGACTATAACACAAACTAGCTGGCTGGCTTTTTCATTTTGAGCTCTCTACAAGTTGCCAGAAAGAGTGACTCTTCTGATGAAAGCATGAGTGACTCTCATATAGGAAATCCTCTTCCAAGTAACTGAGAAGTGGCCTTGATTGTCCAGGGTCACAAAGAGAAGTGAGTACAAAAGTACTGGCTGAAAGAGCAGGGCAGATTGTCCTAGTGCTTTCCATGTAGGGGCATTATAAGACTGCAGTTTATAGGATGTTTGATCGCCACAGAAATATATACACAGAAATTTCAGCCTAATGTACTGGAAAATTGCTTAACAGATTTTTGTATTTGATTAGAAACATTTCCATATTGGTGAAATGCCACTCATTTCTTTTTCTGAGCAGTGAATCTTAAGTAGCAACAGGGAGAAAGCCTCCCCACAGCCACCATTCATCATGCGTATTCAGCTAGAAAAAGAAAGAACTGCTAAAGGCCCATTGGTACCTCTTAGGTAACCACAGGTTTTCATTTTGTGCTGAATTATTAGACATTTTTCTTTTTATGTTCTTAGATCATGATTAAGAGACCAATTTACTCCCAAAGAAAATTGCTACTAAATTACATCTATTAAGTTTTTATACTAAAACATACTCTACCAAAGGTTGACAGTCACTGAGCAGCTGTGCCACTCTGAATGCGTCATGGGCTGGCATAATTTATTAACTGACTCTATGCAAGTGCTGTGAAATTACTCTGGGGCTGCATTTGAGTATCTCCAGAGTCCCGGATGTTTCACTCCCTTTGTCCTTGGCTTTTCTTCCTATGGATTACACACAGAGACCAGAATTCTCAACATCTTCAGAGAAATTTTGGTTTGCAGAAAAATCATAAAAAAACCCAAGACGAATGTGGACACTACATAAATAGAACAGATTTAATAGAAGGCTCCACAGTCGATTTCTAGGCCACAATCAATTTCTTGGGTGGCCCTTAGTGAGGCCACAGTTCACATGACCTTATAAACCATGAGCAAAATTCCTCTGTGATGTGATGAAAAATTCCAGTATGTAAGGGAAGTAAGAATGATCACAAGTGACTTGAATTTTTTTTTTTAAATCCAGATCATGAATATTTAAAGAAAATAATTTTGAGTGGGGAGGCGATGCTGCTTGGGAAGCACTAAGTTTTTCACTAGGTTCTATGAGTTGATTTGTAGAACAGTTGCCAGGTCTGGAAGCATCCTCACTAAAACTCATTATTTTCAGTCAGTCTGGCCAAATGTCAAACTGTTAAAGAACCTGTGGACTATCTAAACATTTGGCAGCATACAAGAATATAAATCTTGCTTTATTTTCCCTCGCAGCCCTGAGTAGTTACGTATATGGCAACAGAAGTACTGCGTATCTCATTTGCTTTACCCAGTATGAGACTGGAAGCAAAGTAGTTTTGATTCAGATCAGCTCTGGACTAGGGAGTTTCTCCACATTCACCGTGAGCCACTTCAAAAGCCAAATGGCTTTTCAGACTATCATAGCCTAGTCTCCAAAGGATCCAGGGATCCAGTTAAGTCTAGGCTGTTTAGGGCACTGATTTGGGTAGATGAGATTATAAGGCTGTCTATAGTATTTTATTCTCAGAGGCTTCAGGCAAGAATTCCTCGAGAACAGGAAAGCCTAGATTGAGAGTTAGTCCCTGGCTTCATTCCATCAAATACCTGATTTCTCACTTTCAGTTTCATTTCCTTAGTAAGGAAGAGGACAGGCTGTCATTTGATGACCTTTGCAACTCAGTTGTGTAATATTGTTATGTTTTTTCCTAAACATACAAGTAAAATATTTTTAGAGACATTTTGAAAAGTGCAGAAAAACAAAATAGCATCATGATGCTGTTTGCTAAAGACCCTCAGCTAATATTTTGGTGGGCTTCCTTCTGATGTTTTTCCTATGAACATTTTAAAATCTTGAAATCATAAAATGCATATATTAGGTTTTTTTCCTACTTACTGTTGTATCTAGGGCATTCCCCAACATCATTAAATATCCTTTGATAATTTAATTTTTAATCTTTGTAAAATATTTATGATTGTATCACGATTTGTCCGGTCTTGTATTGTTAGATATATACCTTTGAGTGCTATGTATTTGCATTGATCTCTGAGTATTTCCTTAGGATAATCTCCTACAGGTGGGATTACTGGGTGAGGACATTTCGATGGGTGTTGTCAAATCCCAGCTGCTAGTGCCAGGCCTCTTACATGGTTAAGTACTCAGTAAATAATTGTTGAGTGCATAAATGCCCCAATTTATATTCCCCCAGCAGTGTGCAAGAAGAGCCTTGTCTCCGGTCAGCCCACATGATATGAGTAATGATTAAAGCCAAATTTTGGTTTCTGTGAATCCGGTAATGAAATAACCTATTTGCCTTAAGAAACAGAAGTAAAAAGTGAACCCTCCCTGTGATACATAATTTTAATAGACTGCTGCTTTATTATTTCCATGTTACAGATGGGGAGCTGGGGCTCAGAGGGGTTGGGTAACTAATTCAAGGTCACACAGCTGGTAATTCCAGCTCTCTCTCTCTTGTCCTGGGATGCTGCCTTGGGAGACAGCACTGTGGGTGGGTCAGAATTATGGCCTTGGGTTCAGGCAGATTGGGGCAGATTTGGGTCTGAGTTGATCGAAGTTCTCTGGCTCTGGGTTTTGAGGTTCTTGGAGCCAGTACAGTGGGATGGAGCTCCCCAAGTCTGAGGTTGAAAGTTTGAAGGCCTTGTGTGTTGAACTTAGAACTGGGCCAGAGGGTAGAGACCGGGAGTTCTGGACCAATGCCCAGGTTTTAGGGGCTCCAGTTCAAAGAGCTTTGGGTCTGAGTGTGCTGGAGTCTTAGGGCTTCAATTCTGAGGGCCCAGCTCTTAGGTTTTTGAGTCTGAAGAGCCAAGTTCAAGAGTTCCCCACAAAATCTGAATCTGAGGGGCTTGTAGATAGTTTGTTGGTCTGCAAGGCACAGCATGAGAGTCCCATCCTGAAGGCCCTTTTTTCTGGGTCTAAGGGTTCTTTGGCCTGGGAGGTCTGATGGGAAAGGGTCAGTTGTAAGTCAGGGTGTACAGTTTTGAGGGCCTAACATGAGAAACCCATCAAGGAAATGTTTGGGCCTGAGCGTTCCAGGAGCCTAGAGCCCAAGACGCCGTGTCTTCGGCTCTGAGGACCTCTGGGGGTGATGGCTTAGGGTGAACTGCCCTGAGGTCTGAGGCCGGTGCTGAGAGTACCGAGCTCGCCGTGCGGCTACGTGGAGCTTGGAGGCGCAGATCCAGGACAGCTGTGACTGCGACGGTTTGGCCCTAGGACCCCGCGGGAGGTGGCAGCGCGAAAGGGTTGCCTGTGCCGACAGCCGAGGCGGTGGGGGCAGGTCGGCGCTAGGACCCCGCGGGCTCGGCGGGCCGCGGCGGCGGCGCGTGGGGCGGCGCGTGTTGACAGCGGCGGCGGCGGCAGAGCCCGGCGGGCGGCAGGAGTCGGCGCCCCGGGTTCCTGCCCCTGGTCCCGAGGCGGTGGCGGACCGGCGTCCCGGGATGGCCTTCATGGAGAAGCCGCCGGCCGGCAAGGTGCTGCTGGACGACACGGTGCCGCTGACAGCGGCCATCGAGGCGAGCCAGAGCCTGCAGTCTCACACGGTGCGCGGCCCGCCGGTCGGGGCGGGCGGCGCGGGGCGGCCCCGGGCCTTGAGAGGGCTGCGGGCGGCCGGGCAGGGTCGCCCGGGAGGGGCCCGGGGCCGGGGTCGGCGGTGCGGGCCGAGCGGGCTCGGGCGTGGCGTCGCCTCTGGGCCAGGGTCCCCGGGGCCCAGGCGGCCCCCGAAGTCCTCAGGGGACGAGGGTGGTAACCGCAGCCCCTTGGGCCAAGGGAGCGGGAGGGGCTCGGCGGTGCCCTGGGGAGGGACTCCGAGTCGGCGGAGGTGAGGGACCCCCACCTCGGGCCGGCTGAGGAAAGGGACCGCTCAGGACCCTCTCCGTTTCTCCTCTTTGGGGCGACTGAGTTTCCCTCCTCTCAGCTGGGCATCCGAGTGGTGGGGATGAGAGTGTGCCGGGCCAAATGGAAGGATGACTTCATGGAGCCTCCTTGTTGGGATGGCAGAGTGGCCGGTGTCTGAAGCCCTCTTTCCAGGTCAGCTGCTTGCCTGGGGCACGGGGAGATGGTGAGGGAGGCAGTTTGGGCTCCTGCCGAGGCAGGTGTTTGAAATTGCTCCTTCCCTCCTCTAACTTGCTCTTTAGCAGGCAGTGGTAGCATTCAATTGAGTTTAAAACCCACTGGAGTAGCATAAAGGAGTAATAGGTCTTCATAGTAAACACAGACAGAGTTCGTTTCTGTTACATAGTGTCTTTTATGGGTCTTTAAAACCATGGTTGTTTTCATGTGCCTGTACCTTTTTTTTTTTCCTTGAAAAGCATACTGTGCATCATAATTTACCAGCAATAAACCAGTTAAAAAAACCCAAAAAACCAGGAGCTGCTAGCCAGTGGGACTTTGTTTGGGAAATAATGAATGGGGAGAGAGAGATTCCTTAGATTGTAATGTTTTGTTGGGTCACCAAATCAGATTCCGGCTCAGAGGCTTGTTTGTTTACCATTGCAGGGTGTTTGGGGTTCATCATCTGGAGCCTAAAGCCCCACAATAGCCTTCTGTTTCTCTTCTTGCTCAAGCTGTTCTGGCGACTTCAAAGACATCTTTTATTCTGTTGTATTAAAGTGGGACTTTTTTTGAACCTCAGTTTCCTCTTCCGACAGTCATGCTTTGTAGGGCTTGGATCGTTCAAAGTGTTCACTTCCAGTTTAGGAAAATGATCATGTATTTTTTTAAGTGCATTTTATTTCACCGTGCATGTCTTTTAATTCTGTTCTACAGACTTGTGAGAAGGTACTGTATGGGACAGAATTTGTTAACCCCTCTGTAATTTGTGCTAAGGGAATAAGGGTTAGGAGTTGAAGTTTAGGGCTGGGTATCAAGAATAAATTCTGCTATTTTAATTAGATTATTATTTTAACTTGACTGTTGACCAGTACATCTTGTAACCTTTCAGGGAGTGGGGTTGGGTCTTATGCTTATTTTGTACTGAGAGTCCAGAGAGAGTTGATTATAAATGCTCACAGACTACTTCTTCCAGAAAGCATTTCATGATGGATGGCCGCTGCCCCACGCCCTGTGTTCACCTCCACCTTAACCTTGATCAGTTTATTCTGTATTTACTCCTTTAGTTTTCCACTCTACCAGGCTGTGAGAGGCAGGACGATTATTGTTCATTTTTGGGCCCCCAGTTCCAGGCATCTGATAGGATTTCATGTGTCTGTTGAGTGACTAAATGAATGAATTGTAACAGTCCTTCGTCTTCTTTTCTGTTTGTGTTAAACTGTAGTGATAAAAAATTGGAACAGCATGACATCTGAGGCTCTACATTAAGGGGTCAGTGCTTCAGCAAAGTGGTGAAAGATGTCGTAGGATTCTGTTTTTATTGCAGAGGTTTTCTTTAAGAAATAAAATAATTTAGGGTAGAGAACAGGAGTTCCTATAATGATGACTGAACACCAAAGACAGTGACTCACAGGAGACACATAGAGGCAGATGTGGCAGAGTAAAAAAAAAAATGCAGCATTGTCTTGCGTAATTTTTGACTGTTCAGTGTTCTTGTCATTTTAGCTGTAAAATATGAGACTGAAAAATATTGCATCAGCCCTGAACTTGACTGAGAAAATCCTATGCCGATGCAAACTTCTTGGACTAGTAGACTCTTAAGGGTGAGTCTCTCTAAAACAGGAACTGTTAGAAATTGTTTTGAAAAGCTGTAGTTATTAAAAGTGGTATACAGAAGAAAAAGACATTGTTTTCTGTTGGGAAGTTGGAAGATGGTTTTCTGGCTTGTTAGCTGAAGGGAGATGGTATCCCCAAAGCCAGAGGATCATCCTCCCTTTCAAATGCCAAATCTCTGTGAAGTTGCTCCTTGACTGTGTATAGGATAGAAAGCTATGGAGAGGGCGCATGGTAGACATCCCTTGGGTTGGACGAGGCAGGGCCCTAATATGGGTTTGGGGTGACATGTCATGTGACGACATTGGTTGGGCAAGTCACTTAAGCCTTTTGTTTTTTTCCACTTAAGCCTTTTGATGTTTAGTTTTGTCACCTGTAAATGGGGTAATAAAATGCCTGCCCTCCCTGCTTTCCAAGGTTGTTAAAATCAGATGAAAAAGTCTTTACGAAGTATTTGTAAAGTACATTCCTTCCTCCTTCCATCTATTCATTGTATGGCCACATATATGCAAAAGGTTAAATACATTAACATGTTTTGATTGCAAGTAAGCTAATTTCTGTCCATGGTTGCTTTTTTTTAATCAGGGTTGTTGATCCTTGGGAAACAGGATTTATAGCAGAAAATGTTTTGTTCCATATGATTTAGAATTTATGGACTTGGGAGGGGGAAATTGTGTGGATTGGAAAATAGAGATGCCAGAAGGATGAAGGGAACACAAGGTCACCACCAGAAAGGCGTGTTGGGATGAAAAACCCGCAGAAGGTGCAGGTTGGTAGGTGGTTCTGTGCCTGAATGTGGTTTGAATGATTTTATTTTCACATTTATGGAGCATGATGTATTTAGCTTCAGGAAATAGAGCAGGCTTCTGCTGCAAGGAAATGAAACTTCCATAAAATCAGAAAGGACAATATTTAGAGATGCTTTTAGCAAGGGGAGTAGGGGAGTGGAAAGGGAAGAATTTTCCAGACAAAAGAGATTCTGGTTAAAGAAGCCACCCAAGTAAATTGTGGGAAACTTTGGGATCATTATGAATGAGTGTGTAAGTTCTCGACTACATGAAAGGGAAAGCTTTGGAAGTTAATAGACTGAAGAAAAATACTTACCTAGTACTCCTTCCTGGAGAATCCCATGGATGGAAGAGCCTGGTGGGCTGCAGTCCATGGGGTTGTGAAGAGTCGGACACGACTGAGCGACTTCAGTTTCACTTTTCACTTTCATGCATTGGAGAAGGAAATGGCAGTCCACTCCAGTACTCTTGCCTGGAGGATCCCAGGGACGGGGGAACCTGGTGGGCTGCCGTCTATGGGGTCGCACAGAGTCGGACATGACTGAAGTGACTTAGCAGCAGCAGCAGCTGAAATAGAAACCAGAGGAGAACCTCCATTTTTGGAGAAGGTTGTTTTCAAATGTCTGTATCCAATTTTTGCTGGTCACTATGCTGCAGTTTGGAGAAGGCAATGGCACCCCACTCCAGTACTCTTGGTTGGAAAATCCCACGGACCGAGGAGCCTGGTGGGCTGCAGTCCATGGGGTCGCTGAGGGTCAGACACGACTGAGCGACTTCACTTTGACTTTTCACTTTCATGCGCTGGAGAAGGAAATAGCAACCCGCTCCAGTGTTCTTGCCTGGAGAATCCCAGGGACGGCGGAGCCTGGTAGGCTGCCATCTATGGGGTCCCACAGAGTCAGACACGACTGAAGTGACTTAGTAGCATGCTGTAGTTTGATAGGTCTTAATCTCTCCTTTTTAACTGTTCTTCCTTGAGGTTCATCAGAATGAGGGTCCATTGACTCTGCATTTGGTGCAGTTTGTTCTTGAGAAACAAAAGACGATTTACTGGTATTTGAGGCATAACAGAATATTTTACAAGTCGGTGGAAAAGATAATATTTCGGGTTAAAGTCTTTACTGAAAATGGATCTTACCTTGAACTTTGATTTTGGAAGGTGCATTCCTGCACAGCTTGTTTATTCAGCAATACACATTCCCTTAACAGAGATGTGCTGAGCGCCTAGCATGTGCCAGACACCTGCTGGAGGTGAACTTCACAGCTCCTGCTCACATGGAACTTTGTTCTGTCAGATTCTGAGGTCTTCTGTTTTCCAGGGTGTATGCAAGTCGACCTGAATCTTTACCTGTCATAACAGAGTTTTGAAGTTCCTTTTGTGGCTTGGTTTATTGAGCTTCAACCTCTTCTCACCTTTGTTTTTTAAATAGTCTCTTAAACTCTGTTCCCATATCACCAGAAGACCTGTTCAAATGTGATGCCAAAACAGGAGACGTGGTTGCTTGAAGGCCCTGGCAGTTTAAATAGTCCAGTGCTCAATATCAGAATCCACCTGGACTTCCTTTGGAGATGTTATTTGGAAACTTATTTTGATTACCAAGTTATATTGAATATTAAAAAAAATTTTTTTTTCAGGGTGTTTGCATAGACAAGTGGAAGCAGAATGATCATTACCTTGCAGCACTTGCACACATTATAGGAAGATAATAATAGTGATTTTCCGGGAACTTAATCACTCATCTTCTACTTGGTTATATATTTTTCTGTGCTTGTCCTTGAAACCCCTGATGGATCCAGTCAGAAAACTGAGCTAGATGCTTAGAGACTTGTAATTAGCTAATTCATAGATTCAGTCTCTTCTTCAGTCTCTTTCTACTAAAGAATCAGTTGTTTTGTACCTTGATGTAGAGGCTGAGGACTCATAATTCTCATACATCACCTCTTTTGAGGATTATCCCACTAGAAAGCTTTCTTGTTGTAGGAATACAGATAATAACCTGGCTGGAGTTGCTGGGAGGAAACAAGGATTCTGGGGTTAAGGTTTATTTTAAGTGAAAAGATACTTACTTGCTTTGCTTCCCTGGGGGAATAATGAAAACAGCCACCCACATGTACACAGCTTCCATGTGTATTGTGATCTTGAGATTGTTCAAAATACAGTTTGTTGATTGAGCGCCTCAGTGGATGCATCTGGGGCAAGTTAAACAAACCCTCTGTTTTCCACGGCAAGCAGGTGGTGTGAGTGGTTTCCAGGCAGCTTCATATGAAATGAAGCTCCTTTCTGTTCCATCCTGAAAATGGGCAAGCTAGACACAGGCACTGTTTCAGAACTTGTAAGTGATTAGGGGGGATGTTGTGGCAGGGAGAGCAGTAGGCTTTTCCTATTGTTTTTCCCCTTAAACTGGCATTTGTCCTTGTCAGTGACTTCTTTCATGGATAACGTGCCCATGGTTTGGGGAAATTAAGACATAGCTCCTCTTCAGAGGTGATGAGGGGGGCCCTGTGTTTTCAGCTTGAAATTTTAACGAAGGGCTAAGAAACAGTTACTTGACCTTGGATAAGTACTTGGACCTCAGCGGAGGGAAGAATCCCTGCAGGTTGGCCACTTAATCTCCGGCTGACTTTTTGACCACCAAATTTGAGGTAAATCTGGCCATTTCTAGCTCAGGATCACAACATCATGCATTTCTCCCAAAAGAGGACAGTTGAAAGCAAAAAGAAATTCCATTGTCATTATTGTCTTCAAATAATCCAGTAGTTATTTTTTTAGTGGCTAACAGGGTATTCATTAGCATAATGTTAGCTTGGGAAACTCACTGCAGAGTAACAGGAGTCTTCCCCGGAAGCTGTTTGCTTGTGTCACAGCTTTATGTAATTCACATACCATACAATTTACCCGTTTATGGTATATAGCTCGATGGCTTTTGGGTATATTCACAGAATCATATATCTGTTGCCATACTCAATTTTATAACACTTTTTATTATCTTGAAAGTAAGCCCCTGACCCCTTAACCCTCACCTTGGAAAGTTTTATGACATTTCCGGATGCTAACCCCAGGATATATTCTGAGTCTTTATATCTCTTTGGGTCCAGCTCCTTCCAGGTATCTGATTCATCAGAGGGACAGATTCTCTGTAAACACGTGTAAATGTGTAAACGTGTTTATATGACCTCTTAGAACCTTACTGACCTGAAACCTGCTTATGAGCTCTGGATCTTCAGGCTGGAATCACTGGAAGAATTTTGAAAACTGTAAACTTGGAGAGTTACTTATTTAAATTGGTGAGAGATATGCATTTTAAAAACGCTGCACTGTCACATATATTACCACTTAAAGAAAATCCTCTAAAAATGACTTTTGAACAACACAGGGGTTTGGGCACTGGCCCTCTTTACACTGGGAGATCTGCATATGACCTTATAACCTGCCCTTTGTATTGGTGGATCAACCAATCACATGTGGTATAGTACCGCAGTACATATTTATTGGGGGAAAAAAAAAATCCTCGTGTAAGTGGACCCACACAGTTCAAACCCATGCTGTTCAAGAGACAGCTGTGTTGAAAACAGTAGATGAATTATGTCCTGTGCGTGTGAAGAATTGCTCTGGGTCGCAGCCGGCCTGGTGCATGTAGGTGTGAGTGCCAGGTGACTTAGTGATCAGAGCGCACAGGGGAAGGGCTAGGGGCTCCGGGCCAGAAAGCCCTGGCCTCAGACCTGCCTCTTACCACAGCACCTCTGTTTATGCCCACATTTCTTTGACATGGCTCGTCAGAAACAGGCCATTTCTCCTCATTTTTCAGCTGAGGCTTTTTCACGGGGGTGGGGAGAATTGGGGCTGTGCTTAGACCGCTCACCTCTTCCCCTTCCCACTCCCTAAATGGAGAGGGCCACATGGGCCACGGTGCAGCCCCTGTGGGTGCTTTTCTTTCTTTTTCTTTTTTAACTTGAAATCCAGCCTTTCATGTCTATCTATGTATTGCTATTTTAATTCAAGCTAGCACAGTCTCTTCCACAGACAGGAAGCATTCAGTTAAGTATTGCTGAACCCATGAGTTTGTTGAATGAATGCATTTATTCAGGGCTCAGCTCAGGAAGCCCTGCCTGTAGACTGCTCCCTACTGTCTTACCTACCAAACTACATGTGATTTCCTTCCTCTATCGTTCCCCCTCAGTTTTATTTGTGCGAAAGTCGCAAGCATTTTACATAAGATTATTTCTTATTCCCTGTTCTCTGTTTATGGCCTCTCTCTAACACAGGTGAAACTGTAAGTAGCTGGAGTGGGGCAGTGCCTCAGTGGTCTTGCGTAACCTCTCCGGCCTCAGTGTCTCCTTTTAAACTTATTTGGCTGCATTGGGTCTTAGTCGCAGCGTGGTACAGGGATTCTCTGGTCGTGCTCGTGGGCTCAGTAGTAGGGCCGCAAGGGCTTAGTTACCCCTTGGCATGTGGATCTTAGTTCCCCAACCAGGGATTGAATCCATGTCCCCAGCATACAGAGTAGATTCTTAACCACTGGATCACCAGGAAAGTCCCAGCCTCAATTTCTTCATCTGTAAAGTGGGGTTAGTACGAAGATGCTCAGGATCTGACGATTAGCTGAACTCAGACACGTGGGTCATTCTGAACAGAACTCAGCACATAGATGTCACTGTTGTGGTCGTAGTTTACCCTCTGTATTTATTGGGCTTCCCTAGTGGCTTAGATGGTAAAGCGTCTGTCTGCAATGCAAGAGACCCGGGTTTCATCCCTGGGTTCTCCTTGTAACTTTTTAGGCACTTGTACTTTTTTAGGCACTGAATGGAAAAAAGAAAATTATTTCTTTAAAAGTTCATCTCACTGTCACCTGTGACTGCTAGAAAATAGCCCAACCCCCTTCCCCGACTCCTTGTTTTTCCCTTTTACCCTGGAGGGGCACACTCTGGCAGCCAGGCTCAGAGTTAGAGCACAGAGTCTCCTTACCAGGCCTGCCTGACAGCAGAGCTGGCTGTTGGTGTTCAGAGACTGCAGGGGAGGTGGAAGAGGCAAGTGGGCAGGTCACAGGCTCAGCCACCAGACCAGCAGAGGAGTTCCCAGAGGCCAGGCCCAAAGGGAGGAGGTCCCTGGCCAATGCCCATTTCAGCTCCTCACATCCCAGCTTTTGTTCATCATCAAAGGAATCCCAGCATCAGTTCACACACACTTGACCTCTGGTAGCAGGGTGAAAAAATAGAAAGCCCTCTGCTTTGTTCTTTTTCCTGCCACTTCCTCTGACAAGTGACCATGCTCATCGCCATTTGCAGGGGTGGAGGGGGAACAGGGAGCTGACGTCTTCTGAACACTGCCTCCTGAGAAACACATGCATATTCTGTGGCCCGACTGCCTTCCTTTCCCCTAAGATGGCGCAGTCAGGCTGTGGGCTTGTGTCCCAGGCTTGGATGCAGCCTGCTCTGTGAAGCACAGGGTTTCTGCCTTGCCAGAAAGCCTCAAAGACATTGGGAACAGTAGCAAGCACTTAGTTTCCTATGTGCCAACCACTGTGTTGTGTATTCAGCTAAAAGGATGAGTGAAATAGCGAGCTTACAACCCTGGTAGAGGTGGTAGACCCATAAACCAAAGGAGAAGTAGGTATTGAAAGTGCCAGTCTACCTGGGAGCAGAGAGGGCAGGTAGGTATGACCCTACCCAGTTCTCCTGGGGGAACTAGGAAAGGCTTAACAGAGCCTTCCAGAGAGCTTGTTGTAAATCTGCATTCCACAGATCTTTTTTTCCCCTTGCATACTCTTTTCATAATAATACTGAACTGTAAAAACCACCTCTGGAAGTGATTTTTAAATTTAAAAAATATTTATTCAGATTAGCACGTTTTTAAAAATTATAATATTTTATCTTTGGGATCTGAATTACACTGGCTTCTGAAATCTTACAGTAAGGACTGTGATAAGGTAAATACACCTGCTGCTTCAGGCAGTTTTCAGAATAACCATTTTTACAATGACTCCCATTTCTTGTCTTTCTTACTAATACTTTGCCATTGGCTTTTCCTTAAATCTGCCTTTAGTCACAATCCATTATGGGTGTAAATGAAACCCTATATGACTAAGAAGAAAATAATTTAAAAAGCTACATAATGGTCAAAACCATCTTAAACCAACTGGAACTATGAACAGTTGAAGACCCTTTGTTTTGAGTTAAAGGGAAAAAAATACTTCAATACTTATTGACAGATTTTTTTTTTTAAGTAGAAATAGAAGCCTTAAAAACTTCAACACATAAATTTTGAAACACTTTCCAGAACCCCTAGTTGTTTATCTTGTTCCAAACTATTACTAACCCACCAAAAGGATCTCAGTTAAAAAAAGAGAATGAGAGAATGAGCAGCTATGTTCTCTGAGGTCAGGATGCATTTTCAGGATGCAGAAGGTCTTTAGTTCATTGATCAGATGCTGCTGAGTATACCCCTGTGTTCCTGGCACCATCCTAGGCACTTGGGATGCAGGTCTAAGCAGGCAGACTCAGTCCCTGCCTTCATTGGTTCATTCATCGCACAAAGATTTATTGTAGAGGATTCTGGTGTAGACGAAAAGATGGAAGAGGAGACTAGAGCCAATTGTGGGGTCCTTGGATGCCACACTAAAGGATCCGAATAGCAGGGAGGGGCTCAAAGCACACATGGGGCAGAAGGTGGTATTTTAGGAACTTCATTTGCTGGCAGTGTGCAAGGTTCACACTTGGAAGGAAGAGGAGAAGAGTCCAGAGTGATCATGAAGCGGTGAAGTTAGGAAAGCCACATCTCAAGTCGGTGGCAGGAGGGAAACAGGGACACTAGAAATGATTACAAAAAGAGCATAAGGTAAGCAGTGGGTAGCTGGTCTCAGAAAGATGGTGAATCTGAATTTGGTTTTAGACAGTACTTGTCATGAGAACAGTCAGCATTGTTAAAGCACTTTTTTTAATGCCCTGTGCTGATTTGATAAGTTTTAACCCATGCAGTTCATGGGGTCGCAAAAGCAGAGTCGGACATGACTGAGTGACTGAAGTGAACTGAACTGAACTGAACCCATGTAAATGTAACCCCTGTGTAACATTTTCATTACTTGAAATATTTTCTTGGTCCTCTTTGCAGTCAGTACCTGGCAACTACTGATCTGCTTTCCGTTACGGTTGTTTCACCTTTTCTGGAATGTCCTATATAAATGGAATTTTGTAGGATATAATTGGTGTCTGGCTTCTTTCACTTAGTTTAGAGCTTTGAGCTTCCTCCCTACTGTTGCATGTTTGTTGTTTTTAAGGGAAAGCAGGTTTATTAAGAAAGATACTCCACAGATAGAGTGTGGGTCTTCCTTTGCATGTTTTGTTGTTGTTGTTGCGTGTTTTTTATTACTGAGTAATGTTCCACTGTTTGAAGGTTCCACAACTTGTTATAGGTTGACCAGTTAGTAGACTTTTGGGTTGTTTCCAGGTTGGGGCTAATCATGAATAGAGATGCTGTGAACATACAAGTCTTTGTGTAGATGTGTTTTCATTTCTCCTGGGTAAGTACCTAGGGATGCAATTGCTTAGTCACCTGCTAAGTGAATATTTAAATTTATAAAAAATTGCCAGACTTTTCTAGATTCTCATCTGATCCTCATAACCGCTCTGAATTGTGTCTGTTATCATCATCATTTTTTCAGTTGGAAAAAAGTCAAGTGCAGGAAGGTTGGAGGAATGTAAAGTACATAACTTGCTCCAGGCCACAAGGCTGGGGGACGGCAGAACGAAGGTTCGTCTGATGCCTTTGGGCGATGTTGGGAGCCATTTCCAGCCTGATCTGTTCTTAGGGCCACACCTGTTTGGTGGCTCCCCCACGCCTAGGCCTAGCCAAGGACAAACCAGTGGGCCTCCCGCAGTCTACAGAACCAGACACTAACTTGAGTGACCATTTTCTCAGTTCCTCTATTCGAGCTGCTACGAGTGGAAATATAAAGAAACAGGTGAAATTAAATAGTATATTTTGCTTAACCCACTGTCTCTGAAATACTGTCATCGGTTATATGCAATCACTGTAAAGATTGTTAATGTATTTTAATTGTTTGTCATAGGAAGCTTTTGAAATCTGGTGTGTATTTCCCAGTTACAACATATCTCAGTTAGGACTAGCCTCATTCCAGGTGCTCAACAGCCACACATTTTTTGTAGCTACGCACGGGACAGCACAAATATAGGTATTAAAAATAATATCCAGAGGACAGTTAGTGAAATGGAAAAAAATTCATGTTATATTAAGTGAAAAAAAGCAAGTCATAATGCTATATTTAGTATGCTTATATTTTTATAATTACATGTTGTATCTGCAAATATGTCATCTATAACCATATTGGCCAGTATTGTAGCCACTGGACTACTTAATTTTTTAAAAAATAATTTTTCTTTGTTTTTGGCTGTGCTCCGTCTTGGTTGTTGCTCGGGGTTCTCTCTAGTTGTGGCGAGCGGAAGTGGCTCTCTAGGTGCGATGCACGGGCCTCGCAGTGCGGTGGCTTCTCTTGCTGTGGGGCGCAGGCTCCAGGCGCGTGAGCCGCGGTAGTTGTGGGTCCCGGGCTCTAGAGCACAGGCGCAGTAGTTGTGGTGCGTGGGCGTAGTTGCACGTGGGATCTTCTCGGATCAGGGCTCAAACACGTGCCTCCTGCATCAGCAGGTGGATTCTTTACCACTGAGCCACCAGGGAAGCCCTGGACTACTTAAATTTAATAAAGTTAAATAAAAGTTAAAATTCTGTCCTTAAGTCAAACACAGCCACTTGAGCCTCGTGGCCGCCACATTCAACCTCACATCCTTGGGTCACTGCTCTCTTCAGCCTGCCAACCCGACTGAGAAAGACTGAGTGAGACAGTAGAATCTGCCAGCCCTGCATCCAGCAAGGCTTGGTGACCTTTGAGATCAGAGCCTCCATGGGTTTTAACAGAAACACACAAGAAAGAGGTTCACTTATCCTGCAACCGCTGTTAGTGTTTAATGGGAGCAGCGTGTGGAAACACGGCAGTCTAATCAGAGACCCTGTTCTGTTTTGGTACAACTGCCATTCAAATTGCCGAGCATTCAAAGCGTCCACTTCAGACACGTTCATGTAAAAATGCTCCTTTCTGCTTCAGAACATGCCTAGTATTCATGGTGGGGCTTGTTTAAAATCATTTTCTTATTTATACACACTTTCTATGCAGTGCCCAGATAACATCCATCCTGGAAGCGCATAGACAACAGTTTGTGTACATGTAGCAGGAAGTGGGTTGCAAAGTGCAGGGTATTAATGTCTGGGGGGTGTTGTGAGAGCTCAGATCCCCCAGGCCCCAGTTACCCTCCTCGCTTGGCCCTCGCTCTGTCCCAGCCTCTTCCCAACTTGACGGACTGGTTCTGCTCGTTCAGCCAACCTCAGAATGAGGGGAAGATGGTAGGAAAACATTCTGCCCAAGGCCACAGAACTGGGGAACTCCTGTGCCTGTGGGTCAGACAGGCCTGGGGTAGAGGCCGTTCTCAGCACTTACTAGCTGAGCGCCCTTGTTTAGGGCATCTACCCTCTTTGAGCCCCGGGATTGTTGTAAAAGAGTGCCATCTACCTCCACGCATTGCTGGGAGATGGACTAAGCTGAGGAACAGAAGGCGTAGAGTAAGTGCTCCATAAACGGTGGTTATTACCTTCAGCCCTGAAGACAGAAGTGGCAGCATGGTGTGCGTAGTCACATATGTGGTTGGTTATGAATTGGAAGTAGTGTCTTAGGAGAACACAGTGACATTTGTAGGCCAGGCAGCATGAGTTTCTGTGTAGTCAACTCTCTGTCATCCTTAGTGATGGTGAGCACTTCTACTATAAATTATTGAAAGCAGTAGGGACTCCCCTAGCTTGACTTCTACTTTCAAGCTTTTTTTTTTCCCCTTCCACCAAATGTTTTACCGCCCCGATACAAGGAGAAGAGTTCATCTGTCTGACTTTCATCTTCTGTTTTTCCAGTCTTCCCAGCATAGTAAAAGTGCTGATGATTTGTAAACTGACCACAAGTTCCTTTGCCAAAGAAAAAAAGATGCTAGTTTGCACTTATCAGTGATAACATACTATACTCTTAGCCAAGCTTGGATAATTTTGATCCTTATCTTACTACTTGAGATTCTTTAAAGTACTATGTTTTAAATGATCTGTATGACAAACCAAGGAACTTTAAAAAAAATGTTTTTTCCTGATTTGAAATGTAATATGTGCTCATTGAGGATAAAGTGAAAAATACAAAACAAAATAGCTATGGGAATTTAAATCACAGATAATTTCACCTCTGGAGACAACAGATATTAACATTTGGTATAGTTCCTTCTTTCGATCTATGTCATCCCAGAATTTTTTATCCTTTTTTAATAATTAGCATTACAGCACATACCTTTTCCCAGGTAATGAAAATCATTTCAGTACATCCTTTTAAAGGGTTGCATATTCTTCCACTATGTACTTAAACCATAAATAACTTGCCTATCCTCTTATTGCTGACATCCAGTTTATCTTGGGCTGCCCTTGTGGCTCAACTGGTAAAGAATCCGCCTGCAATGCCAGAGACCTAGGTTCAGTCCCTGGGTTGGGAAGATTCCCTGAAGAAGGGAAAGGCTCCCCACTCCAGTATTCTGGCCTGGAGAATTCCATGGACTGTATAGTGACTTTCACTTTCAGGTTATCTTAGGGAGGAGGCTTTTTAATTAGCCTACTTTAAAACTGGGTGTAGAAGCTGGGACGATTGAGGCCGGAGGAATGGTATTCCTTGTTAGCAGTCGGAGACTGATAAAAATTGTTTTCCATGTTCCTAGGGAATGGCTGTTCCTTCTTCCCTCTGTGCTCTTGGTGCTGCTGCTGACTCCTGTACTTGCAGGTTAAAGCCATGACAGATTCCCCCTTGAACACCTTGCCTTTGCTACTTTTTCTTATAATATTTATTTTGGGGAGCTTCCCAGGTGGCTCAGTGCTAAACGATCTGCCTACCAAGCAGGAGACTCAGGTTCCATCCCTGGGTCAAACCCATTCCAGTGTTCTTGCCTGGAGAATCCCATGGGCAGAGGATCCCAGCCAGCTACAGTCCATGGGGTCACCAGGAGTTGGACACGACTGAGGGACTGAGCCCGCACGCACACTGGGTCTTGGTTGTGTCATGTGGGATCTAGTTGGCTCACTAGGGATTGAACCGGTGCCCCCCTGCATCAGGAGCCTCAGCCACTGAGCCACCCAGGGAAGTCCTTCGCTATTTTTTTAGCAGGAAATAAAAGTTACAAAGCCGGCCTTTGTGCTGGCTGCTCTAAGTACACGATGTCACTGA
Source organism: Cephalophus harveyi (assembly GCA_006410635.1). Lineage (NCBI taxonomy): Eukaryota > Metazoa > Chordata > Mammalia > Artiodactyla > Bovidae > Cephalophus > Cephalophus harveyi. Next base: position 447,640 of record SJYT01005297.1, read on the forward strand.
ATATTCACCACAGCCCCGTTGGAAAGGTATGATCTTGCAGATGAGGAAACCGAGGCTCAGAGGAGTTGGGTCACAAAACTGGTAAGTGGCAGAGAGCCGCTGTGCCTTTCCCCGAGGCCCCTGTGGTTGTGGCTGACCACCACACAGTGACCGGCTAGAAGGACTGGGGGTGGCCTGGCTTCCAGGCAGTGGCAAACAAGGAGAGAGCGAGAAGCAGCCCGAGGAAGATGAGTGCTTCTGCCCTGGTCCCTAGGTTGGTAGCAGCTGAGAGTGTGAGGGGTGAGTAGGTGGCCATCTGAGACACCAGAACCCACATAAAAGTCACGATTGCCAGCCAGATCAGAATGTGTGTGTGTGTGTTTTCTAGCCAGTTAAATGTGTTGTGTGTGAGTCTGAGTTCATGTTCTCTGCATCTGTTTCTACCCTTTTAGGGCATTGGCCTAAGAGATGTGAGGGCTATTGAACAAGCAAAGGTCATATTTCATTTTTAATTACTATTTAATTGAGTCCCCAGATTTTTAGGGTTTATTTTCTTTGCTTTGATGTAAGATGGAATTCATGAGTTTCCATCCTAGCAAATTATGTAATGGTTTTGGTGTCATTTAGGGGTCTCTGTACTAGAGAGCAGCTACAGGAACTGCTGATTGAAACACCGCATCCATCCTGTAGTTGTGTCTGAGGTCAAAAGCATTTTTGAACGCTGCTTTGCAGTATCTCTCCTGGCTGGAACGTGGACTGTCTTTGAAGTCGGCATGGAGACCAGCTCCCGCGGCAGACCATCCGACCATCCGGAAGGGGAGATCATGGGCTTCAAAAGGCCTAAGAGAAGGATGCATGCGCAGTCGTTCTTTTAAGGACGCAGACTCTCATTTCCGGGATCAAAGCATGTTTGTGACGCGGTCCTTGTCCCTTCTGTGAACGCAGAGTGGAAACTGGAGACTTTGTTTTGCATAAAGTTAAAGCACAAGGTTCTGTGATTCAGTCAGTTAGGTTTTGTTTTTTTTCCAGTTAGGTTTTAAATGAAATTTATTTCATGTGGTTGAAAAGGAGATACACTTGACTTCACTCAGTTGCAAAAACTTAGGTGAACATAGCAGTGATTCTTCAGATGCCTTTTTTTTTGCCTTTATTTATTTTACTATATTTGTTTCTTTAATTGGAGAATAATTGCTTTACAATATTGGGTTGGTTTCTGCCATATCAACGTGAATCAGCCACGGGTATACATATGTCCTCTCCGTTTTGAGCTTCCCTCCCACCTCCCACCCCTCCTCACCCCTCTAGGTTGTCTAGAGCACTGGGTTGAGCTCCCTGTCTTTTACAGCAAATTCCTACTGGTCTGTTTTACATATGGTAATCTGTATGTTTCCATGCTGCTCTCTCAGTTCGTCCCTGCCTCTCCTTCCCACACTGTGTCCACAAGTCAGTTCACTATGTCTGCATCTCCACTGCTGCCCTGCAGATAGGTTCATCAGTACTGTCTTTCTAGATTCCATACATATGCACTGTTGACAACAGCTAGGACATGGAAGTGTCCTACATGCCCGTTGACAGATGAACAGACAAAGAAGCTGTATACAAATACCATGGAATATTAGTCATAAAGAAGAACGCACACTCAGTCCTAATGAGGTGGATGAACCTAGATCCTGTTATACAGAGTGAAGTAAGTCAGAAAGAGAAAAACAAGTATCGTATATTAATGCGTGCATATGGAATGTAGGAAGATGGTACTGATGAACCGATCTGCAAGGCAGCAATTGCGATGCAGGCATAGACAATAGATGCCTTATTAAAACCGTAATGCTTTCATTTGTTTGGGGGCAGGTTTTGTACATTATTGGCTTGCACAGCAGTTAAAGCACAGGCACATTCTAGCTCTGAAAATCTGCAGATGAAACAATGATAATGGCTATTTAGAGAGCAAGGAGTAATCATTCATTCTCAGTGAAATATTAAGGAGTGTAAGCAGCCCGGCAGGTGGCCTGCGCGCTGAGCGGAAGTCCTGCAACCGTGAGAGTTTCTTCAGGAAGCTTGCTGTCCTGCAGGGCCGTGCCGCCCACCGCCCTGCTACCACTGTGATAGCACAGGTCTGTGTGTTGATTTTCATGAAGTCTGAGGGCCTGGGAGATCATGGGGATTCTCTGGAGAGTGCTTTTAGACTTTACCTGGATGCGGGTGCACATGAGAGCGGCAGTATGCCACCTGTTCCCCGAAGGGGCACGTGATCAGTTAACACCCGCCACCGAGCATTCGCTGGGCTTCGGCCCCTTGGCCTGGCCTTGTACCAAGTGCTGTTTGGAATGCAGAGAAATGTGTGATTTTAGCCTTGGAAGAGCTCAGTCCAGTCGGAGAGACACTCCCTCCCCAAACGTAGACAGATGTGGGACAAAGATAACCCTGATATGGTTAAAATGCTGGACGTCCCAAGTTTTGACTAGGCAGGACAGCAAAGGGAGAGAAGTTAATAATGGGTGTTCAGGCTCTGCGGGGTCTGATTAGGTAGAGGAGGGATCAATACAGAGAAAGGGTTAGGACATTTCGGGCAGGCGATAGAAGAGCATGGACGCCAGGCTGCGGAGTTTGGGTTTTATCCTGTGGCCAGTGGGAGCCCCTGCAGGCTCCTGCCCAGCAAGTAGCACAGTGTTGGGTGTCCAACAGGGTCACTTGTGCTCAGCATTCCCTGGGGGGTCTGGCAGTGACCTGGGAGTGCTGTGGTGCCTGGTTGCTGGAAACCCAGATATGGCCTCCTACCCCAAATCTCCTGTTTTCCAGTCAAGGTATTGATCGTTTCAGAGACTCTGCCCCTGGCTGTAAATGAAGCTTCCTGTTTCTTCCTTGCTCTCCTGAAGCGACATTGGTGAATCCCGTGAGTGGGGCCACCACCGTGGGACTGTGCGGCGAGTGCTAGAGGGCTCAGGTTAGGCACCTCCCATGCCCAAGAAGAAAGGAGAGTCCCTGCGAAGAGGTGGGGAGGGCTGGGAGTAGGGGGCAGAGGGCACTGTGAATTGTGGCGGGTGCTTGGTTCACTGGTTCCCGTCCTCTCAGGAAAGGGTTTTTATTTTTGTAGCGTGCAGCTGCTTCCTATCTACAAGGTTTTAGAACAGTGATTCTCGCCTCTGGCAGCACATTGGAATCACTGGGGAACTTTTAAGACCTATTAATGCCTGTGCCTCTATAATGAAAGGACATCTTTTTTTGGGTGTTAGTTCTAGAAGGTCTTGTGGGTCTTCATAGAACTGTTCAACTTCAGCTTCTTCAGCGTAACTGCTTGGGGCATAGACTTGGATTACCGTGATATTGAATGGTTTGCCTTGGAAATAAACAGAGGTCATTCTGTCATTTTTTGAGATTGCATCCAAGTACTGCATTTCAGACTCTTTTGTTGACCATGATGGCTACTCCATTTCTTCTGAGGGATTCCTGCCCGCAGTAGTAGATATAATGGTCATCTGAGTTAAATTCATCCATTCCAGTCCATTTTAGTTCGCTGATTCCTAGAATATCAACGTTCACTCTTGCCATCTCCTGTTTGACCACTTCCAATTTGCCTTGATTCATGGACCTGACATTCCAGGTTCCTATGCAATATTGCTCTTTACAGCATCGAACCCTGCTTTCATCACCAGTCCCATTCACAACTGGGAGTTGTTTTTGCTTCGGCTCCATCCCTTCATTCTTTCTGGAGTTATTTCTCCACTGATCTCCAGTAACATATTGGGCACCTAATGACCTGGGGAGTTCCTCTTTTGGTATCCTATCATTGTGCCTTTTCATGCTGTTCATGGGCTTCTCAAGGTAAGAATTCTGAAGTGGTTTGCCATTCCCTTCTCCAGTGGACCACATTCTGTTAGACCTCTCCACCATGACCCGCCATCTTGGCTGGCCCCACAGGGCATGGCTTAGTTTCATTGAGTTAGACAAGGCTGTGGTCCGTGTGATCAGATTGGCTAGTTGTCTGTGATTGTAGTTTCAGTCTGTCTGCCCTCTGATCCCCTGTCTCAGTGCCTACCATCTTACTTGGGTTTCTCTCACCTTGAATGTGGGGGTCTCTCTTCACGGCTGCTCCAGCAAAGTGCAGCCGCTGCTCCTTACCTCGGGATGCAGGGTAGCTCCTCTAGGCCACCGCCGCCAACCTCCTGTGTGGGGTAGCTTTTCTCAGCCACGGCCGCTGCGCTCCTGCGCTGTTGTAGCCGGCCAAGAAGGAAGTCAAGGAACACCTGGAGTAACAGGCAAATTTGGCCATGGAGTATAGAATGAAGCAGGGCAAAGACTAATAGAGTTTTGCCAAGAAAATGCACTGGTCATAGCAAACACCCTCTTCCAACAACACAAGAGAAGACTCTACACA
>SJYT01005297.1:452116-480906 GCA_006410635.1 Cephalophus harveyi
GTCACCCTGCTTATTTAACTTATATGCAGAGTACATCATGAGAAATGCTGGACTGGAAGAAACACAAGCTGGAATCACGATTGCCGGGAGAAATATCAATAACCTCAGATATGCAGATGACACCACCCTTATGGCAGAAAGTGAAGAGGAGCTCAAAAGCCTCTTGATGAAAGTGAAAGAGGAGAGTGAAAAAGTTGGCTTAAAGCTCAACATTCAGAAAACGAAGATCATGACATCTGGTCCCATCACTTCATGGGAAATAGATGGGGAAACAGTGGAAACAGTGTCAGACTTTATTTTTGGGGGCTTCAAAATCACTGCAGCCATGAAATTAGAAGACGCTTACTCCTTGGAAGAAAAGTTATGTTCAACCTAGATAGCATTTTCAAAAGCAGAGACATTACTTTGCCGACTAAGGTCCATCTAATCAAGGATATGGTTTTTCCTGTGGTCATGTATGGATGTGAGAGTTGGACTGTGAAGAAGGCTGAGCACCGAAGGATTGATGCTTTTGAACTGTGGTGTTGGAGAAGACTCTTGAGAGTCCCTTGGGCTGCAGGGAGATCCAACCAGTCCATCCTGAAGGAGATCAGCCCTGGGATTTCTTTGGAAGGACTGATGCTGAAGCTGAAACTCCAGTACTTTGGCCACCGGATGCGAAGAGCTGACTCATTGGAAAAGACCCTGAGGCTGTAAAGATTGAGAGCAGGAAGAGAAGGGGACGACAGAGGATGAGATGGTTGTATATCATCACCGACTCGATGGACATGGGTTTAGGAGGATTCCAAGAGTTGGTGATGGACAGGGAGGCCTGGCGTGCTGCAGTTCATGGGGTCGCAAAGAGTCGGACATGACTGAGTGGCTGAACTGAATGCCTCTGCCTCAGCCCAAACAAGTTAAATCAGAATCTCTGGGAGGTAGGGTCAAAGCATGGGTATCTTTTTTTTTGTTTTTTAAGTTCTCTGGGTAATTCTAGAATGTAGCAGGGTTGGGACCCTCTGCATAGAGGTAGAGAAGTAGAAACACCGACAAGTGAAATACCTCCAAATAGCTTCCTGTTCTCTCTGTGCTCTGAGTCTCAGTGAATCTGATTGTTGTGCCTAAAGGGAAGAGAAGAATGCCGTGGATTCAGTGGATTTGAAGTTTGGCTTTAAGTTTTGACTTTAGCTTCTTTTACACACTTCTTTCAAAGTGGTCTGTGTTTGTAGCCTCACTAAAGTAATTTGGGGCCAAAGTAAGTTTTCCTCCCTAGTTTTTCTTGAAATCTCATCAGACCAATGAAACTTTGAATAGCAGCTACAGTGCAGTAAAATCTTGAGTATCTTTTTGGAAACTCAGGAAATACAAAATGTCAGTGAGGATGCTTACTGGGGAAATGCCTACATTGGGGACATTGATCAACTCTTGTGGAAATGACAGCTCCTACCCCTGCCCCCTCAGAATGAGTCCATATGAGTTTCCCAGATTGGTGAGGACCCCCATCATTCAGGACTGCTGAAAGAGCCAGGCTCAGGGCATCCCCAGGGCCTTGGGGGTTGCCAGCCATGCCTGGCAGGTTGGAAAGTCCAAGGAATCCATGATGTGGGTTCCAGCTCCCAATCAGCCGCTTCCCAGCTGTGCAGGCTTGGACAGCTCACTTAATTTTGCTGATCCTGTTTTAGCAGAGCTCCTGCCACAAGATCAGTGCTTATCTATGGCAATTCTATCTTCTGTCCCTGAGCTTAAGTCAGAAGTCATGTGGTCATATGGTTTTTCCTGTGGTCATGTATGGATGTGAGAGTTGGACTGTGAAGAAGGCTGAGCACCGAAGGATTGATGCTTTTGAACTGTGGTGTTGGAGAAGACTCTTGAGAGTCCCTTGGGCTGCAGGGAGATCCAACCAGTCCATCCTGAAGGAGATCAGCCCTGGGATTTCTTTGGAAGGACTGATGCTGAAGCTGAAACTCCAGTACTTTGGCCACCGGATGCGAAGAGCTGACTCATTGGAAAAGACCCTGAGGCTGTAAAGATTGAGAGCAGGAAGAGAAGGGGACGACAGAGGATGAGATGGTTGTATATCATCACCGACTCGATGGACATGGGTTTAGGAGGATTCCAAGAGTTGGTGATGGACAGGGAGGCCTGGCGTGCTGCAGTTCATGGGGTCGCAAAGAGTCGGACATGACTGAGTGGCTGAACTGAATGCCTCTGCCTCAGCCCAAACAAGTTAAATCAGAATCTCTGGGAGGTAGGGTCAAAGCATGGGTATCTTTTTTTTTGTTTTTTAAGTTCTCTGGGTAATTCTAGAATGTAGCAGGGTTGGGACCCTCTGCATAGAGGTAGAGAAGTAGAAACACCGACAAGTGAAATACCTCCAAATAGCTTCCTGTTCTCTCTGTGCTCTGAGTCTCAGTGAATCTGATTGTTGTGCCTAAAGGGAAGAGAAGAATGCCGTGGATTCAGTGGATTTGAAGTTTGGCTTGAAGTTTTGACTTTAGCTTCTTTTACACACTTCTTTCAAAGTGGTCTGTGTTTGTAGCCTCACTAAAGTAATTTGGGGCCAAAGTAAGTTTTCCTCCCTAGTTTTTCTTGAAATCTCATCAGACCAATGAAACTTTGAATAGCAGCTACAGTGCAGTAAAATCTTGAGTATCTTTTTGGAAACTCAGGAAATACAAAATGTCAGTGAGGATGCTTACTGGGGAAATGCCTACATTGGGGACATTGATCAACTCTTGTGGAAATGACAGCTCCTACCCCTGCCCCCTCAGAATGAGTCCATATGAGTTTCCCAGATTGGTGAGGACCCCCATCATTCAGGACTGCTGAAAGAGCCAGGCTCAGGGCATCCCCAGGGCCTTGGGGGTTGCCAGCCATGCCTGGCAGGTTGGAAAGTCCAAGGAATCCATGATGTGGGTTCCAGCTCCCAATCAGCCGCTTCCCAGCTGTGCAGGCTTGGACAGCTCACTTAATTTTGCTGATCCTGTTTTAGCAGAGCTCCTGCCACAAGATCAGTGCTTATCTATGGCAATTCTATCTTCTGTCCCTGAGCTTAAGTCAGAAGTCATGTGGTCCCAGTGCCTTTCCAGATTGAAAAACTTCAGCCCCACCACACTGACTTGCTGCGATGCCCACAGGCTAGGGCTCTCTGCTGGGCAGCCCCTCCCCCCTCCCGCCAAGATAAAGGGATGTGGTGTCCTGAAGAGGAGCTGGAAGGAGGCCCTTTGGGGAAGTGGCTGCAGATGGCAACCCGGGCAGCTGGCATAGATCTGTGATGCAGAGCCGCCCCGCAGGGCTCTTAGCTCTCCCTTCTGTGCCAGTGCTCTGTCATCTCTTCCAGAGCCTGCAGGTTCTGTTCCACCTCAGAGAGGGTGGCAGAGATGGAGGTGATGCACTGAGAGATTTTGGGCTGCTGACTGCAGCTCTGGAGGTGGAGGCTTGCCTTCAAATGTTGGGTTTCTGCTGGTCTCCAGGGCTCTCTTCTCTGGGTTTTCATCAGAGCTTCAGCCTGGTAGCAGCAGTAGAACAGCTGTGCCATGTTTGCTTTACAAATCAGGGATTTGAGGTGAAGGTATTTCCTTTTAGTAGGGCTTGGTGGTGACATTCAGGCACTCTGAAAAAAAATTTTAGGGATGAACTTGCTCCTTTTAAGTGGAATGAACATACTTCTGAGCAAAATCACCCTTACCAATATCCCAGTAACCTTTATCTGTCTGTAACCACACGACAGATGGGGCCTGAGGGCAACTCTGGAGCCTTAAGGTGTCTTCATGTGTGTTGACAGGGGAAGCACAGCGAGGTTTTTGAGGCCACCGGTGATTAAGCAAGCCCTCTGGCGGGTGTGCGCGTGTCACCCACGGTGTTGCTGTGCAGCCGGCTGCAGGAGAGGACAGGCGATGACAGAACTAACTCTTCCACCCGCTGCACCCCCAGCCCCCATGGACTGGAGTGACCTGTTTCACTCGATGAATCCGGACCCAGGGTTCTCGATCAGCGCTGTCGACCTGTGGGGCCAGGGTGTCTCTTGTCGTGAGGCTATCCCGTGTGCCTCGTACATGTTTAGCAGCATCTCTGGCCTCTAGCTTTCAGGTTCCCATAGCATTTCTTCATCCTGTGACAACCAGAGATGTCTCCAGGCATTGCCAGATCTCTGGGGCAAATCTACCTTCTTTGGGAAAAAACACTGATGTCAATCAACATAAAGAGTGTCTTGGCAGAAACATTAATTAGGATGTCATTTGAGGACATCCCAGTCTAACTATTTGTGACCCCATGGACTATACAGTCCATGGATTTCTCCAGGCCAGAATACTGGAGTGAGTAGCCATTCCCCTCTCTAGGGGGTCTTCCCAACCCAGATATCGAACCCAGGTCTCCTGCATTGCAGGCAGATTCTTTACCAGCTGAGCCGCCAGGGAAGCCCAAGAATACTGGAGTGGGTAGCCTATCTCTTCTCCAGGGGATTTTCCTGATCCAGAAATCGAACTGGGGTCTCCTGCGTTACAGGTGAATTGTTTTTTTTTTTAACCAACTGAGCTACCAGGGAGACCCCTCTGACCTCAGGATCCCAGCCCCATCTTGTAGTTATTGCTTTCCTTTTGCCAAATGCTTTCCCTCAACATTACTGCGAGCCATTTTATAGCCAAATTACAAAACAAAACCCCTAAACTGTGTATCTACAAAGGGAAGATTGGAGTCAAACTGTGGGAGTTATACCCCTAGCATGAACAAAAGCACAGGGATTGGGACATGATAACCGCTTAATTGATGTTTATCATCTGCAGCAACATCTTTGTAAAACACAGGTCTAAAGTTTAAACTCAAAGTGTATCGAGCAGGACAGCAGTGTTGATTTCGCATCTGCCAAGTGCTCAGCATTGAACTGCACTTTGTTTATTTTTGGCTGTGCTGGGTCTTCGCTGCTGCACGGGCTCTGCTCCAGTTGTGGAGAGTGGGCTGCTCCGCGGTCGCGACGCACGGGCTTCTCATTGCAGTGGCTTCTCTTGTGGCAGAGCATGGGCTCTAGGCATGCGGGAGCCCGTAGTCGTTGCACGGGGGCTCGGCAGTTGCGGCTCCGGGGCTCCAGCACGCAGGCTGAGTACTTGTGGTGCACGGGCTTAGTTGCTCTGTAGCATGTGGAATCTTCCCCGATCGGGGATAGAACCTGTGTCTCCTGCATTGGCAGGCGAATTTTTTACCACTGAGCCACCAGGGAAGCCCTTGGACCGGAATTTTGAAAGTTTAGTATTATTCCTCTGACAGATCACAGTGAAGCAGTGGATGCTCGAAGTGATTTTTGAGAAATAACAGTTCCCCCCAATTTGAACATCAAAACTTGTTTGCGTGTAGTTGTTTGGAAGTACTCAATTATATGTGCTGATTTTAGCTTTACTATAAGAATGTAAAAGCCCAGAGAATCGCCAGTAAGAGAACCCTGAGAAAAGAAGAAAATGTCAGAGCTAACAGCATGATTTTTGAGAAATAACAGTTCCCCCCAATTTGAACATCAAAACTTGTTTGCGTGTAGTTGTTTGGAAGTACTCAATTATATGTGCTGATTTTAGCTTTACTATAAGAATGTAAAAGGCCAGAGAATCGCCAGTAAGAGAACCCTGAGAAAAGAAGAAAATGTCAGACTGATCTCCAAATACAAGAAAGCCAGGTATTTTTAGCATTTTATCATTATGTATTCAGAAATAATTGCATTGGCATATTGCTTAAGAGATTTGCCATACTACACAAGCCAGTTTTGAAATATTGATATTATAACCTGACATGAAACCAGCTCAGCAGGATGCCAGCCACATAGTTGATTCACTCGTAATTGAGTGGATATTGTTGAATGTACCATTCTTAACATAGTCTAGAGTAGGCGGAAATTTCTGGTTATGTGAACTTTATCAACCTTTGCAAACTAAACAGAGTGGAAATGAATGATAGTGTAATAAGATCTATTTTAAAATTCAGCTGCCAAGTTAACAATGCTTATTTGGCTTTATTTTCTACATAACCTATTTAATTCAGAATTAATTCAGTAGAAAGGATTTGTTGAGTCCCGTGTTGATTAAGCATTTGTTGAGTAGTTACTGTGAGTAATACCTGAATCATACCATCCCAAAATGTTAAAACAATTCTGAGCATTTGAGGAAAAAAAAAGTTTCTGTTTTTTTCTGTGCTTCATCATAACTCCCTGTGTGTGTAAGCAGAAGGCTGAGTGAGGTCTCTTGTTTCCTGCTTATTTGGTTACCTGGGGAAGCTATGAAAACTTCTGATTCCTAATTTCTATCTTGTAGATTCTGATTTAGCAAGTCTTGGGAATGGTATTTTTAACTCTCTCGCTTCTCCTTGGTCCCCAGGATCAGGCAGCTTCCAATGATCAGGCACCTTGGGAGGAGGGGGAGGTGTCACTGAATTTGGTTTCTTTGGAAAATGCTATCACTGCATACCTATACTACCTTTTTACCTGTTTTCTTAACCATAGCCTTTTCTAACTGAAAAGCTTATATGCAAACTTTGAGCAGGAAAAATCATTGATCTTAGTCCTCTGGTTCTACTAAACTAATTTTGAATGCCTAAGGTTAATTTTTAAAATTTGAGATAATTGCAGATTCACATACAGTTGTAAGAAACATTGTAGAGATCCCATATATCTGTTACTGAGTTTCTGTCATTGGTAATGTCTTGCTAAACTTGATATGATATCACAACCAAAATATTAACATTGACCAGTCAAGATACAGCACCTTTCCATCGGCCCAGACACACTCATGTCTTAGTCCATTCAGACTGCTCTAACAAAATGCCATAAACTGAGTGGCCTATCCACAGCGGATTCGTTTCTCACAGTTCAGGAGGCTGAAAGTCCAAGACTAAGGTGCGAGCATGGCTGCCTTCTGATGGTCCTCTTCCCAGTTTAGAGCTAGCACCTTCTCAAACGATCCCATGTGACAGAAGGGGTGAGGGACCCCTCTGGAGTCTCTCTTGTAAGGGTGCTGATCCTATTCTTGAGGGCTTTGCTCTCATGACCTAAGTAACTCCCAAAGGTCCTCCCACTTTCTAATACCATCATTTTGGGGAGTTAGTATTTCAATATGTGAACCTTGTGGGGACCGAGACATTCAAACCATAGCACATCACCTTGCCCTTCTGTAGTCACACCTGATTCCCTTCCACGCACAGCCTGCTACCCCAGCCATAACTGTTGACAACCAATAGGCTGTTCTCCATATCTGTGATTCTGTCATTTCATAAATATTGTATAAATGAAGACATGTAGTTTATAATCTTTGGGGATTGTCTTTTCACTCCATGTAATCCTCCAGAAGGGCTTCCCTGGTGTCTCAGATGGTAAAGAATCTGCCTGCAATGGGGGAGACCTGAGTTTGATCCCTAGGTTGGGAAGATCCCCTGGAGGAGGGCATGGTAGCCTACTCCAGTATGCTTGCGTGTATAATCACCATGGACAGAGGAGTCTGGTGGGCTACAGTCCATAGGGTCGAAAAGAGTCTGACATGACTGAGCGACTAAGCACTCACACGCAGGATCCTCCAGAGGTTCATCTAGTTTGTTGCATGTATCAAAGGTTTGTTCATTTTTGTTGCCAAGTAGTATTCCCTGGTATGGAAGTAGCAAAGTTTAAACATACACCTGTTTAAAGACATCTGGCTTTTCTACTTTGGAGCTATTACCAGTAAAATAGCTGTGAACATTCATGTATAAGTTACTATATAGACATAAGTTTTTGTTTCTCTGGAATGAATGTCCAAGAGTGCAGTTGCTAGGTCATAATGATAGCTGCATGTTTTAATTTAAAAAAAAAAAAAAAAGTTGCCAAACCATATTATAGAGTTTCAGTGCCATTTAAAATTTCCACCGTTAATTTATGTGATCCAGTTTCCCTATTTGGCTATTTCCCTAGCCAGCATTTGGTGTTATCATTATTTTTTTGTTTGAGCTATTCTGATAGAAATACAGTGATATCTCACTGTAGTCTTACTTTGCATTTGATTGATGACTGGTAATGTTGAATATCTTTTTCTGTGCTTATTTGCCATCTGTATATCCTCTTGAAAGGAATGTGTATTCTGCTATTGTCAAATGGAGTGTTCTATAAATGCTGATTACATTTGTTGGTTGATGATGATGAAATGAAGTTCATATTTTATGGCAGGACAAGAAAAAAAATGAGATGTAAAGTTTTTTTCAGCCCATTTGGGCCTCCTGGAGCCCTCTCCTATAGTATGTATTCTGCTTCTGCCTTAACTAGACCTGTTTAGGAAACAACATACCTTCTTATTCTAGTAAGAAGTCAACATGATCACGATTTGCTTTGTATGACTTATTTCTTAACCTGCAGTTTCAACTGTTGTGTAAACGGTTGATATGTCATTTGATGAATAACTGTTTGTCTGCAAAACTTGTGGAATTGTGCCTTGACCTCTAACAGGCCCAACAGTCCTCAAGAGCTTTCTGAAAGAATGTCTCCTGGGTTATAGTCCCCAGGTCTTCAATAAAAATTTTCATTGTTTGCTTAGATCAACTGTTGATTAATTTTTCATCAGTAGTGGTTTTGTTGAACTCTTCTCTGTCCTTATGGGTTTCTGTTGTTCTATCAGTTGCCGCGCGAGAGGTGTTGAAATCTCCGACTCTGATGGTGTATTCGTCTGTTTCTTCTTCCGGTCCTTGTCAGTTTTTGTTTCACAGGTTTTACAGCTCTGGCATTTGAATATGCTTACACATTCAGGATTGCTGTGTCTTGGGGACTTCCCTGGTGGTCCAGTGGTTAAGACTCCATGCTTTTAATGCAGGGGGCACGGGTTCATCCCTGGCTGGGGAACTGGGATCCCACACGCCACAAGACTGCTGTGTCCTGCTATGAGATTACCCTTTTATCTTTATGCCCCTCTCTGTCTCTAGTAATCTTTTCTAAAGTTTACTCTATCTGATGCTTTCACATCATATTTTTGATCCTCTGATTTGGGTTTTATAATAGAGACTTTTTTGTCCTTCTCTTTTAGGAATATATCATTCGGGTACAAAGAGGAATTTCCATAGAAAATAGCTGGCAGGTAAGCTTTTTTTTTTTTTGTCATAGGAAAAATATTTAAACAAAATTCTGGCCTGGAATCATCTAAAAATCTGCAAAAACTAAAACACACATAAATATACATAGTATTTCTTTTATAAAACTTTAGATCTAAGACATCTCTTACAAAAGGCTTTTCTGTTCTCAGTTGTTTGGTTTAATTCATGTTTGATGTTACCACAGAGATTAGGAATGTGTTCCCCAGTTGGACACAGAGTAAGCAGAGTAGGCAACTGACTTGTTTTGCTCCTCGTGTTGAATAATTCAAGCCTCCTCCCGTGAAGCCATGGTGTGGGTAGGGCTAGTAGTCAGTCCACCAGTTTGAAAGATGAGATAGTGCCCTAGACATCGTGCAGTTTGGATGCTGCATTCCATGGACTCTTAAATCTAGTCATGGGCAGTTTCTAGGGCTAGGTCCCTCACTGACCACGGGCGATGTCTGTTTACAGCTCCAAGGCCTGCTTTCCTGATGGTTGGCCTCAGAGAAAGAGAACTTACTATATAGATCTAGAGGTCTTTTCCATCCCAGTTGACTTGCAGAGAGTGGCTGAATTCTATACAGGAGCCATTTCTTTCCTGTTGTAGTAATTATAATGACTTCTGTGTTGTGTTCCATCTTCCAAAACTCTTACCTTGTCCTTCACAGCCCGGCTTGAACCTTACCTCTCACCTTAAGCAGTCTTTGACCTCAAAGGCCTGTACTTAGTCTTGTATTTGCCTGAAAAGTCTAACTACTTTTAGTTGGAATAATTACAACATCACAGACTTGATGGACATGAGTTTGAACAAGCTCCTGGAATTGGTGATGGACAGGGAAACCTGGCGTGCTGCAGCCCATGGGGTCGCAAAGAGTCAGACACGACTGAGCGACTGAACTGAACTGAACGTTTATTGTTAGGCACTGGCTCAAGCACGTTAATTCACTTAGCCTGTTAAAGCCAGTTCTGTGCCATCACATTTACATTCAAAAGGCAAGTAGCTAGTCCAAGATCACACTGAAGTCCATGACGGAACAAGGTTAGAATTCAAGTATTCTCTGTGCCACTTTTTGCTCCCTTGCACTTATTAGGTGGGGCCCCATGTTTAACTTTTTGATATATATGTATGCCAAGCAGGCCCACGGACAGTGTCCTACCAGAAAAATCAACCTTATATGTAGTCTTGTAAATCCAGTGCTTTAGAGGCCTGGGGAATACTTAATAAAAATGTAGATACTTAACCTCCTGAATTTGTTTCCCTTTGGGTGGGTAGGGTCCTCGATGATCTCCAAGTAGTTCTGCACACTAATATTTGAGAATCATGAATAAACATTAGAAAAACTATTGGAAAGCCAGATAGCTTCCTTCCCCTCTGACTGAAGAGCTAGTGTAATTTGTTGTGGCATAATCAGTGGCACCAACATAACTAAGAGAAAAGGTGTGGACAGTAGGTGTGGACTGTTGCCAGGAGGGGAGTTGGTGAAGGTATATCCAGCCTCTAAACTGCTGTGATCTCAGAGAGGGGCAGCTTTATTCAGGGCAAAGATGGAAGAGCTTCAAAACTGTCTACATCCATTTACTTTGTTTTCATGTTCAGTTAAACTTTTTTTTTTTTTGGTAAATTATTAACTCATCTTTCCAGTTAACTAGGTGCCTAGGTAATTGAAAAAAAAAAAAAAAATTAAAGGGCTATTCACCCTCAAAACATCATCCTTCTCTCTTACCTCTTGGCACCTTGCGAATTTGGCTGGCATTAACCAGTTTCCCACGGCCCAGCCAACTCTGGGACACTGCTCAGTCTGTTTTCTGGGGCTGCCAAGTGAAACAAGTTAGGCTCCAGGTATAAGCCCTGCCACCCTTAGTGCAAGTGCCTTGAGTCTAGAACGCCAATAAGTATTAAATAAGGAAATGAAAGTTGATGGTTCGTGCTGAATCAAAACACCACTGTTTTCTTTCTTACAGATTGTTAGGAGATACAGTGACTTTGATTTGCTGAACAACAGCTTGCAGGTAATTATTCTAAAACACCAATGACACACATTTATTGCTTGGGGTATCTTAGAAATGGGTTGGAAATGGCAACATGAGGAACAAGAAGTTATCAGATTTCCCTAGCAAAGGAGATAAGCTCATACTTCAAACAGATGATGTGTGACTCTAAAAATAAACTTGGGGAATAAATATCATTTATAATAGTCACTGTACAGCCGGCTACCTTTGTGCCAGACTGCGTCCGTAACCACAGTCATGGGATGCTGTGTGTTATCTCCTTTTCACAGGTTAGAAATGCCTAGATGGATTAATAGAATTGTCCACTGAGAGCGGGACTCTCAGACTCTCTTAAACTAGGCCACATAGTCAGCAGTACAGATCAGCACTCAGCAGTAACTAGAGACGCAGCCTTTTTCAGCATTAACTTTTTTCTCTTAAATATGTATTTCCAAATCCCTTTGGTTAAATGCTTGTAACTTGGTGGCCATAATGGAAAGAGGGGTGAGCTGGAAACACATCTGGCTCTGCTAGTGTCTCAGGGTCCTAGGGAAGTGTGGCCCCCGGCACTGGCAGCACTGCCACACCCCACCTGGCAGATGGGCCTCCAAGCACCAGGATTATTGAAGCCCACTGGGGCTTCCCTGGTGGCTAAGGCCATGATTCAGGAAAGAATCTGCCTGTAATGCAGGAGACCTGGATTCCATGCCTGGGTTGGGAAGTTCCCCTGGGAAGGAAGTGGCAACTCACTCCAGTATTCTTGCCTGGAGAATTCCATCAACAGAGGAGCTTAGTGGGCTACAGTCCATGGGGCTGCAAAGAGTCAGACACGACTGAGGGACTAACAGTTCACTGTCACTTTCATTGGGCCTTTATTGTATCTCAACTTTGAATGGTGGCATAAACCCTTGAATCAGCGTGCTTAGCTCACGACCAGCTCACCCGGGAGGTGCACTGTCTCATCACTGATTCTGAGTGATCTCCGATCCTGTCCACAGAGGGCAGGAGGATGGAGGGCTGGGAGGGAGTGTCATGCTGCCTGTCCATCAAAAGGCCATTTTTCACTGAGCAGCCTTTGGAAAAAGAGCATTTGTAGAGTCCAGACTTTCACGTTATTTACAACACTGCTGAATGCCATGTTCTCCATCCAGTAGAACTCGCCTGAGTATCTGCAGACCTTTATGTCATTGACATATGGTCTTGCTTCACACATGTTGTCTGTCTCCATTTTAATTATGAGCTTCCCTGGTGGCTCAGTTGGTAAAGCGTCTGCCTACAATGCAGGAGACCCGGGTTCGATCCCTGGGTTGGGAAGATCTCCTGGAGAAGGAAATGGCAACCCACTCCAGTATTCTTGCCTGGAGAATCCCACAGACGGAGGAGCATGGTAGGCTACAGTCCATGGGGTTGCAAAGAGTTGGACACAACTGAGCAAGCTTCACAGCTTCACAGTGTGACCCGTATAAATATCCAGATAGAATATAGGCAGAGATCAAATTCTCAGAGATGGCTTTAATTGATTTCACTTGTGGATTTTAAGAGCGTAGTCTTTCCACTCAGACAAAAACTGGGTGTCTGATGACTATTGTAGGTGAGCCACTGACTGACATGCTGTTTATTCCAGCAGTGGATCTTCCCCACAAGGCTCTCCAGACATTTCCATGTGCTCAAAGTGGCATGAACATCTGGGAGCTAATGCTGGGCCTACTATGTGTTTTCATCTTTATGCACCAGTGAACCCTTGCCTGATTTTAAAAGAAAGAGTCGTGATTTTGTACAGTGCTATTCAGCCAGGGCTGAGTAAGAATCATGAGAGAGATACTTCTGAAATGGAAACTGCCTGGGCCTAGACCCCAAGAATATGGGGTGGGAAGGAAGGTCTTATCTCCTGTTTGTTCTTGGTTTGGGGATAGAAAGTTGAATCTTCATGACTATTCAGTTATGGCCTTATTTAATATAATAGAAATTTATTTTTACATCAGTGTAATTTTCCCTTTTAAAATGGGCACTTTCAATGTGCATCTTATTTCAAATGCAAATATCCACGTGTATTGATGTTGGCTTGTGTTGGGCAGGATATGGCCAGACAGCACTTCAGTGGGAGGTTTTCCTGGATCCAAGTAAACAGACAGAAGAAAGTACATACAACTTTTTGGCAGCAAAATAATTTCAAAACAACCTCCATAAAACAGACCCAAAAGACTCCAAAACCACAAAATAAAACTGTGACTATGAATTTCAGTTTCTGATTACCCTTCTGACAGATAAATGAGTTCCTGCTGAAGGAAGAGAAATATAATACACATATGCAGGGTTGTTTGAATCCAATAGAAAAAATATCTAAGTGAAATAAAGCAGTGTGTAAAAGTATACATGCAATATAATAGTTACATGAAATGTTTAGGAAAAATGGTTGGGAGGAAGTATGCCAGAATGTTAACAATGGGGACCTCCAGGTGGCAGGATTATGGGTTCTGTTGTTTTTTTTTTCCCCCTGGTTCTTTGTACCATTCTGTACTTTCCAAGTTCAGTACAAATAAGCACGTGCAAGTTATATAAGTGGAAAAACAGAAGAAGAGCTGTATTTTCCCAATGTTTTGTAGCCAGTATATCTTGTGATAACAGTGAAGAGAAACCACTACCTTATTTTAAAGACACCATCAAATCAATGACCATACAGGGAGACAGAATGAGACGCGGGAAAAGACAGCAGCCGGAGCTACAGTGATGAGAACTGTAGGGGGCCCTCGGGCTTGAGACGGACACCAGCCTCTGCCTGGGCTCTGGTACTGCCTCTCTGTCCTCACTGTCTCCATATGAAGCGAAGAGGCTGAACCAGATGACTTTGCAGGTCTCTTATAGCACAGATGTTTTGTGATTTGGTTTCACTGCCCATTTTTCACAGGGGAGAGACTCTACTGAACACTGAGGGGAAATGGGGACAAATTAGGCTCTGATGAGCACTTAGCGCTCCTTGGAATACTTGCTGGAATGGAGTTCAAGGCAATTTGCAGATTATTAACGGAAGTGGGACATCAGCTGATTCAGAGGTAGAAGATTTTTTCCTCTAGGCAAAAAAACCTAGTTTTCTTGAAACTGATAGAGTTTGCCATGGAGTTTAGAAGTTTTTGCTAGGCTAGATGGGTCAGGTTACGGGCTCGAGACCCCACTTTGACTGTCAATCCCACTTTGCTTTGTCACTCTGCAGGTGTTACAAGTAGAGGAACTCTGGGACTTCTCTGCTGGCTTTACTGTTCTCTTTCCTTTATACAGGGAACTCAAGAATGGAATCCAAAGGGCACTTTAAAAAGGGAACAATTTTTTAAAAAAATGTCATGACGAGGTGCCTTTGCTTGAAGCCGTCCCTGTGGAGGTATCTAGGAAGTCAGTGGCTGAGGGCCTTCATCATGTGTGTGCTAGTATTCTCTCGCCCTCCTTTCTGACAAGTCACAGGAGTTTTAAACTTTATATTCTGTGATAGGTAAGCATCTGAGAAGTCCTGGGAGAAGCTAAAAGAGAAAGTTAACTTCTCTTGAATGCTAGCCTCCTGTCAAAGGCAAGATTTTAAAATCACACACACACTGCAACATTTCAATACCTGAGGAAAAATTTCTCATGAGAACCCAAACCAGGGCAGAAAAACACCTGCCATGTGCCTAGCACATTGACATGGCAGAGACACTCTACTCACAGCTGTTGGCAAAGAATTCTTTGTTTCACCTGATGCTTTGGAAGAGCTGATGAGGTATCTGGGCACAGCAGTCCAGTTCAGTTCAGTTCAGTCGCTCAGTTGTGTCTGACTCTTTGTGACCCCATGGTGGCTTCCCTGTCCAGCACCAGCTCCTGGAGCTTGCTCAAACTCATGTCCATAGAGTCGGTGATGCCATCCAACTATCTCATCCTCTGTCGTCCCCTTCTTCTCCTGCTTTCAATCTTTCCCAGCATCAGGGTCTTTTCCAGTGAGTCAGTTCTTCACATCAGGTGGCCAGAGTATTGGAGCTTCAGCTTCAGCATCAATCCTTCCAATGAATATTGAGGACTGATTTCTTTTAGGATGGACTGGTTGGATCTTCTTGCAGTCGAAGGGATTCTCAAGACTCCAACACCACAGTTCAAAAGCATCAATTATTTGGCGCTCAGCTTTCTTTATAGTCCGGCTCATACATGACTACTGGAAAAACCATAGCTTTGACTAGACGGACCTTTGTTGGCAGAGTAATGTCTCTGCTTTTTAATATGCTGTCTAGTTTACCTAAAGAGAAATGATGCTTGACTTAAAAAATAATAATAATTTTTTTTTTTTAAGCTTGGAGGTCACCAAGTTTGAAACAGATAGCTTATCTAATTCATTCTGACATCCCCACTGTGAGTGAAAAATAGCCCTGTTGGGGTTTAAATCTGATCTTGTCAGATGTGACTTTCCATTCTGAGTGACCTGGGCTACAGCTGAGTCTGCTCTTGAGTGAGTAGTGCAGGCAGATGTGCTGATATTGGCTGATGGTATATATATATATATTTTTTAATCCTTATTGTATATATGTAACTCTGATGAGCAAAAGTGTTTTTCTTTTTTTAATTGAAAAATAATAAGTAAGATATTTTAACATTTCATAATATAGAATTAAAAATTAATTGACCAACCCACTCCCAGAGGTAGCTACTCTAAAGCAGGTAGAGTAAGTCCTTTTAGACATTTTTCATGTATATGTAACTGTGTGCCTGGGCTTACACATAGGTGCACACAGACATGCAAATGAGATTATATCCTGCAACTTATTAAAAGAGTCTTCTAAAGAAATAAATCAGTTATATTTTTATTAACACATTACCATTGATTCCCTTATATTACTCAGTGCTTATGAACAAAAATAATAAAACAATTGACTTGGATGTGTACCAGATGAGTGATGTGCTTTCTTCATAACTTTGCTTTTCTATTTAGTTAATAAAGAAACTGCTATTCCATAAAGCGTAATTGTATGAGAGAGGAAAACAGCCAGAAGTTGAGTGTCTTATCTGGCAGTGAATTTGGCCATGGTTGAAAATTCACTCTGTGTTCTGACATATTTTTATAAGTATGTTGTAGAAACAGGCAGTTCAGAATTATCAGCCAACTTTTTCATCTTGCCTAATTCAAGTTCAAGGTTCAAACTTGTCTAATTGCCAAGTTCAAGATCTTCATTGTTTGAAAAAATGGAGTGAAGCAGGCTCAGTTAGGATGCTCACATGGATGATTTACATGACATGCTTGTCTGAATTCAAGATGCCTTTCTGTTTTAGACCTTTCCCTAGATGAGTACACATGCTACTTGGACCACTCTAAGCACAAGGGTAGACTAGTACTGGTCTTTGAAAGCAGTGTTTTGCTCATTAAATTATGATACCAATCTGATATTTTGTTTTTTAAGTTTAAAAAATAGAGTCAAAGTTTTAAATGATCTGGAAAATGATGTAGATTGCACACCTGCGTTTACTTTTCCTTTCTCCCCAAGCCACTCTAAAACAGCAGTAAATTTGATCTTGTATGTGTACACACATACACACACACACACACACACACACCCCTTCAAGGACAAATAGGAGAGGAGAAAATTATAACAGAAACATTAAAAATCCAGTGGATGAGAGCTAACTAATTAAGCAGATATGGGAAGGCAGAATTATGAGATGGCAGTAAGGGTGGATAAACCCATTGGTTCCCAGTTTTCCCCACAGAACCTCCAAAAGATTGACAGCACCAAGTGCTACCTCCAATGTGGGGTGAGGTCAAGGTAAAATCAGGAGTTGAAAGTATGTTTAAGCAGTTGGATCCCCACAGCTCCCCATCTGAGCAACTTACGCCTACTCTTCCCCAGTGGAGAAACTGGGTTTTTTGCCTCTGGAGAGGGTTGAACATTCTTTGGACTGGAGAATGCAGGCACAGTTGGAGATATTTACATAATAAAGAGGAGACCTGTCCAAATAAAGACACTTTTTATTAACGTGCAAGGTTTCAAACAATTCTCCCTTTCTAGGAAGCTGATAGAGGGTATCTCCACCAAAAGTGAGGGGATTATCTAAGATAAAGGCAGGCATGGATATAGAAATGGGGTTTAGCAGGAGAAAGGGCAGAGGCTTCTCTAACATGGTGGTGAAGGGAGGTCCTGGGACGCCAGTCTTGCGGCAGGTCTAGGGACCACCTGTCCTGCTTGGAACAGGTTGCTGGGTTCTGGAAAGTGCTCTTCAAGAAGATGACATTGATTCATCTTTGTATCTCAGTATGTTTAAGAAAGGCTTAGATGGAGAGTTTGTAGTTGAAGAGAAAACTAGAAAAAAAAAATGTTGACAGAAAGTAGTAGTAAGCATGCTCTCTGACTCAGTTGTGAGTATCATTTACCTACTGTGAGCATGCATGCTGCACTTATTTAAATGATAGCATCATGATGTTGGAAGAATTAGGTTTAAAATGTGTGTGGATGAGATCAGGTCGTGAAAGAGAACTTAACCCTCATCTCCCATAACGAGAAACTTGCAGATAATGCCTAAAAGTGAAAAATCGAGGTATAACAATGTAAACCGTCGCTTCTTCCAAAAGATCAGCTGAAAGAGTTGAATGTGGCCACCTTTGGGGAGTGGGGAATAGATATGTCACCTTTCGGCTGGGATGGTGGGGGGCGAGCATCGTGGGACTGCCAGCGGTAATAAAAGTATTTGACTTGGAAAATATGTTCATGTGTAACTTTCATTTAAAAAATTAAGTCTTAAAGTGCTACACTTAGTAAAGTATTTTATCAGTTCTAAGATGTACAGGTTTTCACATTTTTACAATACGACTGATTAGGATGTATCCTGAAATGTTTTAGACCTAAAGAAACCTGTTGGCTCAGGGATTCTGCTATTCTGTCTCTTTTGGGGGTGACGTGAGTATAATACTTTTCTTTTTTCTTTTTAATTAAAGATTGCAGGCCTAAGTCTACCTCTTCCTCCCAAAAAATTGATTGGTAACATGGATCGTGAATTCATAGCTGAGAGGCAGAAAGGTCTTCAGAACTATCTCAACGTTATCACCACAAATCATATCTTGTCTAACTGTGAGCTGGTTAAGAAGTTTCTAGATCCAAACAACTATTCTGCAAACTACACTGGTAAGTAGAGGGATCTATCAGCTACATTCCTGGGACAAAAGAGGCACTTTTCTTTGCTGGAGATAATATATGTGGGACAAACTCTCCTTCCAGATGGGGAGATGTGTTCTAGGGCATTCAGTTCAGTTCAGTTCAGTTCAGTCGCTCAGTTGTGTCTGACTCTTTGTGACCCCATGAATTGCAGCACGCCAGGCCTCCCTGTCCATCACCAACTCCCAGAGTTCACTCAAACTCATGTCCAGGTGATGCCATCCTGCCATCTCATCCTCTGTCATCCCCTTCTCCTCCTGCCCCTAATCTCTGCCAGCATTTCTTTTCCAATGAGTCAACTCTTCGCATGAGGTAGCCAAAGTACTGGAGTTTCAGCTTCAGCATCAGTCCTTCCAAAGAACACCCAGGACCGGTCTCCTTTAGAATGGACTGGTTGGATCTCCCTGCAGTCCAAGGGACTCTCAAGAGTCTTCTCCAACACCACAGTTCAAAAGCATCACTTCTTCAGTGCTCAGCTTTCTTCACAGTCCAACTCTAGGGCATTATTCATCTGCTAATACTTACCTGATTATAATTTACTGTAGATATCTAAGAAGAACATATTTTTAAACTGGAAGATAATTGCTTTATAATGTTGTGTTAATTTCTGCTATCCCATAAAGTGAATCAGCTGTATGTATACATATATCCCCTCCCTCCTCAGCTGCTGACCGCCACCCCCAGCCCACCCTCTAAGTCACCATGGAGCACTGAGCTGAGCCTGCAATATTTTATTGCAGTTTCCCACTGCCTATCTGTGTTACATATGGTAGTGCATATATGTCATTTCTAAGTTCCCAATTCATCCCACCCTCTCCTTCCCCGACTGTGTCCACATATCCCTTCTCTATGTCTGCATCTCTGTTCCTGCCTTGGAAATAGGTTCATCTGAACCATTTTTCTAGACACACTTATCTGTGTTAACATACATTTATTTTTCTCTTTCTGACTTACTTCACTTGGTGTGACACACTCTAGGTCCATCCATGTCTCTATAAGACAAAAATTAGTTCTAAAATATTTTTAATGCTTGTTTAGAAAAATACGGAAGAGAACTTGTCTGTGTACAAAGTCTTGTCATTATTATCTTCCCTGACAAAACTGAGAATAAATAGTCCACAGTGATCTGTACAGTACTGTCAGTTTGATTTATATTTGCCTGTCTTTGTGTTTACAATATATATTATGCCTGACTCTTCTGGGAATTACTTTAAACACAATAGTGATTCAGAAGGGGCCTTTCTGTGTCTTCCCAGTTGCTTGCTGAAACCTGCTGTGTGCAAAGCCTGGGGAGCAGGTGGTCCCTTTCCAAACCTTCCCTGGACAGAGCAGCAGCCAGGGGCCTGAGTGGGAAAGGGTGCCAGTCACACACACAGCCAGCAGCAGTTCTGTAAGCCCATTGTCAGCAGAGTGAGTGATTAAATGTTTAATACACTCTGGCATGGTCTTGAACAGGCCAATAGAAGCTGTTGTAAAACCAAACCAGTGACTAGAATTCAGCCAATTTGTTAAAGCTAAACCATGCTGAGAGTCAGAGTGGAACACTGGGTATCATTAATAAGCTGATTTCCTTGCTAAGAGAATAGACTGTTTAGAGGCTACATTTTGGGTCCTTAGAACACTCCTTTTGAAGTAATTAGAAGGAGATGCTTTTATTGTGTCAGATAGAGGGAAACAGAGGACTACTCATCAGGCACGAAACTTTTATCTTATTTTTAATTAATTAATTAATTTTTGGCCATGCTGGGCCTTCGTTGTTCTAGTTGTGATGTGCGGGCTTCTCATTATGGTAACATCTCTTGTTTCTGGGCACGGGCTCTAGGGCGTGAGGGCTTCAGTAGTTGCAGCACGTGGACTCAGTAATTGCAGCTCCCAGGCTCTAGAGCACAGGCTCAATAGTTACAGCGCATGGACTTTGTTGCTCCGAGGCATGTGGAATCTTCCTGGATCAGGGATTGAACTGATGTCTACTGCAGTCTACTAGGGTAGCCTAAAGCTTTTCTGCATAATGGAATCACCTGGGGAGCTTTAAAAAAAATTCCAATGCCCAGACTGCATTCATGCCAGTCAAATCAGAATCTCTGTGGATGGGGTTCATAGTTTGTAAGCCTGCCCTCCCCAGAGATTCTAATATGCAGCTGAGTTTGAAAACCACAGTTGGAAATTGCTGCTCACATCATGCGTCCTCTGACCAGCAGCGCTGGCATCATCGGGAGCTTGTTAGGGATGTAGTATTCAGGCCCCAGCCCAAACCTAGAATCAGGATGTGGTTTTTAACAAGGTCCCCAGGTTATTTGCATGCATATTAAAGTTTGAGAAGCCTTGCCTGAGAACATGCCTGTTATCTTCTAGTGAAAGTGCCTGCAGGGTAAGAAGAATGCCTTTGTAGAAAGCAACCCACTGAAAGGAAGTTTATTTCAAACTCATATTTGCAGTAAGTTATGAAACAGGACTTTAAGTTGTTAACAAGGCTTGCATTTTACCCCACTTGTTTCTTGGAGCTCATTGGAGAAAAAGCGTCACCGGCCTGGGGCTCCCAGGACAACTCGTGTTCTTTCAGAGCAGGTCTCCCTTGGCTTTCATTTCACCTTACTTCACCTCACTTGTTCCAGGATTGTCACACCATGGACTCTGGGCTGCCTTTTATCAAGTCCCTTGCAGCTCAGCCCTGTTCACTGGTTTGTTCATCCACGTCGTTTCCCAACAGTGTCTGCTCGTGTCCTCCTGAGGTCAAATGTCTGCTATCCATTCCGGACGCTTGACTCTCTGCTCTGCCATGCCGTGTCCTGGGTACAGGTGTGAGGAAAATGTGCTCCTTGTTCTCAGGGAGCTTGTACCAGAAATACGTTGAGTTGCCAGGGGATCAGAGCTAGCGGGGACCTTGCAGCAGATGCATCTAGACTAACCCTCTTGTTTTATTTATTTTTTAATGTAAGTTTTTTGTTGTTTTCCTTCCAGTTTTTTTGAGACATAATTGACATACAACACTAAATATGTTTAGGTGTACAGCATAGTGATTTGACTTACATACATTGTGACATGAGGCTCAGAGTAAGTTTAGTGACCATCTGTCATCTCATAGAGATGCAGGGTTAACGTAGGAGAGAAAAATTGCTTCTGTGTGATAAGAACTCTTAGAGTTTACTCTCTTAGTAACTTTCATGCATAATGTACAACAGAGTTAGTTATATTTATCGTGCTGTGTATTGCATTCCTAGTACTTATTTATCTTACAGCTAAAGTTTGTACCTTTTGGCCACCTTCATTCAATTCCCCATCCTCCTACCTCCAGCCCCCACCTCTGGTAACCACAAATCTGATCTCTTTTTCTGTGCGTTTTTGACGAATAATTGCACTACTGTGTTAGTTCCTGTTACACAACATTATGATTTGATGTTTCTATACCTGTCAAAATAATCATCATGATAAGTCTACTTACATATGTCACCATAAAAAGATATTACGTAGTTATCAACTGTATCCCTCCATGTTGTTGCCAATGGCAAGATGTCATTCTTTTTTGTGGCTGATTAATATGCCCCTGTGATACCTAGGTTGTGTCCACATCTCAGCCACTGTGAATAATGCCACAGTGAACATGGTGAGTGTGTATATTTTTTTCTAGTTAGTGTTTTCATTTTCTTCTGGTAAATACCGACGAGTGAAATTGAACAACCATATGGTAGTTCTGCATCTAAAGTTTTTGAGGGCTCTCCGTATTCTTTGCTGTAGTGGCTGTTTCAAGTTACCTTCTCATTGGTAATGCACAAGGGTTCTTTTTCTCTGCATCTTCACCAAAACTTGTTATTTATTCGTGGTCTTTTTGATGATAGCCATCCTGATGGGTGTGAGGTGATACTTCACTGTGGTTTTGATTTGCATTTCCCTGATGAGTAGTGATGTTGAGCATCTTTTCATGTACCTGTTGGCAATCTGTCTGTCTTCTTGGGAAAAATGTCAATTCAAGTATTCTGCCCATTTTTTAATAGTGTTTTTTGTGTTTTGATATTTAGCTGTATGAGTTCTTTGTATATTTTGGACATTAACCCCTTGTCAGATACATTGTTTGCAAATCTGTTCTCTGATTCAGTAGCTGGTCTTTTTGTTTTGTTGATAGTTTTCTTTGCTGTGCAAAAGCTTTTAAGTTTGATTAGGTTCCATTGGTTGGTTTTTGCTTCTTGTGTTTCCCAAGGGGACATATCCAAAAAATATTTCTAAGACCAATGTCAAAAGAGTTTGTCACCTGTGTTTTCTTCTAGGAATTTTATGGTTTTAGGTCTTCCATTTATGTCTTTAATCCATTTTTAGTTTATTTTTGTATATGATGTGAGCGAGTAGTCCAGTTTAGTTCTATTGCATTTAGCTGTCTAATTTTCCCGAATTTATTGAAGAGGTTGTCTTTTCTCCATTGTATATTCTTGCCTTCTTTTTTGTATTAATAGATTAATTGCTGATAGAAGTACGGGTTCATTTCTGGGCGCTCTATTCTGTTTCTTCATGCTCTGTGTGTATGCTTGTGCACATCCCAGTACCAGACTGTTTTGATTATTGTACCTTTGTAGTATGCTTTGAAATCAGAAGCATGATACTTCCAGCTTTTCTTTTTCAAGATTGTTTTGACTATTCAAGATCTTTTCTGTTTCCATAAAAATTTAGAATTATTTGCTCTAGCTCTGTGAAAAAAGCTAGTGATATTTTACAGGGATTGCACTGAATCTGTAGATTGCCTTGGGCTGTACAGTCATTTTAGCTATATTAATTCTTCCAGTCCATGAACACAGTATATCTTTCCATCTGTTTGTGTCCTCTTCAGTTTCTTTCATTAGTGTCTTAGAGTTTTTAGAGTACAGATCTTTTACCTGTTTAGTTGGATTTATTCTTCTTGATATGATTGTAAATGGAATTGTTTTCTTACATTTCTTTCTGATAGTTTCTTGTTAGTATACAGAAATGCAACCAGTTTCTGCATATTAGTTTTGTATCCTGCAACTGTGCCAAACTCATTGAGTTCCAGGAGAACCCTCTCATTTTATACATGAGCAGTCTCCCAAGAAGGACCTTACCTAGGGTTGCACATTTGTATGATTGCACAAGTGTCTAGTGTCTGAATGTTTCTCAATTAAAATGCTGCTCAGCCCCTGGAACATTGTCTGATCCGTATATCTCCTCCTCATGTCCCTCTCTACATGCTGCTCTTGTCCTGATTTTTCCCCTCTCTCCCAGGATGCCAGACAATCAGGAATCCAAAGGAGATGAGCACAGGAGTGTGAGAAAACTGTCAGAGACTCCTGCCAGAACCCAAACACTTAAGTAGCTGCCACTACTTAGAGGGCACAGTCCTGATGAAACAATAAGGGTTGGGTGCTGTTTTCAGAGAAGTGCTGATTAATTTCCCCCTGTGCATGAAACGTCAGAACTTTGTCTTTCCTCTGCGCTGACTCACCAAGTGCCTCAGGAAAGGGAAACCCAGGCCACCTCCTCCACATCAGCTTAACTGAGCTATTCCCCAAAGAGCAGGGCAGTCTTGTCCAGGTTTCCCAAAACTTACAGTGTGGCCCGTGGCCCCTGAGGGCACCCCGTGCACCTCCAGCTTCCGGCATTTCCCCTGTAATATGGATACTGTCTGTACCTCTCCTTAGTTTCTGTGGCCACTGTCCAGCTTCCCTTCAGCAGAATCTGAGTTCTGTGTTCAGGTGTGGCTGAAACCACCAAACCTGCCTATTGCTCTGACTGAGCCTGCAGGCGTTTTGTCAGAGAACTGTTGACGCCACCCATTCCCCAGGGCATGGGTGACCAGCAGCTCTCAGGACATCAGCAGCTCCCTGCTCTCCTCTCTGGCACCCCAGCCTGGGATTGCTGGTCCTTTTCTTCCTTTCCTTCTGTTTTTGTTGTTGTTCATTCGCTCAGTTGGGTCCCACTCTTTGTGATCCCATGGACTGCAGCACACCAGGCTTCCCTGTCCTTCACTATCTCCTGGAGTTTGCTCAGACTCATGTCTATTGAATCCATGATGCCATCCAACCATCTTATCCTCTGTCATCCCCTTCTCCTCTTGCCCTCAGTCTTTCCCAGCATCAGGGTCTTTTCCACTGAGTCAACTCTTCGTATCAGGTGGCCAAAGTATTGGAGCTCAAACTTCAGCATCAGTCCTTCCAGTGAATATTCAGCATTGATTTAATTTAGGATTGACTGGATTGATCTTCTTGCTGTCCAAGGCACTCTCAAGAGTCTTCTCCAGCACTACATTTTGAAAGCATCAGTTCTTTGGCTCTCGGCCTTCTTTGTGGTCCAGCTCTCACATCTGCATGTGACTACTGGAAAAACCATAGCTTTGACTGTATGAACTTTTGTGGGCAAAGTGATATCTGTGCTTTTTAATATGCTGTTTGGGTTTTTCATAGCTTTCCTTCCAAGGCGCAATCATCTTTTAGCTTCATGGCTGTAGTCACCATCTGCAGTGATTTTGGAGCCCATGAAAATAAAATCTGTCACTGTTTCCATGTTTTCCCCATGTATTTGAAGTGATGGGTCTGTATGTCATGATCTTCATTTTTTGAATGTTGAGTTTTCAGCCAGCTTTTTCATTCTCATCTTTCACCACACTTTCTGCCGTTAGGGCGGTATCATCTGCATATCTGAGATTGATATTTCTCCCAGTAATCTTGATTCCCGCTTGTGATTCATCTAGCCTGGCATTTCACATGATGTACTCTGCATAGAAGTTCGATAAACAGGGTGACAATCTATAGCCTTGATGTACCCCTTTCCCAATTTTGAACCAGTCTGTTGTTCCATGTCTGGTTCTCACTGTTGCTTCTTGACCTGCATACAGGTTTCTGAGGAGGCAGATAAGATGGTCTGGTATGCCAGTCTCTTTTTACTACCAAATTAACTGAAAGGAAATATGGGTCCTTGGTGCTTTGTTGAGGGTTGGTTTGGGATTGTTCATTTGAATTAAAAAGTCTAATTGAGGGCCAGCTGTTGTACAGGGAAATCAGTTGTCTCCTGGCCAGTCATGCGGGGTTTATGTTGAGGAACATGTACACATACACACACATCGCCTTATTCATCTTGTTAGCAAGGTATAGCCATCACTGCACTGTAACCATCTTCCCACCTTAAACCACTCCATAAATAAGCTTTTTAATGTCCATGCAGAAGTCACTTGGACCAGAAATCAAGAGGCCTGCATCCTGGCCCCAGCTTTCTTACTAGCAGCAGCCTCTCCACTTTGTAGTCCTCGGGGTCCGGACTGATAACATAAGAGATGGAGGTGGGGAGAGTGGACCAGATAGCATCCAAAGCTCTCTTCTAGCTCTAAAATCCCAAGAGTCCTGTGAACAGGTCAGATAGTAGTGGGCTCCAGGATGGAGTGGAAGAGAGAGGGAGGGTTTGGGCAGGAGGGCAGGGTGGGAGGGAAGGTGAGATTATATTCAGAACAAGATCAGGGTGCTTCATCAGAAAGGCTGCAGTTTGCTGTAACATACCAGCTAGTCTCTATTCCCTGCAGTCACTTCATGGGGCTGAGATCTAGGGGGTCAAAGGCTGCACACAGTGGGGGCAGCTGGTACTTTCTGAGCTGAGAAGTCTGAGCTCTGTGGGGAGCATAAGGTGGACTTGAAGGTGTCGCTCTGCGTTTCCTGTCTGGGGTTTGTTTGTCAGCGTCTAGAGAGCATGAGAGTCAGACACGACTGAGCATCTTCACTTTCACTTTTCACTTTCATGCATTGGAGAAGAAAATGGCAACCCACTCCAGTGTTCTTGCCTGGAGAATCCCAGGGACAGCGGAGCCTGGTGGGCTGCCGTCCATGGGGTCGCACAGAGTTGGACATGACGACTTAGCAGCAGCAGAGAGCATGCAGTTTCCCCCATGGGTCAGTCAGTGCTAATGAAAGGGAGGGCAGATGCCTTTCTTTTCATGGATTTTCTGTGCTCATGAGTGAGTGTGCACACCCATTGCGCATGGATTCAACCCTCGCTACTGTGGTATAGTCGCTTAGTCATGCCCGATTCTTTGCGACCCCATGGACTGTAGCCTGCCAGGCTCCTCTGTCTATGAGATTTCCCAGGCAAGAATACTGGAGTGGGTTGCCATTTCCTTTCCCTGGGGAATCTTCTCAACCCAGGATCGAACCCACGTCTCCTGGTTGGCAGGCAGATTGTTTACTACTGAGCTATTTAGGAAGCCCATTGAACCCTTGGTTAGTTCTTACGTCATCAGATATTTACTGAGCACCTGCTATGCGACAGGTACTGTGACCGCAGCACCAAGCACGAAATAGTCTCCTAACCCACTCCTGCCCCAGGGAGGGGTACTGGGGTAGGAGCGCTTCTGTAGGGAGATTGACTGGTAAAGACTGTGCCAGGTTAAAGATGTGATAGCACCTCGAGGGTGGGGGTCCCGGTGGAGATGGCCCAGCTCGGAAGGTGGAGGAAGGCTTCCCGGAAGAGGCGGCACCCGCGTGGGGACCTGAGGTGAGTGGAAGTGGCTAGGCCAAGAGGCGAGGGCCCGTCCTCCAGGAGGGAAAGAAGCGAATGTTTCTGTATGGCTGTGGGCTCTGCCATGTTTAAGATATTTCTTTCTAAAGCCAACGATCACAGTCTCGTGGAAGACTAGTAGGACAGAATGCCATAGGAGAGGGCCCTGTGGCGCACTGGGGAGTACAGAGGAGGGAAGAGGGGAGCAAGCCCTGGCTGGGGGAGCAGCAAGTTTGGGTTGAGCCTCAAAGGTTGGATGGGCAGGAATAGAGAATGCTGAGGATTAGGGTAGGCCCGTCTTCAGGGGGCCATGGCAGGTACACTCTCAGTGACAAGAGTGTGAGGCTCACACATTATTGGGTGGTGGGGGTAGGGGGGCTAAAGACTGAAGGTGTGAGGTTTAGAAGCTTGGTCCTAATTGGTAAGGACAAGGGGCACCAACAAAGACTTCTAAGCAGAAGTTGTTAGGATTGAAATGTGTTACCTGAATCTGGGGAGGGAAGGGATTAATACTGGGAGCATGGTGGTCGTGTGGCTTACTTGAGAATAAATCATAGCTCAGAGGAAACACAATGTCCTGTCTATAATTTCCTGATCCCAAAGATAAAAAAGAAGAAAAAAAAAAAAAAGCAATTTTCTAATCCTTAATTTGTCAGTAACAAATCTAAACATGTTACATTTGCTCACAGCTACTTCCCCCACTCCAAAAACAATGTACAATGCACAGTAAACATGGTGGAATAATGAGATTGTAGGGGATTATGAGTCACTGTTAGTTCTGAACCAGCTGTCCTTTAAAGTCTCTGACAATGAGTGTATCTCATTTAGATTATTTTTCATAATCCTTCTCAATGTTGTGATTTTCACGTAAAAGAATATCTTTTGAAGTAGTTTACGTTCAAGTTATTTTGGAAATGCTGAAAGCCTTTTATATCAGCATTACTTACAGAAAAAGTTCAGAGCTTCCAGTGTTGGTTATGAAAATTCGTCTGCTGCCGCCACACCCAACCTCTCCAAATGGTTGTCACATTGGAGTAGTTAAAGCAAATGTAAATGGAGTCTGTTCTGTATCTGTCATCTCATATTCTTTTAGGTGCAGACAGCACTGACACTTTACATATTGAGTCAATAAGATTGTTTTCTTCCCCAAATCTCTTAATTGATAATGTACTCTAAAATATATCAAAATAATATTGTCTGCCAAGCTCTAGGCATAGTAGTTCCAGACTAGGTCATTTCAACACATGGAAAGCGTTTCTGCTGAATCCCTGGTGCCTGGGATGTAACTGATGCTTGGCAGAAGTGCAGTTCCACAATGGATTTGCAGTATTGCTGTTTGCTTTCAGGGATCCAACGTGGCTTTCATTCACTCACTACATTGAGGGGGAAAACAGCAAATTACAGATGTTGCTTTTCGCAGGAAATGTAAAAAGCACAGTTATTCTGATGATTTTTTTATACTGTGAACTTTAAAGAACTTCCTCTTTTCATTGTCTTCGTAAAAGGGGGAAACGTTCTCATGATAAACACAAAGAGAAGGATGGATTTTTTTTCTCCAGTAAGCAGATGTACAGTGGTTTCCCACAACAGAACCATGTTGTTGCTGTGCATGGGTGTTTTTCTAAAACACTGGCTTTTATTTCCAATATATATATTTAAGGCTAATCGCTTCTTTGTTGGCGAAAGCTATAATTTCATGAGGAATGAAGATGGGATAAATACCACTTGAAGCAATGTTTAATGCTATTCCAGGGTGACCTTAGGACACATTTTGAGTTTTGTGCTCCAGTTGTTGTCTGGTACATATATTGAATTCTTGGTTTAAGACAACTAGTTTGTATATTTTAGATCTTCCAGTTTAATTATTCTGTTAGTAATTACTTTCTTTAATAAACTTTTGATTTTAGAATAATTTTAGATTTACAGAAAAAATAATGGCAGTGATAGTATAGAATTTCCGTATATGCCCTCATCCAGTTTCCCCTAATGTTAACATTTTATATAAGCATGATACATTTATATCAAAACTAAGAAATGAGCATTCACACATTACTATTAATTATAGTTTTATTCATATTTCATTAGATGTTTCATTAATGTTATTCTGTTCCAGGATCCAATCTAGAG
>SJYT01005297.1:481096-493103 GCA_006410635.1 Cephalophus harveyi
AGAGTGCCATGTTTTATTTACTCTGTGTTCATTATTTATAATTAAATTTTTAAAGAAGGTCATAAACCATAAGAATTTCACTTGCAAGAATAACATCTTAAGCGTATGGCACTTTGCTGATATGTTTGTCTAATAAATATCTTTCCAAAATATCTTTGCAGAGATTGCCTTACAACATGTTTCCATGTTCTTCCGATCAGAGCCAAAGTGGGAGGTGGTAGAACCATTGAAAGACATAGGTGAGAAACTGGTGTGCCCATTGTGTTAAAAAAGGATCACAGAACTGAGTTCTTTGTCATGCTTTCCTATAAGTATCCCAGAAAAACTTTTATGCAGGTGAAATGCATAAGGAATGCAGGTGATGTCTTTTTTTGTCTGTTTCCATACTATTTGAGGATTCAGTCCTTAACTTTTATTAGTGAATGAATCTTAGTTACAGATGTATCTGGGGATTTGGATGGTGGTAACTAAGTTTCAGAACCATCATTCATTCCTCTCTTATCTTTTCCATTAAATCTAAACTGAAGTGCTATTTTCCTTTTTCCATGAGTAATTTATTTTATTTTTAAATTTATTTTAGTGCAGCTTTTACCATTTCAGTATTACCAAATGGTTGCTCACAGGTTCATATATACCTATGAATAATGTTTCTGAATTTAATTTTTATTAATTATTTGGTCAGTAAAACAGAATCAGTTGGTGTTAGATCATGTAGCTATAAACACATCTCCTTTTATGACAGGTTGGAGGATAAGGAAGAAATATTTCTTGATGAAGATTAAAAATCAGCCAAAGGAACGGCTAGTGTTAAGCTGGGTAAGCTAATTTTGTTTCGTTTTGCTTTAGACTAATTTCAGGGACTTCAGGTGGGTTTATGCAAAAGCAAGAGAACTGACAAGACAAAATTGTACTGTGCTGCCAAGAGATGTAAAGGGGCCCTTAGTCATACATCAAAGAGTCATTTTCAGTCACTTTGTTTATGCATGTGGTAATATCAGTGTGACTACATTTCATCAGCTAGTAAACGTTTGGAAAGAAATACGAACAGCTTAAAATAGTTTTCTTGGACCTCTTTAGGACTGACACTTCGGCAGTTTTTTTAAAAAAATGCTTGAGCATTATTTTTATTTTATCCAACACTTTGAGAGCTCTAGTGATACACTTGGTTAATAAAATTAGGTAACATTACAGTTAGGTGCTAGTATTTGTATGTTTATATACTCCAGAAAGGCCATGAGGCAACACAAATTACTGTGGTTTTCATCTTTGGTTTAGTAGTCATGTATTTGGACAGATTTTTTTTTTTTTTTAAAGGAAAGGCTTGTAAGGAATTTTTCTTTTGATGACCAAAACAGCACCCTGATATTTCCTCCCATGTTTGCAGGCTGACCTTGGTCCTGACAAGTATCTGTCAGATAAAGATTTTCAGTGTCTAATCAAACTTCTGCCTTCCTGTTTGGTGAGTACAAGTCCTTCTGTTGTTCTTGATGCCTATGACAGATTCACAGTGTTTTCTTGTGGGTGGGTGGAGCTGAAAACACTCTCCAGGCTTGGGAATGGAGAGGCAGAGGGGATTGCTCTTCAGACTGGAAGTGCTCAGGGCTACTCCCACAGACCACTGGCCATTTAAATGACATTCATGACTTCCAGATCACCCACAAAATGTGGTAATTTATTTAATTTTTTAAATTCATTTGGCCACGCCACATGGTATGCAGGATCCCTACCAGGAATCTAATCCGCACCCAACACAGAGTCTTAACCACTGGATTATCAGGGAACCCTGAAATATTGTTTTTGTGTTTTAAGCAAATATCAGAGTAGGAAAGCACCACTTCTCTGAGCCTCTTGTTCCCGGTGAGGATGTTTATTATCAATGAGTTGAGAGATCTGTTTTCAGCCTGAGAAAGCAGAACTGATGCAAATTTAGATTAACCAGAAAAGGGATTCTAATCCAAGGCTTTCGGTGGTAAAAACCTCATGAATGTCGTTCAAAAGATATGCAGATATTCTTAAGGAAAAGACTAACCTGGCCAGAGAAAATTGAGTTAGTGTCGATATTCGTTTTTTGAAGAGAATGTCTTGTCAAGCTAGCAAGACCAAGTGTTTAACGAGGTGTGATACCTGGCAGAGAAAAATACTGTGGTCTTTGATAGGTTGTGTCACACAGGCTGTGAGCGCGCAATCCTAAATTTTTTTTCTTGGATATGCTCTTTTAAAAAAGAAGATAATGCAAGCTAGTGGTGCATATTAATTGCAGAAAGTCAGAAAGCACAGATAGGCAAAAATAAAATAAAATTTGCCCATAACTGCAAGTAACCTGAAGTACGGGCCAAAGTGTCATGTTCAATTGTTACTTCCCTGGAATTTTATTTTATTTTATTTTTGGCTGCGCCTTGTGTCTTGCGGGCTCTTAGTTCCCCAAACAGGAATTGAATCAAGGCCACAGTAGTGAAAGCCCAGAATCCTAACCACTAGGCCCACCAGGGAACTCTCTTACATGATTATTTTTGAAAAAAATCATATAGATACTGTTCTAAAGCTTGATTTTTGTTGTTGTTAGTGGTATACCCATGAACATCTTTTGTTGTTAATAAATACAGTATAATACATCATTATTATTGACTGCATAAAATTATCATTGGCCATACCTCAGTTCACTCAGCTAATCCACTAGACATGTGGATCACTTCTAGTTTTTTGCTCGTATTTTTTTTTTAATGCCATGGTGAACAATTTTAGCTGAACATTTGTACCCATCCTTAGTTATCTTTATAAGATAACTAGAACTAATTAATAAGCAATTGTAGGGAAGTGTTTTTTTTTTTGAAACTATATTAGTAGCATTGGAGAAGGCGATGGCACCCCACTCCAGTGCTCTTGCCTGGAAAATCCCATGGACAGAGGAGCCTGGTAGGCTGCAGTCCATGGGGTCACTAAGAGTCGGACATGGCTGAGTGACTTCGCTTTCACTTTTCACTTTCATGCATTGGAGAAGGAAACGGCAACCCACTCCAGTGTTCTTGCCTGGAGAATCCCAGGGACGGGGGAGCCTGGTGGGCTGCTGTCTGTGGGGTCGCACAGAGTCGGAAACGACTGAAGCGACTTAGCAGCAGCAAGTAGCATAGTCTTTATCAAACCCACTAGAGATTTTCTAAACCCATAGAATTTTCTAACTCCATCATTTCTCTTTTATTTACTGGTTGGCATTCTACTGTAAGGAAGAGCTTCATGTTTTCTCTTCTTTATCTATTTATATCAGTATGAATTCCAAGGATTTTTATTTTATTCATTGGGTTTCTTTTTGAGGTGATGAAAATGTTCTAAAATTAGGCTGTGTGACAGTCACACAGCTCTGAATATATTGAAAACCATTGAGTTGTGTACTTGCAACAGGTGAATTGTATTGGGATGTGAATTGTATTTCAGTAAAGCTATGAAAATATCCACAATTGCTTTGTTGTGATGATCAGAAGGAACTTCATGATCAATTTTCTGTATTTCCCTGGGCACTCCCTTCCATTCCCCTGCCCATCCAATCCTCACACAGTCCAGCTCCCAAGGGTTTAAATCTTCCTAGTACTCCTTTGAGCTCAAGGCTATTGTAGTACTTGAAGTCAGTTGGTCTGTGTATCCACAATTCCAGGTCACATGAGGACTTTTCTTTCAGTCATTAAATAATTTGTCTTACTCCCCACCCTGCTTTGTTGACATCCATGTCCGCCTCTCAGGAGGGCAGTGTCACTCATTATATTGCACACTCCAGCAGAGGGACAGGAAGACGCATGCTCACTGTCCTGGAAAAGGGCCAAGATGCTGAAAGATGCTGCCATTGCTTGTTTTCTGGCTGTCATGCTCCCTGGCTTATCACTAGACAGCAGTGTGGAGTGGTAGGCAGCCCTGTGAGGGGAGACACATTTGTCCTGGTTCCCACTTGGCTGCTCTAGAATTTGGCTTTTTTTTTTTTTTTTTTTACCAATTTACAGAGGCAGAATATTAAAACCACCTTTCCCAAAACTCAGACTTTACCTCTCTTGCCCTACACTTTGGCCTGAACTGTGAGACCACGTTAAAGCAGATACCTTCCCTTGGAGAGCTTAACTTCTAGCCACTTCGCTTAATCACTGTAGTTTACCTTGGTTCTCTATCTAAAAAATGAGTTAGTAATTGATCATCTGATAACTTGAAAATACCATGTGTTCAGGGAATGCTCTGCATTTATGTGCAATCAAACTATCAAGCTGGCACTAGATTCTGTATAGCCAGATCCTGGATCTAAAAGGAACCTAGATGCTGATGCACATTAAATGTGAATTTCTTTTTTGTTTGTTTGTTTTGGCAGCACCCTTACATCTATCGTGTTACCTTTGCCACAGCTAACGAATCCTCAGCATTGCTAATTAGAATGTTTAATGAAAAAGGAACCTTGAAGGACCTGATCTACAAGGTACTGGTGGTGCAAGTTCCTGTCATCAAGAAGTTCTCAAGTCCCTTAAGAACCTGTTATTGATATTTGATCCCTAAGCTTCTAGAAGCTAGGCCCCGAGGATTTAATTTTAATTTTATTTGGAATTTATATTTATTTTAGCAATAGAAACTACCCAGTGTGGCTAAAGAGCATCCCTTTACCCACATGAGGAAAGGCTGAGCATTTCGTGATTATATCCATTAGATGGTAGGCTGCTGCTCTCTTAGGTCAGTTTGAAAGTTTAAATTTTTTTGTAAAAGAATACTGAGAAGCTTTACAAACAAACTCATAGAAAAAGAGATCCGATTTGTGGTTAACAGAGGTAGGAGAGGGTATTTAAGGGAAATTAGATGAAGACAGTTAAAAGGGTAGGATGGATAAATACTAGAGGTGTAAAACACACCACAATAAATACCATTAACACTGCATGCTTGCTAGGTCACTTCAGTTGTGTCTGTTTCTGTGCTACCTTGTGGACTGTAGCCCACCAGGCTCTTTTGTTCATGGGCTTCTCTAGGCAGGAATACTGGAATGGGTTGCCGTGCCTTCCTCCAGGGCATCTTCCCAACCCAGGGATCGAACCCATGTTGCTTATGTCTCCTGCAATGACAGGCGGATTCTTTACCACTAGTTCCACCTGGGAAACCCATAATTAACACTGCTATGTGTTGTTGTTATTATTGTTGTTGTTTTTAAAAAAGCAATACTGAAGAATTCTAACAGTATGCAAGACTTTGGGGTCTGCTAAAGTGAAGACCAGAAACATCTTCACTGGACTAGAAAAAGGCTGGAACCCTGGTCAGCCTCTTTCTGTTAACTGTGCAGGCTGCTGTATTTACCAGCCCATGTCCTGCCAGCTGGACTCATCTGATGCCCCCAGCCTCTCAGTGTGTCCTGTCTGTTCAAGGAGGCCATGTGTGTGCAGAGTCCAGCCCCTCTACTGCCTTCTTTTGTACTCTTTGTTCCTTTCCAAAGGCAAAACCGAAAGACCCATTCCTGAAGAAGTACTGCAACCCTAAGAAGGTTCAAGGCCTTGAACTCCAGCAAATAAAAACATATGGGCGGCAAGTATTAGAGGTAAGAAGTATCTGACTTTTGTTTAAGTTGCATTGGAATTTCACCCAGCATCACAGTATTCTTTTGGGAAAGTTTTCAGGCAATATCTAAAATAGTTGAAATTATCTGGTCACATACAAACTGGTGGCATTGTCATGTTTTACCCCCAAAAGCAAATATTTGAGACTAAAGCAGTAATCTAGACCAACACAGTTCCAAAAGCTTAGCTATTGGAAATTCCTAAATTAGTGTGTGATTTTTAAGAACTTTATTGTGTGAATACCAAGTTTTGGGTTATTTCTGGTTGATTTATCTTTGTGTCAAGATTCTTGCTTTTGTTATACCCTATATGTAACCATATGGCTCCCTCACAGAAGTAAAACTAACGTGAAAAAGCCTTTCCCACATCACTCTCTAGAGCAGCATTCACCAAACTCCTTGGATTATGCAATCCTATCAGTGAAAACAATTTCAGCATAAACACTCCCATGTTATATATGTTTAATTTATATACACATATATATATTCTATTAGTAATGTATTTTATCCAGTATAAGTTAAGAAAGAATGAGATTAAAATCAAAACAGACAGGGGACTTCTGTGGTGGTTCAGTGGTTAAGACTGTACTTCCAACTCAAGGTGTGGCAGGTTCAATCCCTGGTCTGGGAACTAAGATCACACATGCCACATGGCATGGTCAAAAAGCTTAAAAATAAATAAATGAAGAACAAAACCCAGAAAAGCTGTAATACTTTTCTTCCGGTTCTCGACGGATCGTCCTGGGCACCTGCTTCAGCAGGGCACTGCTGTGGTTCACCAGGTCTTTTGCAGGCCTGTATCCGGGTGGCTCTGTCACTGGCTGATCCACTGTTTATGAAATGGCAACTGAAAAGTTTGCTTCTTTTTGTGGGAGGCTGTCATGTGTTTCTATTAATAAACAGCCAAATATATTCTGAGGTGAGACAGGACTAGAGATGTTTTCAGCTCAACCCCTCTTCCTGAATAATTGGCAGAAGCCCTGGCAGGATATCTTTATTCATCTGTGTGGGAGGATCTTTGCCCTGAAGAGAGTTGGGATGTGGTGCTTAGGTAGAGAAAGTGCTTACAGTAGAGGCTTTTGGCATCAGAGCTGTTAACCTGAGCAGATAACAGGCTGCTTCTCTGTTCTTTGGAAATGAGGGAGCTTGGCTTGGCGTGTCCACAGCTGGAAAGCACTCAGCGTCCGTCTCTTTTCCAAAGAAATGCACAGACATGTACTCTTTCTTTAGGAATCTCCCCAGTGACCGGTTTGGTCTTGTTTCAAAATATATTGACTGAAAAAGCAAAGTTTAAGCTTGTCTTATATGAATGAGTTGGAGGGGAGTGTAACTACTACATACTTTTCCATAGGTCCTAAAGTTTCTACATGACAAGGGATTCCCTTATGGGCATCTTCACGCTTCCAACGTGATGCTGGATGGGGATACCTGCCGGCTGCTGGACCTGGAGAATTCCTTGTTGGGCCTTCCTTCCTTCTACCGATCGTATTTCTCACAGTTCAGGAAGATCAATGTAAGTTGATGAAAGTGATGAAACAGCAGGCTTATTTTTAGGTGTACGTTATCCACGTGGCAGGATGCATGATCTGTCCCTGTTAGAAATGTGTGCTAAGCAGAGGTGGGTATGGTTGGAGCAGGCAGGCCTGTTGGCCCTGTCTCTCTCATGGCACTGCTGTATCTGAGAGGCTGGTTGGGCAGGGCCAAGGAAGGGTAGAACCTCTGACTGCACCATCGTGAAGGGTAGGACCAAGACTTTTGGTCAAAACGATGCTTGTGAGCTTTTACAAAAGGCCTCGAGTGGTCACTACCAGTTGTGGGTGGGGTTGCCCCTGGGCCATGTTTCTTAGTGGAAGCCCAGGGCTAGGGATTCACAAAGCCAAAGCCCTCTGCTGTCTTTTCTTCTGCAGACATTGGAGAGTGTGGACGTCCACTGCTTTGGCCACTTACTATATGAAATGACTTACGGACGACCGCCCGACTCAGTGCCTGTAGACTCCTTCCCTCCTGCGCCGTCCATGGCTGTGGGTCAGTATGGGGTTTGTAAGGGTCTCTGGGCTCTGGTTCTCACCCCCTTTTTCACCCCCTTTTTCAGAGTCCAGGGAAGGTCCAGAGGAAGTTACTGTGCTCCATAGCCAGGAAGTCTTACAGGAAGTAGAAGTTACGGGAGTAACTTTCTTAAATGTATTTCACTGAAAATTCAGATCACTCATCTGTTTGTCAGGCTGTCTGAAATCTCAGGAGTCCTTCTGTAACATGCATCAGAATTTTGGAAGCAAGAGGATGTGAAGAGAAGTACGGCTAGTGAGAGGTCAAAGCAGAAGCTAGGAGCAGACAACTTGCATCCAGTCATGGACTCAGGCAGAGTCGGGAGGTATCCCAAGGCTGGAGGGGGACCTGCGAGGACAACCACAGGCTGGACACCCGGCAGAGGACAGCCCGCCAGGCCCAGATTAGGAAAGGCGGGCAGGAAACCCTGGATCCAGGAATTCTCCCAGCATCACTGAGGGGCTCCTGTAGGAAGGAGGGATGTCAGGGCTGATGTAGAGTCACCCAGGGACCCTTTCCTCTCCTCGACAGCCAGCTCACAACCCCCTAGGGTGGGGGTGGCGGGGAGCAGGGCAGCTCTTGGAACATCGCGCCTTCCACGCGTTCAGGTCAACCTCCACCAGTGTCTGTTTTGTGTCATGAGATGGTTCCAGAGAACAGGCCCCAAGACTACTTTGGATTGAATTTGAACAGCTGAAATGGAACAGTGACCTGCAAGTAAAAAAAAAAAGGAAGAAAATCTGGCTGTTTTTGTAAATAAAGTATATGGGAGGATGTACATAGTTTGTGTGCAAATATTATATACCAATTTGTATAAGAGACTTGAGCATCTGCAGATTTGGGTATCTTTAGGGATGGAGAGGTTCCTGAACCAGTGTCCCGGGGATACTGAGAGATGACTGAGTATAATAAACAATAATTGTGAAAACTTGCTCCATATGAAATGTCTTTTTCATTTGTGATAATTGGGAGCAGGGCAGCTCTTGGAACATCGCGCCTTCCACGCGTTCAGGTCAACCTCCACCAGTGTCTGTTTTGTGTCATGAGATGGTTCCAGAGAACAGGCCCCAAGACTACTTTGGATTGAATTTGAACAGCTGAAATGGAACAGTGACCTGCAAGTAAAAAAAAAAAAGGAAGAAAATCTGGCTGTTTTTGTAAATAAAGTATATGGGAGGATGTACATAGTTTGTGTGCAAATATTATATACCAATTTGTATAAGAGACTTGAGCGTCTGCAGATTTGGGTATCTTTAGGGATGGAGAGGTTCCTGAACCAGTGTCCCGGGGATACTGAGAGATGACTGAATATAATAAACAATAATTGTGAAAACTTGCTCCATATGAAATGTCTTTTTCATTTGTGATAATTTTTTTTTTCCTGGTATAACCAAGACTATATTAAGTTTAGAAGTTTGCCTCAGTTTCCTTGGATGTATCTCTTTACATAAAGTAAGAATTCATTTGGATATGTGAAGAATTAAGTGTGTGTATTTGTGTGGGTAAAAAGCATAATGTTAATAATAGTTATTTCTGAGTGGTCAAATTATGAATGGAAAAAAAGAATCTGGCTGCTTTTGTTTACACCGTCCAAGGTGTTGGATGGTGAAATGCCTACAGTTGGCACTTCGTATGTTGGTTTTGA
Source organism: Cephalophus harveyi (assembly GCA_006410635.1). Classification (NCBI taxonomy): domain Eukaryota; kingdom Metazoa; phylum Chordata; class Mammalia; order Artiodactyla; family Bovidae; genus Cephalophus; species Cephalophus harveyi. The sequence goes on from SJYT01005297.1 coordinate 490,351, forward strand.
CTAAAAGCAGGCAAGCAGAGACGTGTCTTTCAAGTTCAGAATTTTACTCATGTGTGGTGTTTACTTCTCTTTTAAGAGAGCAAACACATTTATGAATGATATCTTGAGTCCTTCCTCCAATTATCTGTGCAATATACTTAGCTTTCTGCCAGCATGTGGTCCCTGAACCGTTTTTTTTTTGAGTCATCGGGAGTTGTCAGCATTGCCAGCAGCCCCCCTCGCCCTCCCCCCCTGCCACCACGTATGCCATCTGTCTGTGCGTGAAGAGCTTTGACACTGTCCTGATGAGCCTGCAGACAGTTGTTGAGACGTGGTGTCAAACTTTTCATCACCAAGCGGGTTTGCCAGCATGTTCTGTGGAACTAAAACGTGTATTTGTTCATTTCAAGTGGCCGTGTTGGAGTCCACGCTGTCTTGTGAAGCCTGTAAAAATGGCATGCCCACCGTCTCCCGGCTCTTGCAGATGCCGTAAGTCAATCCCACGCCTTGGCTGTAACCTTCCTAACCGTGTCGAGCCCCGGACCACTGGCCCAAGTGTCCAGTCCCAGTAGAGACTCATCTGCGGTCCCCGCAGAGTCTGTGTGGCCTGCTTGCCAGTGGTCACTTGGCACATGACACCCTGACCTTTCCTCCTGGCCCCTGCGCACCGTACGTAGTCTGATTGCTCTGTCTTCACACCCGTGTCATCTTCACGTGTGTCTTCATGTGTGTCTCTCCCTGTCCACGCAGGCATTGTGTGCGTGGACACGTGGCAGCCCTCACTTGGGAAGTACTGAAGGGGGGCAACCCTGTTTCCGTTCATCGCGCGGCCCACAGCAGTGGGTGCTTCACGAGGCGCTAGTCAGGCAGGGTCCGGCCTCCAGGAGGAGGGCTGCCTGGCTTCAGCCTCCCCTGCACCTGTTTATTCATTTGCTCCCTGGGTAGCACCTGTCTGATGTCTGACATGTCCCAGGCCATGTGCTGGGGCATAGAGATGAATGGTCGGTTGAGGCGGGTCGGATAGTGCTCTGGGGTCTCTTTAAGGTGCGCGTTCTGCTCCTTCACGGAAAGGCAGCAGGATGGTTCAGAAGCATGTGCCTGAGTTTAGACAGACCTGGGTGTGGGCACAGCTTTAGCGCTTTCCCCAGGTGACCTTGGACAGGTTTCCTAACCTCTGGAAGCTGAGTTTCCTCATCTATAAATGGGGATGATAATAGTCTCCACCTCAGAGTGCTGGTGGGAGGATTTATTGAGATGATTCCTCATACAGGCCCAGTTACTTAAGAAATGCTTATTAAATGATAGTTACGCAGCTTCTATTTTGCACTCTGAGATGTACCCAGTGCTCTGTGAGCAGATGTATTCGGGAGACAATTACATGAGGAAATGAGGCAGGACAACTTGAAGTACATACAACCCGAGTTCAGGGGAAGTGGTGATAACTTCAGATTCCTTGTGTCCCAGTGGGTCTGTTCCAGTCCGAGGCCCTGGGGAAGATGCGCTGTACAGAGCAGCCCAAGCCCCTGCCCCGTGGATGTGACTTTTCAGTGTTTCACTGACACTGGGGCATCCCTCTGTGAACCAGGCACAATCAGCGACAGTGCAAACGTGGGAGAATTATTGTAGTCATTTTCACCATTCACTTGTAGAACACATGCCTTTGTAGTTAGGAAACAGCCTCTATCCATGTCAGTTTACTTGGGTTTGTATTTGCACCCCCTGCTTCAAAGCGCTTACGTTTCCTCCCAGCCTTCCAGTTCTAAAGTGAATCCAATTTTTTTTTTTTTCTTCACTGAAGTCCTTCTATCTTGTGGGCTTCAGCCTGGGATAGCATTTAGCGAGGTATGAATTCTGCTCAGTTAAAAATGTGTAGTCTGGGAAGTAAGTGGCCCCCTTAGCCTTGAAGGGGAGAGTTTTGTCTCCACCTCTAAGCCGCCCTGGGAGCGCTGTGGGGAAAGTTAACCCTGTCTCTTCTGCTGGAGGTGTAGTTACCCTTTTTCACAAGGGGGAGCAGTTCAAGGAAAGACGTATGCCGAACCATTTGAGCAGTGCCCAAACAACCATTCAGTCAGAACAGTTCAGAATTCCTCACACTGTTCTTTTTAATAGCATACTTTGAAGGAGAGAATTGATATTCTCCAAAAGCTGCTATTTCTTCTTAAGAGAGCATGAGAAGCACTACTTTTCCTTAAAAGAAGATTATTTTCTCTCGTTGGATTCCAATCAAAACAATTCCTTTTTACCTACTCACACATTTTTATTATATTGAGCTTTAGAATAAATTTTATCCTCCTCTGGGACCCAAAAAAAAGGAAAATCAATCATTCTATTTAGAAATATCTGCTGCAAATATTAATTGCAGTATAATATAATAATGGGCCTCTGTGGTGGCTCAGGGGTAAAGAATCTGCCTGCAGTCCTGGGGTCCCGGGTTTGGAAGGAAATGGCAACCACTCCAGTATTTTTGCCTGGGAAATCCCATGGACAGAGGAGCCTGGTGGGCTACAGTCCATGAGGCCACAGAGTTGGGACAAGTCTGAGTGACTAACACTTTGACTTTTCATAACCATAATAAGTAACTTGCAAATTTCTTTTCAAAATGCGAATTAATTTACATGAGAAGACTGTTGGCCCTCAGTGGGGAAGTCACCTTCCCTACAAAGCTGACCCAGCCCTCTTGCTGAGCTCGGAAATAATGGGGAGTTGGGGTTTCTGGAGGTCGCTGTGGGTGGCCTGGAAACTCCTCTGAGTTTATTGATAAACCTGAAGTGGTA
>SJYT01005297.1:493168-507596 GCA_006410635.1 Cephalophus harveyi
AAAAAAAAACAACACTGAAAAAAAAAACCATGCTGAAAATAGAGGGTCTGTCTCTTATACACATCTAGATGTGTATAAGAGACAGATGTGGGGGTTGGGGGGAACTTGATGGGCTAAAAATGTCTCATTCTGCTCTGGTTCTGTTCTGAAAGTACACCTTGTTTAAGAAAGATATTTCTGTTTCTTTTCTTTACAGATTATTCAGTGATGTTCTTCTCACGACTTCCGAAAAGCCACAGTTTAAGGTAAAACAAATTATATCATTTATTGGTTTGTGTCATGAATGTTTTCTTAGAAAGTTAGTTTTTTATTCAATAAAGAGAAGATAGAATATTTATAATAGATGTGGAGTGGGAAAACACATACTTAAGAGTGTTTTTATCGACTTTGGGGGGACCTAAGTGAGGACAGTAGCTGGGGGACAGCCTCTCTCACAGCTCTCAGGAACGACTGTGAAGAGCAGGGGAGCAGCCAGGATATCTATGAACTTTTTGCTGGAAGAACCACTTGTAGTCAAGCATAAAAAGATTGCTGCTGATCACAAAAGACAGACATCTCCAGTTAACGATTTTAATCGCTGTTTTTGTATGAAAGATGCGGGAATCTGGGGCCGTTGGAATTCTCATTCGGTGTGAGACAGACATCTCCACTTAATGATTTTAATCGCTTTTTTGTATGAAAGATGTGGGAATCTGGGGCCATTGCAGTTCTCCTTCGGTGTGGTGTGCACCTGAACTCTCTAGGGTCTGCTTTCCTGTTTTTCTCCACCCTGAGTTCTTACACCCCCAACCCCCAGGGGTGGGTAGTTGCAGTGGGTTGCAGCTTAATCCTCGAGGAAGAGGAATGGCCAGCAACATTCTTCGTTTCACATAAAGAAAAACTGAAAATAATCTGAATGTTTTACAATCTCGAAGTAGTCTAATAATTTACAGTACATGGATTGAGTGTGTTTTATCTAATGAAAGTGAAATTTACAAAGACATTCTAGTAGCATGGAAGGTGATTATTATTTGGGCTAAGGGAGGAAAGCAGAATATAAAATACAGTGTGTAGGAACTTCCCTGGCAGTCCATCGGTTATGGGTCTGCACTTCCAATGCACGGGCACAGGTTCGATCCCTGGCTGGGAAATTAAGATCCCATGTGCTGTGTGGTATGGCCCCCAAAAAATAGTGTGAAAAAATACTTCTATCTAGAATAAGGACCGGAAGCAAGTATCCTGGGAAGTAGCCAGGCTATGCAGTGTTGTGGAAATAGCAGGAGATTTAGAGCTCCCCAAAACCAAGTTGATGTCTTACTTTGCTTTGGTAGTAGCCTCTAATCACCTCCCAAAGGTTCCATGACATTTGACTCTTTGGACCAGGTCATTTTTTACTGCTGGGGCTGCGCTGCGCATTGTGGGATGTTGAGCAGCACCCTGACCTGTGACCCCGCTAGAGGGGAGTGGTACTCCCTTTCCACCTCCACATTGTGTGGCAATCAAACTGCCTCCAGACGTTGCCAGCTGTCCCCTAGATAGGGGAGGAGGGCAAGATCACCCCCATTTGAAAGCCGCTGATGTATGGGCAAAGACCTGTTCTGTGGGTCTATGTTGACTCATGTAGAGTTGGTGAGTAAAACCTGACTGCTGTCAGTGGACAACTGAGATGATCCAGAACACGTAGTACAGGGCTGGGCCCCGCTCAGTGCTCACTTTTAGCATTGTTTTGGATAGTAGTGTGTTGCGAGTATGCTCAGTCATGTCTGACTCTTTGCAACCATTTGGACTGGAGCTTTCTAGACCCCTCTGTCCATGGGATTTCCAAGGCAAGAATACTGGAGTGGGTTGCCACTTCCTTCTTCAGGGGATCTTCCTGACCCAAGGATTGAGGCTGCGTCTCCTGCATTGCAGGCAGATTCTTTACTACTGAGCCAAAGGAAGACCTTTGGGTGGTAGAATGAAGGGTAATTCTCTTTCTCCTTTCTACAGTCCCCCCAAACCCGTAATTTTACAATGAAATTAAATTTACTGGGGAAAAAGAAAACACCAAACAAGGTGGTGTCTGAAGATTTTATAGGCAAGGGAGAGGCTTTCTGCTGTCCTATTTTGCCAGTTAAAGGGGACTTCCCTGGTGGCTCAGATATTAAAGAATCCACCTACAGTGCAGGAGACCTGGATTTGATCCCTGAGTTGGGAAGATCCCCTGGAGGAGGGCATGGCTACCCACCCTAGTGTTCTTGCCTGAAGAATCCCCATGGACAGAGGAGCCTGGTGGGCTACAGTTAATGGGATCGCAAATAGTCAGATAGGACTGAGCAACTAAGAACAGCACCCAGCAGAAAGAATAGCTTCTTTGGATCTGAAGTTGGAGCGAAAGAAAAACTTTGGAATTCATGTATTTTTTACTGAAGCTCTTCAGGAAATGCATTCAGCCTTGTAAATATACTCTCCTCAAGTCTACTGGTCCAGCCCAGGGGTTATCATTAGCCCTTTTTCTTCCCCCAAGCCAGAGAGTCTGTGGCAAAGATACTGTGATCTTAAAAACTGTGTCAATCTCTTGTGTGTCTGTTTTCTTTCTGGAAATATACACAAGAGACTGGTGATGTTGGTTGTCTCCGTGGAGGGGAACTAGGTGGGATGCTTTTTTCTGCGGATATACCCTTTTTATGCCTACTGAGTTTTGAACCATATCACTGCATATTACCTACTCAAAGCTTTTTTAAAGTTAAATTTTTAGAAGAATTTGTTGTTCTTGTTCAGTAACTAAGTCATGTCTGACTCTTTTGCAACCCCATGGACTGCAGCATGCCAGGTTCCTCTGTCCTTCACTATCTCCTGGAGTTTGCTCAAATTCATGTCCATTGAGTTGGTGGTGCCAACCAACCATCTTATCCTCTGTTGCCCACTTTTCCTCCTGACCTCGATCTTTCCCAGCGTCAGGGTCTTTTCCAGTAAGTTGCCTCTTTGCATCAGGTGGCCAAAGTATTGGGAGCTTCAGCTTCACCATCAGTCCTTCCAATGAATATTCAGGTTTGATTTCTTTTAGTATTGACTGGTTTGATCTTGCAGTCCAAACGACTCTCAAGGTCTTCAGCACTGCAATTTGAAAGCATCAGTTCTCCGGCACTCAGCCATCTTTATGGTCCAACTCTCTCATATCCGTACATGACTACTGGAAAAACCATGGCTTTGACTATATAGACCTTTGTTGGCAAAGTGATGTCTCTGCTTTTTAATATAGTGTCTAGGTTTGTCATAGTTTTCTTTCCAAAGAGCAGGTGTCTTTTAATTTCCTGGCTGCAGTCACCATCCACAGTGATTTTGGAGCCCAAGAAAAAAAATCTGTCACTGCTTTAGCCTTTTCCTCTTGTATTTACCATAAAGTGATGGGACAGGATGCCATGATCTTAGTTTTTTGAATGTTGAATTTTAAGCCAGCTTTTTCATTCTCCTTTTTCACTCTCATCAAGAGTCTCTTTAGTTCCTCTTCATTTTGCCATTAGAGTGGTATCATCTACATAGCTGAGATTGTTGATATTTCTTTTGGCAATCTTGATTCCAGCTTGTGTTTCATCCAGCCTGGCATTTCACATGATGTACTCTGCATGTAACTTAAAATAAGCAGGGTAACACTGTACAGCTTTGTCGTACTCCTTTCCCAGTTTTGAACCAGTCCATTGTTTTGTGTCTGGTTCTAACTCTTGCTTCTTGATCCCCATATAGGTTTCTCAGGATTCAGGTAAGATGGACTGGTTTTCTCATCTCTTTAAGAATTTTCCACATTTTGTTGTGATCCACACAGTCAAAAGCTTTAGTGTAGTCAGTGAAGCAGAATCAGATGTTTTTCTGGCATTCCCTTGCTTTTTCTATAATCCAACAAATGTTGGCAATTTGATCTCTAAACCCAGCTTGTACATCTGGAAGTTCTCGGTTCATGTACTGCTAACACCTAGCTTGAAGGATTTTGAGGATAACCTTACTGGCATGTAAAATGAGCACAACTGTGCAGTACTTTGAACATTCCTGGGCATTGCCCTCCTTTGGGATTGGAATGAAAACTGACTTTTTCCAGTCCTGTAGCCAATGCTGAGTTTTCCAAATTTGCTTGCATATTGAGTGCAGCACTTTAACAACATCATCTTCTGGATTGTCTCTTTGTTCCATAGGTCTATGTGTCTTTATGCCAGTATCATACTCTTTTCTGTAGCTTTGCAATAGATTTTTGATACAAATTTATATATTTGCAATAGATTTTTGAAATCAGGGAGTGTGAGGCCTTAGGTTCCAACCTTCAAGATCATTTTGGTAATTTGGGATCCCTTGAGAATTGACATAGTTGAAATATCCATCATGTTTATGTGTTCATTTAGTAATATACTTCTTGCTGAAAAATGCTAATGAGGTGAGTGGGTTGGGGATAGCAAAAGTGGGCAGGATAGGAGTGAAGTGGACAGCTTGTAAGTGATTTCCTTCCAGGAATCCTCCTTGATGAGCAGCCATTTCTTCGTTCAAACCATGACTCGAGAGAACCTCCAGCCAGTTTCCTCTGTAAATTATGTACTTCTCTTTCTTCAGATCCCCACAAAGTTAAAAGAGGCATTGAGAATTGCCAAAGAATGTATAGAAAAGAGACTGATTGAAGAACAGAAACAGGTAAACCGCTAATAGTTCCTCTGTGCCTTTTGTTGTTTTAGCATCCCCGTCCTCTGCTGTGATGATCACAGTGATTTACTTTTAACTGATCATTCATTCCATAAACGTGTCTTGCATACTTGCTCTGGACCAGGCTCCGTGTTCAGTGCTGTGAGACAGCTGAATACTTCACAGTCCTACCCGCAGAGAGCTCAGCCTGCGGCAGAAACAAATGTGCCCACAAAGGATGGTCGCTCTTTAAGATCAGGGCAGACTGGGTGGTTGGGGGGTCATACATGTTTCATACTCTGATGGTTCTGGGGGCCACACTCATTTTCTCTAAGAGAGAAAAAGGCATGTAAGGACCTGGGGGTGGAGAGGGAACGGTCTTCATCTGCTGGTATACTCTTCTCCGTGACATCCAGACCCAGTGTGGAGGCAGACAGGCTGAGCACAGAAAGCATTTTCATCCAGATAATTTGATTTGGCGAAACATGGTAGAAATTTTCATTAGCGTAGGATATGCTTACATTTTGTGGTGAACTGTGGTCTCTTAAAGATCCACCAGCATCGAAGATTGACGAGAGCTCAGTCTCACCATGGATCTGAAGAAGAAAGGAAAAAGAGGAAGATTTTAGCTCGAAAGGTAAGCCCGGTGTCTCTGTGAATTCTTTCTTGTGAATGCTTGACTCCGCGTGAAGAAAGTTCCAGGCCAATGATGTGCGTTTAGTTCATGACAGATCTCTGTGCTATATCTTTGAAAGCTAAAACTTTACAGATGGCTGGTTAGCTGCTTCTCAACAAAAACCAAATAATAGTGTCAGCAGAGAAATGGACCATAGAATTTCCTGGCTTGCTGGGCTGATGATGGCCTTGCTGTAATTGTGGGGAAGGGTTGGCCTGAGATTGTAAACTCAGCATTCTTGGTTTTTATTTCTCCCTTTAGTTTTGGCTTGTGGCTTCTTCACTGTTATGAGGCCCAATATGACCTTGTGTGTAGCTAGTTTATAACTCTGTGCCTAGAAATGTTTTTATTCTGGTATGTTCATTCTTTGCTTCCTCCCCCCTTTCTTTTTCTTTTTTTTTTAAAGAAGTCAAAACGATCTGCTGTTGAAAATAATGAAGAGCATTCAGCAAAATACAGCAACTCCAATAATTCAGGTAACTGATTATAGGTTATAGTGGGGCCTGGATCCCAAAGGTTAGGGCCAGGAGTCTAGGTTCTTGGGTTCTTCTTACTGTATATAGCACAGGGAACTGTGCTGAGTGCTTTGTGGCAGGCTGGATGGGAGGGGAGATTGGGGGAGAATGGTGTATGTATGGCTGAGTCCCTTTGCTGTCCACCTGAAACTGTTATAACATTGTTAATTTGGCTATACCCCAATATAAAATAAAAAGCAAAAAAAAAAAAAAAGAGTCCCTGGGTTCTACTAGGCAATGTGGTGACAAATGCAGAAAACAAGAGAACTCTGTCCCCGGGGAAGAGTTTCCATAGCATTGCAAGTCTCACAGGACTCATGTACTAGAAGGGACCTCAGAGCTTAACGGGCAACGAACGAGCCTCTTCACCGATCGCAGGACTCGATCTGTCAAAGATGAGCATCAGCCCTAGAATAAAACCCCACCCAATAATGCAGTGCAAGGCCTCCTGCTTATAGGAGAGGCTGCACTAACTGAAATGGCCCTAAGTCCTGCCCTCTACTCTGTCCCCACGTGGCAGAAGGGTGCGCCCTCCTCCATTAAGGAAAGGTCTCCCCATTGTGCAGGGATCGCAAAAGGAACATTCCAGAAGGGCGAGCAAGGCACAGAGAGCACTGTCCCTGCCCCCCTGGCTGGCTTTGGGCCTTCATGTCCCCATCTCTGGAGATCAGATCAAGGGACCCCCTGGGACCTTGCAGTTCTTCTGCCTTTTGAGTCTGTGAAGTGAAGTTCCACATGGCGAAGGGAAGGTTTCATCCTCGTAGGTGCAGCTTTGGCTCAGCCCTGGAGGCCAAAGGAAGGGGATGGTTTTTTGTTTTTTTAGGTTGAGGGATAGTTGCACATACTTCCAGTCAGGATAAGGACCCAGTAGAGACAGAGAAACTGAAGATGCAAAAGAGAGAGTGATTGTTGAGGGAGGCAAGGTGAGAGGGTGCTGGAAGGCCACAAGGTTAGGATCAAGAGCCCAGCTGTCAGTCTCAGCTTTGGAGCAAACCCATGCATCCTTTCCTGGTGTCAGGAACAAATGGAGTAGGTGAAGAGGCAGAGGCATTTAAAGTGGAAGGGAAGGAGGAAATTGAGGGTGTTCACAGACCATGCCTTCTCAGATCTTTTCAGGGAAGTCAGTGAGGAAGACATCTGCCAGGGGCAAGAGAAGAAGTAAGGGGTGTGCAAGACTAAAGGCTGGGCTGGCTGCCGCCAGAGGATACGGGCTGTGTAGGTAGAGCTGGAGCTGGAAGAGTTGGGGTGGGAGAAGATTCTAGATTCCGGGAAGGTGGGAACTATGCCAGACCACTGCTTGGTGCTTGCCAGAGAAGGGCTCAGGGGGAGCTAGCGGGGAAGAGGAGGCGGCCCTGGAGGTCCATGTGAGGACCAGGGCTGGCTCCCTGGGGATGGAGGCTGGGACAGGAGGAAGGGGCTGGAGGCTATTGTGGCTGGTGCATAATTTCAGAGTTGGAGGTCTGTTTTCTCATGGTTGATGGAATGGACGTGGGCCAGTCATTTTCATCATTAGCCTGAGACTCGAATCTTCAGTCCGCCTGATACACTGGCAGACACTCTGTCCGATGTCTGCTTCTTTATAAAGTGCAGAAAGCCTGGCTCAGTGTCTCCACCTGCCTTCTTGCAGGGCTCTATGCCAGATGCATAGGGGCTTCCCTCATAGATCAGTTGGTAAAGAATCCACCCGAAATGCGGGAGACCCCGGTTCGATTCCTGGGTCGGGAAGATCCGCTGGAGAAGGGCTAGGCTACCCACTCCAGTATTCTTGGGCTTCCCTTGTGGCTCAGCTGGTAAAGCATCTGCCTGCAATGTGGGAGACCTGGGTTCGATCCCTGGGTTGGGAAGATCCCCTAGAGAAGGGAAAGGCTATCCAGTCCAGTATTCTAGCCTGGAGAATTCCATGGGCTGTATAGTCCTTGGGGTCACTAAGAGTCGGACATGACTGAGTGACTTTCACTTCACTTCACTTATGCCAGATGCAGCCAGGTGGGAGGCTAAGAACTCCAAGACACCACCTCAAGGAGTTTAGGAAAGCCAGGAAGCTGTTGATAGAAATGTATAGATCATCTCCAGACCCCACTGAGTCACAAATGCAAACCTTCCCCTTTAAAACCCATGTTAGCACTACAAGCAGTGTCATATCACAATGGGCTGGATTTTGCTTTCTTTTTCAGTAAAGTGCCTCCCATGTTTTATAGGAGGTGAGAGAATATGGCAGATAATGGAAAGGGATTCAACCGGCTGGAGGGATGGTTTAATTAGGACATTTCTCCTTGTGCTCAGTGTCTGTGTGATGTGGATGACGGGAGAGATCATGGTAGGAGGCGCCCCCAGAACAGGTGGTGGCCTCTCAGTTACCTGCAGGGAGCTCTGGTAGTCCTTCGCTAGGACCTCCATGTGAGGGGAGGGGCTTGTGTGGGCTGTTCTGTCTGTTCACTTGGCTACTTCCAGGTTAAGTCAGGAGGGTGTATTCTGGGGATTTCTGAGCAGTGGAAGTGATGCTGGGGAATTTGGGAATATTTGAAATATAACAATGTTACTAGGTCCAGGAAAAGCATACAACCTATGGGAATATGCACCTTATTTTAATGTAAATAAGGGTATTTGCTGAACTTCAGGTAAGAAAAAGCCTGGGAAATCCACACACTGAAGAGGCTGATCCTATCCAGTTCAGTGTGCCTGCTGGTAAAATGGCACTTCCACAGGCAGCATTGCCGGGTGGATGCGCTGGAGAACTCTCGCCTCCTTTGGAGAGGCCTCCACAGACTGCCCTGCGCCCCTCCGTCACCTGTTCTTGGCTCTGTCATTTGTCGTTCATTTCCCAAGCATAGGGGTTGGGTCCACAAGAGAGACTGTAGCCAACTGCATAAGCTGTTGGATGGCACGAAGCTGATTTCAAACCAGGCAGGCTGTGGGGAGCAGTGGGAGGCAGCGAGGCTTGGGGAAGGAGACGTGCCCTGAACTGGGGTGGACGCTTGCAGTCGTGGGTCCAGTCCCTGAACTCTGTCCCGCCTGCCTTTTCCCACCAGGTCCACACGTGCAGCCAAGTGCAGAGGCTCAGACAGTGGTGGGTCCCAGCTCAGGCCACATTCCAGATGCCTTTCTTTGGTCCCCATGAGGGTTTTCTCCGTTTTCTCTCTTAGCAGGATCTGGGGCCAGCTCACCTCTCACATCCCCGTCCTCGCCGACTCCGCCCTCCACAGCAGGTCAGTGACAAGGCAGAGTGACCTGCCTGCCTCCCTTCTGCACCACTGGGGAGAAGTGTGGGGCTCTTGCTCTTCTTGCCTTGGCTCAGACATTTGAGGTGTTAGAAGGGACCATCCTCCTCCAGAGAAACCAGTGGGGTTGCAGATCAGCAGTGTCACTTGGGAGAAACGAGGGTCTCGATTTCCAAACTCAGATTTCAAGGGGAACGGAATAGTTGGTTTTAGGGCCGCTCACCCACCCCCTACCTCCAGTTCGCTCTCTTCGCTATAAAGCCTCATGCAGGCTCCTTAGATCAGACCCTGTCTTGGTATAGGGTCAGGCTGAACAAAACAACTGCGCTGCTGCCCAGAGGCCCTGTCCTGCCAGGACTCTCCTCAGGGAGCCCAGCCACACTGCTGGCTTTGTCACAGCGCAACTGGTGAAAATGCCCACCTAGGAGTGAGAGACTCACGGAGTTTCTGATTTCCTGATAGCCGTCTGTGCTCTGTTCTGCTCTGCATTTCATCATCTGACTACTTTTCTGTGGCTAGCCAACGTTTGTTTCACTTTTCTGACTTAAATCAGGTTTCCTGGAGTCTTTTGAAAAAATGTAAAGAGTTTCTCTTTTTTTCCCCCAGGGAATAACCTCTAAAAGTGTGCAGTGGCCTTATAACGCTATCTTTTTTCTTTCTTTTTGGAACTAATCTCTCTCTCCTAACCACTTTGCAAGCCCCATAAAAATGCTTTGGGGTACCAGGATCTCCTTTCACTCCTTAACTGAACCAGATGTTCTAGATGTCAGAGGAACTGGTTCTACCACTCAGAGCTTGCTGGCTGTGTTTGGAGCAGTCTGCAACCATTGGAAGGGAGAGTGGGCTGGGGTTGATTTATGAGTTGACAATACCATACTCATTAAGGCTTAAAGTGGCGCCCAGCAGCTACCAAGAGCATTACCCAACCCCTCTCAAATGCTTCTAACAGACCTTCCAAAAAGAAAAAAATAAAAAGATGACCATCAAATGTAAGGGGACTGGTTTGAAGGGCTTACATCTGGCTGTCGGGTGTCTTGACCAGGGAGGCTGGTTACTGGTGGTTTGCTGTTGAGTGTTCTGGGGCCAGGGTTTATTTTAATAAAAGTGCCTGTCTCATGGAGACGTAATATCCTATATCCTGTCCGACTTTGTCAGCAGATTTTACAAGAAGGCCCACACATATTGATCCATACAGAAAGTAGACTTCTTCTCTGTCTTGTGTAGAGGTGACCGCTATAGGCTGATCAGAAATTTTTGGAGAGCCACTGCCCATGATCATGTTGAGCCATTTTCTGGATGAGAGGATGGATATTGATTTCACACTACTTAGACATATTAAGGAAATAGGAGAGAACTAATAGTGAGAATCCATGAAGCCTCCTTTAAGAAGTGAGGTGTCTGCTTAGAAGTGCAGACCACCTTGCTGTCTGTGTGCATTTGAGGTGGGCCGTTACCTGCCAGTTCTCATTTTTAAATACCTTGGAGAATTCAGTCTGTTTGGATTATTTTCGATGAATCCTCTAATCTGAGTTCTCAGTTCTGATACAGTAACTGGTTTGCATGAAATGAGGCAACTTTTAGAATGAGAAGAAAAAGAGGAATCTTTTGTAATTAGAATCAGTGTTGGAAAAAACTTCATCTGAGGTGAGAGGGAACAGTCGGGAGTATAGTTCCATGTCCTGAAGGGTAGTCACAAGTATTCAGAGGGAAACACATGTGAGGCCCCAAGCACAGTGCCTGGCAGAGATGAAAGGTGCCCAGCAGGTGTTGGCCCTCTCTTTTCCTCTATGTCCTTTAATGTTTTATTGATGAAATGATTGATTCAGCCCCAGAGACTGTACTCTGACCTCTGCTGGGCATTTATTGTTAATGCGACTCATAAAAATAATAACTGGCATTTGCCTATCAACCTAGCATTTAAGGCCCCAAGCAAGCCACCCACAGGGAGTTTATTCATTCAGCTACTTTAGATGCATTTATCCAGAGCCTGCAGTATGCCTGGCACTGTGCTAATAAGTCCTGGGTCACAGAGATGAGCATGCAGACAAGGCCCAACTGAGTGACCTGGCATTGCCAGCACCTCTCAGGAGCTCCAGAATGATGGATAACTGGTCAAGCAAATGCTCTCCTCAAGTCCCGCCCATGGCAACTTCCTCCCCCAATAGTTCTTCTTAAATAGAGAATCTCCTTCTGAAAAAAACTACCAACAGAGCAGCATCTCGAACTTCCGTACTGCACAAGGCCGCACAGGGGGTACCGTCATGCTACCGTTCCCATGGGAAGTGCTCCACGAATCCTGGGGAAGATGGAGAAACTCTATATGCAAAAACAAGACCGGGAGCTGACTGTGGCTCAGATCACGAACTCCTTGCAAAATTCAGACAAATGGGAGAAAGTAGGGAAAACCACTAGACCATTCAGGTATGAACTAAATCAAGTCCTTTACAACTTCACAGTGGAAGTGAGAAATAGATTCAAGGGATTAGATCTGATAGACAGGGTGCCTGAAAAACTATGGATGGAGGTTCGTGACATTATGTAGGCGGCAGTGATCAAGACCATCCCCAACAAAAAGAAATGCAAAAAGGCAAAGTGGTTGTCTGAGGAGGCCTCACAAATAGCTGAGAAAAGAAGAGAAGCTAAAGGCAAAGGAGAAAAAGGAAAGATATATCCATCTGAATGCAGACTTCCAAAGAATAGCAGAAAGAGATAAGAAAGCCTTCCTAAGTGATCAATGCAAAGAAATAGAGGAAAACAATAGAATGGGAAAGACTAGAGATCTCTCCAAGAAAATTAGAGATACCAAGGGAACATTTCATGCAAAGATGGGCTGTATATTGTCACCCTGCTTATTTAACTTATATGCAGAGTACATCATGCGAAATGCTGGGCTGGATGAAGCACACTGGGATCAAAATTGCTGGGAGAAATACCAATAACCTCAGATACACAGATACCACCCTTATGCAGAAAGTGAAGAGGAACTAAAGAGCTTCTTGATGAAAGTGAAAGAGGAGAGTGAAAAAGCTGGGTTAAAACTCAACATTTATTTATTTTAAACTCAACATTTAAAAAACTAAAATCATAGCATCTGGTCCCATCACTTCATGACAAATAGATGGGGAAACAGTGGAAACAGTAAACAGACTTTATTGTCTTGGGCTCCAAAATCACTGCAGATGGTGACTGCAGCCATGAAATTAAAAGACGCTTACTCCTTGGAAGAAAGCTATGACCAACCTAGACAGCATATTAGAAAGCAGGCACTTTGCTGACAAAGTTCTGTCTAGTCAAAGCTATGGTTTTTCCAGTGGTCATGTATGGATGTGAGAGTTGGACCATAAAAAAGCTGATCATCGAAGAATTGATGCTTTTGAACTATGGTGTTGGAGAAGACTCTTGAGAGTCCTTTGGACTGCAAGGACATCTAACCTGTCCATCCTAAAGGAAATCAGTCCTGAATATTCATTGGAAGGGTTGATGCTAAAGCTGAAACTCCAATACTTTGGCCACCTGATGCGAAGAACTGACTTATTGGAAAAGACCCTAATGATGGGCAAGATTGAAGGTGGGAGAAGAAGGGGACAACAGATGATGAGATGGTTGGATGGCATCACCAACCCAATGGACATGCATTTGAGCAAGCTCTGGGAGTTGGTGAAGGACAGGGGAAGCCTGGCATGCTGCAGTCCATAGGGTCACAGAGAGTCGGACATGACTGAGCGAATGAACTGAACTGAACTGGGTGAGGGCAAGGCTTTCAGCCTACTCGCCCCCTGGGCAGCCCTTATTTAGACTGGTCCTTTCCCTTTCAGGACAGGCGGCCAGGCTTCTCACTGGGCTCGTCTCTCTTGCCGCCTCTCTGCACGCTACCTGTCTTATTGCTGGAATCACAATTTACTCCGATTTATGTTGACTCATTGGAAAAGACTCTGATGCTGGGAGGGATTGGGGGCAGGAGGAAAAGGGGACCACAGAGGATGAGATGGCTGGATGGCATCACCGACTCGATGGACGTGAATAAGTGAACTCCGGGAGATGCTGATGAACAGGGAGGCCTGGCGTGCTGCGATTCATGGGGTCACAAAGAGTCGGACACAACTGAGCGACTGAACTGAACTGATGTCTTTACTTCTAGGCCACATTTATGCTGTATCTGGGAACTAAGTCAAACATAGTATTAATATCTTCTGGCTTTATAATATGCGATTTTCTCAAGAAATGAAGGAAAAGTCTTCATTTTCAAGGGCTAGCATTGGAAGGGAATTCCTGCTTAAAGGTAGCATCTCAAACACAGCTCCATCTGGGAGCCCTTGAGATCTACATCTTGGCCTGTAGAATCTAAACTTGAGGGTCACCACTCTGTAGTTCTAGAGAGAACCTTGGAGAAGACACTTGACCTCCCCGGGCTTCAGATTTCAAAATCAAGTGAGGCCCCATAGGGCTCCTGGGCATGGAAGCCCTTTTGTCCCTTGTTTCTTGTAGACCGGACACCAGCCTCTGTGACCTCCCTGAGTTTCAAAGTGTAGAGTTGCTAATCAAGAGAGGAGCATCCAGAAACCTGCTGAGACAAGATTAAGCCCTGCACACACCTTAATCTTGTCAGGGACCCCACCCTTAGGCTCTTGTTACAAAACCCCTCACCAAATCCCCTGGGGGTAGAGATACATAGTTTTTCGAGGCAGGAGCCCTCTGTGTTACCTCTGCCTGGCAAACTAATAAAGCTGTCCTTTTCTGCTTTCACCCAGAGAGGTTTGATTTAGTTTGATTTAGCCTGGGTGTACAGAGAGGCGGAGCTTTCACATCAGCTTTCCATTTTTAAACAAAGATAGCAACAGTGCCTGTCTAGTGGATTTACTATGAGGATCCAGAGAGTCCTGGGCCTAAGAGGTTAGAACAGCACCTGATACACAGTCAGTCCTCAGGGCACTGTGATTTACTGGGAGGCCTTGAATAAGTCGATTTCTGGGTTTGGGTTGTTGTTGTTGATTTGCTAAGGCACGTCTGACTCTTTTTTGACCCCATGGACTGCAGCCCTCCAGGCTTCTCTGCCCGGGGGATTTCTCAGGCAAAAATAATGGAGTGGGTAGCCATTTCCTTCTCCAGGAGATCTTCCCGACCCAGGGATCGAACCCTAGTCTCCTTGACAGGAGGATTCTTTTGGGTTAAAAAGGCAAAAGGGAGAGGGTAAGAGGAGCCCATCTCAGTTCTTTCTAATCAAGCATCCTCTAAACCCACTGTTTGCTGGAAAATAAAAAGCCTCTTGAAAGTGAAAAAGGAGAGAGAAAAAGTTGGCTTAAAGCTCAACATTCAGAAAATGAAGATCATGGCATCTGGTCCCATCACTTCATGGGAAATAGATGGGGAAACAGTGGAAACAGTGTTAGACTTTATTTTTT
>SJYT01005300.1:0-122767 GCA_006410635.1 Cephalophus harveyi
AAGTTAAATAAGCAGGGTGACAATATACAGCCTTGACGCACTCCTTTTCCTATTTGGAACCAGTCTGTTGTTCCATGTCCAGTCCTAACTGTTGCTTCCTGACCTGCATACAGATTTCTCAAGAGGCAGGTTAGGTGGTCTGGTATTCCCATCTCTTTCAGAATTTTCCACAGTTTATTGTGATCCACACAGTCAAAGGCTTTGGCATAGTCGATAAAGCAGAAGTAGATGTTTTTCTGGAACTCTCTTGCTTTTTCCATGATCCAGCGGATGTTGGCAATTTGATCTCTGGTTCCTCTGCCTTTTCTAAAGCCAGCTTGAACATCAGGGAGTTCACGGTTCACGTATTGCTGAAGCCTGGCTTGGAGGATTTTGAGCATTACTTTACTAGCATGTGAGATGAGTGCAATTGTGCGGTAATTGGAGCATTCTTTTGCATTGCCTTTCTTTGGAATTGGAATGAAAACTGACCTTTTCCAGTCCTGTGGCCACTGCTGAGTTTTCCAAATTTGCTGGCATATTGAGTGCAGCACTTTCACAGCATCATCTTTCAGGATTTGAAACAGCTCAACTGGAATTCCATCACCTCCACTAGCTTTGTTCGTAGTGATGCTTTCTAAGGCCCACTTGACTTCACATTCCAAGATGTCTGGCTCTAGATGAGTGATCACATCATCATGATTATCTGGGTCGTGAAGATCTTTTTTGTACAGTTCTTCTGTGTATTCTTGCCACCTCTTCTTAATATCTTCTGCTTCTGTTAGGTCCATACCATTTCTGTCCTTTATCGAGCCCATCTTTGCATGAAATGTTGCCTTGGTATCTGTAATTTTCTTGAAGAGATCTCTAGTCCTTCCCATTCTGTTGCTTACCTCTATTTCTTTGCATTGATCGCTGAGAAAGGCTTTCTTATCTCTCCTTGCTATTCTTTGGAACTCTGCATTCAGATGCTTATATCTTTGCTTTTCTCCTTTGCTTTTGGCTTCTCTTCTTTTCACAGCTATTTGTAAGGCCTCCTCAGACAGCCATTTTGCTTTTTTGCATTTCTTTTCCATGGGGATGGTCTTGATCCCTGTCTCCCGTACAATGTCACAAACCTCCGTCCATAGTTCATCAGGCACTCTATCTATCAGATCTAATCCCTTGAATCTCTCTCTCACTTTCATTGTATAATCATAAGGGATTTTATTTAGGTCATACCTGAATGGTCTAGTAGTTTTCCCTACTTTCTTCAATTTAAGTCTGAATTTGGCAACAAGGAGTTCATGATCTGAGCCACAGTCAGCTCCCAGTCTTGTTTTCGTTGACTGTATAGAACCTCTCCATCTTTGGCTGCAAAGAATATAAGCAATCTGATTTCTGTGTTGACCACCTGGTGACGTCCATGTGTAGAGTCTTCTCTTGTGTTGTTGGAAGAGGATGTTTGGATCCATAGCCAGTCGTTATTAGCTAAAATGTGTCCCCTCCAACAGTCGTACGTTGAAGCCCTAATCCCCAATATGAGTATGTGTGGAGATGGGGCCTTCAAGGAGGTGATTAAGGTTAAATGAGGTCTAAGGTTGGGCTGATCCAGTAGGACTGATGTCTTTATAAGAAGAGACAACAAGAGATGCACACACAGCAATAAGGCCACGTGGGGACACAGCCACAGAGAGAAGCCCCAGGAGAAACTGACCCTTGCCAACACCTTGCCCTTGGACATCTGGCCTCCAAAACCGTGAGAAATAAATTTCTTCAGTTCAAGCCCCCGAGTGTGTGGTTGTGGCAGCCCGTGCAGACAGCTACAGCAGTCACTGGTTTGGGGACGGTGCGTGACGCCAGCCAGGCCGATCACAGCACTTCCTCAGGATTCTTCCTCATGGTAAGAGAGCTTTTCTCTGATTGAAAGACTGAAGAAAATGAGCCCAGTGCTTGCTGTGGCTACAGTTCCAACATTGCGGGGCCAACTGGCTTCAGAATGTGAAGCAAACTTGCGAAGAAAACCCAAGGTAGACTTGCTGGGACTGGAATCCAGAGCCTCACCAGCCTGAGGCCCACTCTCCCCCCATCCTGACCTGAGCCAGCAGATTGCCCCTGAAGCCAGTGTGAACAGGGTCTCTTTCTTAAAACTATGGAGAAGTTCTCATGGAGATGAGAATCTTCTGAAAGCAATGTTCAGAGCACCTTAAGTCATTTAATACAACAACTTGTGATGTTAATGCTATAAATCCCATTGTAAGACTGAGAACCACAAAATGTTAACCCCAAATCCTTACGATGACAATTCTATGAAGAGAATAGTATTTGGAAAGCTCTGAGGAAAGGTTGTTTTGCTTTGAGTTTTGATGTTTAAGATGATTACTATCAATGAACAGAAACAGAGTCACAGATATAGAAAATAAATGTACGGTTACCAAGGGACAGTGAGGGAAGGGATAAAGTGGGCTATTGGGACTGACATATACACGCTACTACATACAAAACAGACAACTAATAAGGACCTCCTGTATACCTCAGGGAACTCTACTCAGTACTCTGTGATGACCTATATGGGAAAAGAATCGAAATGGATACATATAAAGAAAGCTGAGCACCAAAGAATTAATGGTTTTGAACTGTGGTGTTTGAGAAGACTCTTGAGAGTCCTTGGACTACAAGGAGATCAAACCAGTCCATCCTAAAGGAGATCAGTCCCGAATATTCATTGGAAGGACTGATGCTGAAGCTGAAGCTCCAATTCTTTGGCCACCTGATGCAAAGAGCTGACTCATCAGAAAAGACCCTGATGCTAGGAAAGCTTGAAGGCAGGAGGAAAAGGGGACAACAGAGGATGAGAGGTTAGATGGCATCACTGACTCGATGGACACGAGTTTGAGCAACTCTGGGAGCTGGTGATAGACAGGGAAGCCTGGCATCCTGCGGTCCATGAGGTCGCAAAGAGTCAGACAAAACTGAGTGACTGTACTGAACTGGTATGTGTATGTATAACTGATGCACTTTGCTGTACACCTGAAATTGGCACAGATGGTAAGTCAACTAGACACCAGTAAAAATTAATTTAAAAAAAAAAGGTGATTCTTATCACTCTTGTTGTGACGATCATCTCTGTGCAATCTGGCTCCTCACATCAACAACAGTTACTGAAAAGGTTACCTCTTCACACGTCACTTCTCTACATCCATCTTCCATTTGGTTGTTTCCCTCTTCTATGTCTTGGCCTCCCAGCAAAGAAACTTCTTCCTCGCTATCTTTCCTTACAAGTGTGTAGCCACTCTAAAAACAACCCAAAGAAAATAGAGTCAGTGCCTTTAAAATCACACGGTTTTGACAACATCAAAGTTAGAACCCCTTCGACTCTGTTAAAGACTCCACCCTTCAGGAATAAAAAGCCCTTTAAAAGAAAATGAGCATATTATACCCACTAGGATGGCTGTTGTGAAAAAAACAGAGAATAAGTAAGTGTTGACTGGGGTGTGGAGGAACTCTTGTGCATTGCAGATGGGAACGTAAAATGGTATAGCCACTGTGCAACAGTTCAGTGGCTCCTCAAAACATTAAACAAAGAACGATCATCTCTAGTATATACCTAGAAGAACTAAAAGCTAAAGACTCCAATGGATATTTTTATACCCACATTCCGAGCAGCATTGTTCACAGCAGCTAAAAGGTGAAAACAACCCAAGTGCCCATTCATGGATGAACTGAGAAGCAAAATGTAGTCTATCCACACAATGGAATATTATTCAGCTTAAAAAGGAAGGAAGGGTCCTCCGTGGTGGTCTGGTGGTTAAGACTCCATCTTCCAGTGCAAAGGGTACAGGTTCAATCCCTGGTCAGGGAATAAAGATCCCACATACTATGGAGTGCAGTCAAAAAGTGGGGGAAAAATAGGAAGGAAATTCTTCTTCTTCCTTTTTTATTTTTGGCACCATATAGCTTGTGGGATCTTAGTTCCTCATCCAGGGATTGTACCCAGGCAAGCCTCAGCAGTAAGCACAGAGTCCCAACTGCTGGACTGCCAGGGAATTCCCAGGAAGGAAATTTAGACACAGGTTACAACATGGATCAATCTTGAGGACATTATGTTAAAATAAAAGGAGAATATTACCTGATTCCACTTGTATGAGATATCTAAAGCAGTCAAATTCATACACACATAAAGTAGAAGGGTAGTTGCCAAGGGCTGGGGTGAGAGGAAATGGGAAATTAGTGTTAATGGATATGAAGTCTAGTTTAGGAAGATGGAAGTTTTGGAGACGGGTGGGAGACTGCAGGCACAGTGTGAAATACTTAATGCCAGTGTGTACTTTAGGTGTACACTGAACTGTGCACCTAAAACCAGTGAAGATGGAAAATTTACATCACATGTATTTTACCACAATATTTCCCCCACCCCAGCTCCAGAATTTTCTAAAAAAAGAAATACAGACAAACAAGAAAATAGTCTGAAAAGAAACTCAACCAATGGTTAACACTTTATAACTGTATAGGAAAACTTGCTATATTTTCTGTATTTCCCACATTTCCTTTAATTATGTTACTTAAATTAAAAAAGCACCTTAAAAAATGAAGAGGCAAGAATAAGGAAGAAAAACACTGTAGTTATGACCAGCATCACTGAAAGATTTCAGTGCAAGCTCCTGTTAGGTTTGGGGTTCATTAAAGGGGGACCAGTTTCCCATGCCCAGATGTGCAGGTTCCTGGCACCACACCTCTGCAGAACAGCCAACACCAGAGTGCTCAGTGAGAGCTTTAGCTTTTAAATCAAAGCCTGGACCCCATGGAAGGTGTTCTGTTTTTTTCCAAATCTATTTATTAATTTCTTCGGCTGCACTGCACAGCAAGCAGGACCTTAGTTCCCCGACTGGGGATTGAACCAATGCCCGCCGCAGAGGAAGCGTGGTGTCTTAGCCACTGGAATTCCTGGAAGGTGTTTTCCTTACAAAACTTTTCACAGCTCAAAACAGACTTTGCTCACCATCGACAAACGTGCATCCGAACTCACACTTACCCTGCCGACCCCAAAACAATTGCGCCCCCTGTGCAGCCACAGCAGGAAGAGTGGTTTTCCCAAGAAAAGCACGGGGACTGACAACACTGTGATGACCAGCAGCAGCCTCTGGACATGCTCCTGTTGGTGCAGACGGGGAGGAAGCCGGTTGAAACGCAATGATGTACCAAGTGTCACTGGTACACTGAAACTAGCGACAATCAAGCAGAATGTCTATTAGCGAGGAACGTAAAGTAAACGCAGGCTAAATTCTATTTGTCAGAGGGTCTTTACCTTTTGTTTCTTAAACTCATAGCTGATATGGGTGGCATCACACAAAGGTGCATCTATATAGAAAAGTTATTTCTGGAGAGGACCATGTGCCATGGTCCAACTGCCAGTTCTCTGAAAGCCTGGCTGAGTCAGAGACTGATTTTAAAGAAACCGGAGGGGCTTCCCCTAGTGGCTCAGTGGTATTATTTAAATATAAATAAATAAATAAAATTATTTAAAAAGAAAAAAACTGGAAAAAAAAAAAAAGAAAAAACTGGAAAGACAAGATGGATGAGCAGTACTCGGGAACCCTCCAGTAACACATTCTTTCCCCACCACTTCTGACAGCTAAGGAGTGGCAGCAGGTTTGGATTACAGTCTGACCAGAGCCCTGGAGATAGCACTCATGGCAGAATGACACCCCCGTGATAACAGAAAGAAACAGAAAGCCGCTCAGTGCCTGGGAGGCCGTGGGAAGCACCTTTAATCACTCTACTGATCGAAACAAAAAGGCTCTCATGAGGACTTCCCTTTCCTAAGAATGGGGGAAGAAAAAAAAAGATTGTTTACCTGCCCTGGGTAAAGACCACCTGTGTCACTAGCCAGGAATAAAAACATGCTAATAAATTCAATCAGAATGCTAGGAGCAGTTCTGGAGGTTTCGGCTGAATAAACCAGCCACTTATAGATGATCATAAATATAAGGTATCCAAAGATGCAGAGCATGAAGAGCAGTTCTGGTATGGAAACCAGACAAATATTGAACTTCTTCCTGAAATGCCTAGGGCAAAAAACAGAATTGATTAACCCATGAACAAATGTTTTGACATTTATTTATTTGGCTGCACTGGGTCTTAGCGGCAGCACGCAGCTGGACTAAGATAAAAAGTGAAGAGGAAATTAATCTTAAATTCTCTGTGACAAAGCCTATCTCAGAATCACATCATCTGTGTTATGATCCAGATATAATCACAAAAAGATGTGAGGACAGGAGAGAAGACTAGTCTTTCCCTTTCAGATTCAATTAGAAGAAAAAAGACATAATCTCTTACTTCTAATATACCAGCTGTAAGAAACAAACCAAAAGTTTTTGATTTATAAAATAAAAAAGAATATGACAAAAATCACCTCTGGAAATAAATGTGAATGAACATGCTGCATGTCTCCCTCACTTGAACATAAACTCCATGAGGGTGAAAACTTTTTTCTGATCTCTCTGTTCAACCCCTAACAGTACCAGGCACATTCTATATGCTGAACAAATATTTGCTGAATCAAAGAAGCTGCCAAAAAACTGATCATCAAAACAGGATCATATGAATACAACATACCCCCATACTGGCTGCCTTTAAGAGCTAGGCAGTCTAACATCAAGCAAAGCTTAAGAAATATTAATACCAAAAACTTGGCTTATAAATATTGGTTTTAAAAAAAATTTGTACTTACAAGTGGTTAAATATTCCCAGAATGACTCCAAAAGTCATGTGAGTAATCCCTAAAATCACAGACATCTTCATTTTGAAAGAGTTTAGAAAAGTGAGACGATTGGTGGCCAAGTTCCAAATCTAAAGACAAAACAAAACACCAAAAAAGAAAACTTTAACTTCCTTCAACTGCCTTAGGATAAAAGTGCTATTCCTTAAGGAAACCGTGGTCAAGTCTTTTCAAGTTTCCTATCCTATTAAGACTTGAGGCAACAATATTCAATTATGTAAATTATGTTGAGAGACAAGAATAAACAATTAGGAGAGAGGTTCCCTTGGAGAGCTCAGATAAGGGGATGATAGACTCCTGTCAGTGAGTTTTTTTCATTATTGTATCACCTCCCTCCAAACCAATCCTGACGCAGCTTTATTTGGCTGCGCCCGGTTTTAGCCGCACCATGCAGGATCTTTACTTGCGGCCTGTGAACTCTTAGCTGTGGCACGTGAGATCTAGCTCCCTGGTCAGGGACTGAACCCAGGTCCCCTGCATCAGAATGGCAGAGTCTGAGACACTGGACCACCAAGGAAGTCCCCTGAGGTGGTTCCTAAGCTCTTCTCTTAAGGCTGAGATTCCTCGAGAAGAACCCTGAGCCTAGAGAGCCTAGAGAGACGCTGCCTGGCCTTATAAGCAGCCGCCTGCCAGGCCCCATGGAGGGGCGGGTGGATGGGCACAGCCCAGCCCCAGAGCCACTGCCTCTCTTTCCTTCTCCCCACACTTTTCCCCTTTCAAACAACCACCTCAATAAGCACCACGATAAGCTTAAGCTCCCTTTCCCATTCTAAAATTCCACACTATTTCTTTCTAAAGCAAAAGATAAAAAAACAATTAATGCACACAAAGAAGAAATGGAAGCAGCAGCACATTTCATGGCACCTTTCACTAGAATCAAGGGGGTCAGGGAGGAGCACCAATTGTAACCCCAGCTCTTGTGGACTTGTACTCAGGCACTGATCCTGGCTTCTCAAACGGACTGTCAGCTTCATCTGCACACCAGCCTGACTTGGAATACACGGTGAGCCTCTGTCATCCAGACAGAAACCCCCCGAGAACCAACCCCTCAGGCAAAACCACCTGAACCATGCTGAACAGTCTGTGAAACCTCTGTGACAGTTAAAACTAGGTGACCCTGGGAATTCCTGGTGGTCCAATGATTAGGGCCCTGAGGTCCTACTGCTAAGGGCAAGTGCTGCATCCCTGGTCAGGGAACTAAGGCCCTTATTCCTAAGGGAATAAGCCACACGGAGTGGTCAAAACTAAAAACATTTTTCATTGAAAAATTAGGTGGTACTAGCGAGAAACTTGAGATATTAAGGGGAGGAGTATACTCACGGGATCAATGCCAAAAGGGTAAGGGCCTCGGAACACTCCGGGAACACTGGGATCCAACTGCAACACGCTGTGGTGCCTGACGACGCTGTCACTGTAACACAAAAGAAGGGTGAGGGCCTTCTGTGATGGGGGAGGGAGCCTCGGAGTGACGCCCTCCACCTTAGACAACATCTGGCAGCCAGGCAGACACTCACTTCCAAAGCACCATCTTCCTCTGCTCCTCTGGGCTGTGACTGGAGCTGTACATGGCAGACACGTTCCACCTGGAGCCGAAGAGGTTGACCGACTTGGAAAAGCAGTCGTTGTAGATGAGGCCCGTGTACACTGAGAACAGCCCCATCAGCAGGAGGATATAGCGACCATTGAAGAACATCCGCATGATCTGTGGGAAGCGAAGTGTGGTGAGTGAGACAGGGCCACGGGGAACAGGAGCTGAAGTGATCGAGTTAGTCTGGGCACATTCTTAACCGCTCCTCTCCAGGCTGCTCACAATCAAGCTCATGGGGACTTTCCTGGCAGTCCAGTGGCCAAGACTTTGCACTCCCAGTGCAGGGGACCCGGGTTTGATCCCTGGTCAGGGAACTAGATCCCACATGCTGCAACTAAAGATCCCGCATGCTGCAACTAAGATCCAGCACAGCCAAATAAATAAACACTTTAAATATATATACATATATATAAAAATCAAGTTCATGGCACGGAACTTCCCATCACACAAGAATGAAGACCCACCCCACCTAGGTCTCAGTCAGGTGGGTTACGGTTATCACCAAAAATGAAACATTTTTAAATGTCTCTTTTTCTAGTCAAACAGAAGGTAATCACTACTAATGCTACCTCACTAGAGATAATGAGCTGGAGGGTTTATGTTTTTACCTCTTGTGACTGATTGAGTCTGGGATGATTTTCGTTTAACACCAACAGGAGGGCAAATAAGAACATCACAAAACCATGTCCAAAGTCTCCAAACATCACGGCAAATAAAAAGGGGAAAGTGATGATGGTGAAGAGAGCTGCAGGAAAAGCAAGAGATTTCTGACTGGCAGCAGAGGCAGAAATTTCTAGTTAATGCAAACACGACCGCATATAATGATCTTGACTTTCTCCCAAATTCTCGAGAGAGAACTGACAGGTTAAAAAGAACACTTTAGGGACTTCCCTGGTGGTCCAGTGATTAAGACTGCATGCTTCCAATGCAGGGGCATGGGTTTAATCCCGGGCTGGGGGAAGTATGATTCCATATGCCCCCAGGCACGTTCAAAAATAAAATTAAACAGCTTATACTAAATAACAAAACAGTTACTAGTGAGCCTATTTTTCCAAATATCTATTACATTCTCATAGGGGAAAAAAAGCAGCAGTGATGTACAGAATGTATAAAGACTAGCAAATACAGGCTTCCAACCTGGGTTCACCTCTTGGTAGCTCCCGACCCCATAGGCATCCACGATGTTCTGAAATCCCTCGGTGAATTTGTTGGTACGGATTAGAGTTGGGGGAGTTTCTTTTGTTGGGATTGTGTTCATGAATGAGGGGATCGTACCACCGCTCTCTCTCTTTCACATGAAAAGAAGAAAAAAAGAAAAAATTACCACCCAAGAGCTCTTTCAACAAATCTTGGTGGCCTGCTATGACAGGGCCCTGTGCAGGGCCACATGGGGAAGTACTGATCACCACCCCCCAGGAGGGCCATACAGCAGGAGTGACAGGAGGAACGGAGGGAGGCTCCTGGGGTTGAGGGGTGGGGTGCGCCTGGGGGTTGCGGTCTTACAGAAGGAAGACTCTAGCAAGGCTGAGTGGTGGGAAGTGGGCAGTGATGAGTAAAACAAAAATAAACCAAAATGTTGCCATACTGACATTCTGATTTATCCTTCCCTATGTTTCGTTTTTATTAGGTAATATTGTAGCTGTCTCTAAATTTCTCTTGAACATTTTTAGGAGATAAACCACTAAATTCCAGTTTTATATTAGCAACCCTGGAGCTACTTATATACACACATATGCACTAGAGTATCAGTCATGTCTCTCAAAACTGATGCTACCTCAATAAATAAGAATCATCTAGATCTTTAAATAAATACAACAGATGCCCCATACTCCAAAATAACCACTTTTATGCCATCATTATTTTGATGTTTTTGTACCATCACAGAATTATATGAAGAAACAAAGTGATTAACCAAAAGCTCATAAGAAAACATGTTTGTCTACTGAAGTATGTAAACCTGTTATTTTCAGTAAAGAACTAAGTTTTGATACAGAAAAAACTCTTGTATAGCAGAAACTAACACAACATTGTAAAACACCTATACCCCAATTTTAAAAAAAACTCACACAGGAACGTGGGAGACCAAGCCCATAGTCCTAAAGTGAGAATAACCTATTATTCAAAGTTCATAGGAAGAAGGCAATGGCACCCCACTCCAGTACTCTTGCCTGGAGAATCCCAGGGACGGGGGAGCCTGGTAGGCTGCTGTCTATGGGGTCGCTGAGTCCGACACGACTGAAGTGACTTAGCAGCAGCAGCAAAGTTCAGAGACCACAGGAACTGAGATTAATGGGTTCAACCAAGTTGAATAAATGGAAGTATATTTAACCAAAAACTTCTGCACGACCAAAGCAAACAGAAAGAAATACCGTAAGACAAGTGACAGAATTGAGGTCTCCCCCAATTCTTGTGATACAATACAATACAATGTCTGTTCTTGTATCACAGACAACGAGCTAAGGAAATTAGTAAGAAAGGACCAACCCCCAAGTGGAAATGGGCAAAGCATGTGAACAGAGAGCTCACCAGAAGGTGAAAATTCAAAGGCTCTTAAACATACAAAGATATTCAGGACTTCCCTGGTGGTCCAGTGGTTAAGAGTCTACCTGCCCGTGTAGGGGACCTGGGTGTGATCCCTGGTCTGGGAAGATACCACATGCCCATCATGCTCTGCAACTAGAGACACACACCACAACTAGAGTAGCCCCCACTCGCCACAACTAGGGAAAGGCCGAGAGCAGCAACAAACCCCGCACAGCCAAAAATAAAATCAACTTTTTTTTTTTTTTAATGAAAGAAAGATATTCACCCTCACTCAAAACAGGGAGAAATGCAACAATTGGTTGCATTCATCTGGCAAGTATCTGGCAAAACTGATCCAGCAATTCCATCCTGGGAATCTACCCAGTATCTGGCAAATCTGTGCATGTCTGAATTGTCAAAGGTCAAGTGTTAGTCTCCGTGCTGGTGGTATTCGCAAAGTTGGAAACCACCTAAATGACCAGGGACTAGTTCCATAAACCATGTAACATCCATTCCATCCGGATATTAAATAGCTATAAAACAGGGAAGTTTTCTTAAAAGAAAAGAAAGTATAAATAGCACATAATCTATTGTGAAGGAAGGGAATTCTCCCCTTTTATATATTCCTATTTGATCTATGATTAAGAAACTCAAAGACATAATAAAACAAAAACAAAGGTTGTCTTTGAGCAGGGGAACTGAACAAAACTCAGGCTTTGGGTACGAGGAAGTCCCTTCATTGGTTCTTTAATAATATTTTTTTGACTTGTAAAACATGTCACTGAACTACTGACTCAAATGAGCAAATTTAAAATGCCACTGCAACTGCTACATTTAGACAGATAACCAACAAGGACCTCCTGTACAGCACAGGGAACTCTGCTCAATGTGATGTGGCAACCTGGATGGGAGGGGGGTTGGGGGAGAGTGGATACCTGTATAGGCATGGCTGAGTCTCTTTGCTGTCCACCTGAAACCATCACAACGTTGTTAATCAGTTATATTCCAACATAAAATGAAAGGTTTGTTTTAAAAAGCCTGTGCAAATCACTTTGCCATATACAGGAAAACACTGTAAAGCAACTAAACTTCAATTAAGGAAAAAAGAATGCACGTGTACAGAGCTTCCAGTGAGTGACTCTGCAATTTCAGTTCAAAAGCATCCACATGGTGTCCTCTCCTGTCTATCTCATCACCCTAAGCTTGATGAGATACACTCCAACCTTGGGCAGGAAAGGGCCAGCAGGGAGAGGAAGGGAGGGGAGGGGAGAGAGGGAAGGGGAGGGGAGGGAAGAGAGGGGAAGGGAGAGGAGGGGAGAGAGGGAAGGGGAGGTGAGGGAGGAAAGGGAGGGGAGAGGAGAAAAGGGAGGGGAGGGGAGAGGAGAGCCGCCTCACCGAGCCCTCCTCCAGTGCCCTTCGCAGCTCGTGCAAATCGGCCTCAGGACACCAGACCTCGGCGATGAGGCACTTGTTGGTCACGTCGAAGCTGCACATGTTCAGCATGTGGTAAATGGCTTTCATCTTCTTCACCTGGATCACGCGGCTGTAGACCGACTCAGCGGCTTTACACAACACTTGCCTTAAATAGTCCTCGGTTTTGTGAAGCACCTGGGTGAAGACAAACACACGGGATCTCAGCGGAGAATCTGCCGGGCACCTGACCTCCGCTAGGGGGACTCTCTCCTCGATGATGGGGGGATTCCAGGCACCAGCCTCTCTGGCGACAGTTAAGGAAGTTCAGTCCTTCTCCTCCAGGCCTGGAGCTGCCTCTCCCGAACAGGAGCCCAGGGCACAGGAACAGTGAGGTGGTGTGGTCCCTGGGGCAGCATGATGGCCTGGCTGGGCCCAGAGACCTAGGTCCCTAGTTCTTACCCACTCCAGCCTCACCCCACTTCCTGTCAACCCCAGGAGCCACCAATTCCCATCCCATTCTGCCAAGAAACCCTCTTTCGCTCAAACGGGTCAGAGTGAACTTCTAAGCAGAAAGATGACTTAAAACAGTGCCGGTAAAATTACAGCCAGCACTTTACATGGGGCTCACTCATCCTATCTGACGAAGAATTACACTTCAGCAGATCAAAGATAATCAGACTTTTTTTTTTTTTCCTAAGCCCCATCATTTAGAAACCATCTAGGTTTCTAACAGGCTGCTAAAATGAAACTCCCACGAAGAGGAAGGAGGTGACATTCCAGTCTCCCTAAAATGTCTTGATTTGTCCACAACCAAAATTTTCCATATTAAAAAAGAAACTAAACGGATTTGTAAATGTTTCACAAGCCCTCAGATAAGGAGGTAAGTTTCTGGTTCACTCACGGTGTAAAGATCTTGAATCCGGGTATTCAATCCCTCCTGGATCTCCCTGCGCTCCTCGGCTGTGTTCGGGTAGGGGTAAACGTGGCAGTGGTAACTAGAAGACAGGATTCGAGACAGCGCCGCAGCCGTCAGAACTACAGGAAGCTGTGCAGAAAACTAGAACTAAATTGAATACACCGTCTGGGCACATTTCCTCCAAACCAGAATAAAAGCAGCCCTCTGGGAGAAAAAGGCACAGACACAGGCACCCGGCCGCGCTAAGGCCTTGCAGATGGACACTGGACAAATGTCCACTGAATTCCACAGATTTAGCCAACTCTCTCCTGGCTCCAAATTCCATTTCTGCTCTCAATGATTCCTAAAAGCTCATTCCCAATTTCAATGTTCTAAATTCACCATGACCTTTAAGCTGGGAGTGTATAACAGAAGTCAAAGAACATACAGTAATTACCTTAAAAAAAAGGAGAGAGAAATAAGAGACCCAGATGTAGAGACGGCTTGTGGACACAGCAGGGGAGGAGCTGCTGCTGCCGCTACTGCTAAGTCACTTCAGTCGTGTCCGACTCTGTGCAACCCCATAGACGGCAGCCCACCAGGCTCCCCCGTCCCTGGGATTCTCCAGGCAAGAACACTGGAGTGGGTTGCCATTTCCTTCTCCAATGCATGAAAGTGACAAGTGAACGAGAAGTCACACAGTCGTGTCCGACTCTTCGCGACCCCATGGACTGCAGCCTACTAGGCTCCTCCGTCCATGGGATTTTCCAGGCAAGAGTACAGGAGTGGGTGCCATCGCCTTTTCCGCAGGGAAGAAGAGGACGGGACAAATTGAGAGAGTAGCGTTGACATATATACACTACCATGTGTGAAATAGTTAGCTAGTGGGAAGCTGCTGTACAGCACAGAGAGCTCAGCTCAGGGCTCTGTGATGACCAAGAGGGGTGGGAGGAGGCAGTGGGAGGAAGGTTCCAGAAGGAGGAGATATACGCATATATACAGCTGATTCGCAGGGTTTACAGCTGAAATTAATATTGTAAAGCAACTAATTATAATCCATTTAAAAAAAAAAAAATCAACAATTGGTTGCATTCATCTGGCAAGTATCTGGCAAAACTGATCCAGCAATTCCATCCTGGGAATCTACCCAGTATCTGGCAAATCTGTGCATGTCTGAATTGTCAAAGGTCAAGTGTTAGTCTCCGTGCTGGTGGTATTCGCAAAGTTGGAAACCACCTAAATGACCAGGGACTAGTTCCATAAACCATGTAACATCCATTCCATCCGGATATTAAATAGCTATAAAACAGGGAAGTTTTCTTAAAAGAAAAGAAAGTATAAATAGCACATAATCTATTGTGAAGGAAGGGAATTCTCCCCTTTTATATATTCCTATTTGATCTATGATTAAGAAACTCAAAGACATAATAAAACAAAAACAAAGGTTGTCTTTGAGCAGGGGAACTGAACAAAACTCAGGCTTTGGGTACGAGGAAGTCCCTTCATTGGTTCTTTAATAATATTTTTTTGACTTGTAAAACATGTCACTGAACTACTGACTCAAATGAGCAAATTTAAAATGCCACTGCAACTGCTACATTTAGACAGATAACCAACAAGGACCTCCTGTACAGCACAGGGAACTCTGCTCAATGTGATGTGGCAACCTGGATGGGAGGGGGGTTGGGGGAGAGTGGATACCTGTATAGGCATGGCTGAGTCTCTTTGCTGTCCACCTGAAACCATCACAACGTTGTTAATCAGTTATATTCCAACATAAAATGAAAGGTTTGTTTTAAAAAGCCTGTGCAAATCACTTTGCCATATACAGGAAAACACTGTAAAGCAACTAAACTTCAATTAAGGAAAAAAGAATGCACGTGCACAGAGCTTCCAGTGAGTGACTCTACAATTTCAGTTCAAAAGCATCCACATGGTGTCCTCTCCTGTCTATCTCATCGCCCTAAGCTTGATGAGATACACTCCAACCTTGGGCAGGAAAGGGCCAGCAGGGAGAGGAAGGGAGGGGAGGGGAGAGAGGGAAGGGGAGGGGAGGGAAGAGAGGGGAAGGGAGAGGAGGGGAGAGAGGGAAGGGGAGGTGAGGGAGGAAAGGGAGGGGAGAGGAGAAAAGGGAGGAGAGGGGAGAGGAGAGCCGCCTCACCGAGCCCTCCTCCAGTGCCCTTCGCAGCTCGTGCAAATCGGCCTCAGGACACCAGACCTCGGCGATGAGGCACTTGTTGGTCACGTCGAAGCTGCACATGTTCAGCATGTGGTAAATGGCTTTCATCTTCTTCACCTGGATCACGCGGCTGTAGACCGACTCAGCGGCTTTACACAGCACTTGCCTTAAATAGTCCTCGGTTTTGTGAAGCACCTGGGTGAAGACAAACACACGGGATCTCAGCGGAGAATCTGCCGGGCACCTGACCTCTGCTAGGGGGACTCTCTCCTCGATGATGGGGGGATTCCAGGCACCAGCCTCTCTGGCGACAGTTAAGGAAGTTCAGTCCTTCTCCTCCAGGCCTGGAGCTGCCTCTCCCGAACAGGAGCCCAGGGCACAGGAACAGTGAGGTGGTGTGGTCCCTGGGGCAGCATGATGGCCTGGCTGGGCCCAGAGACCTAGGTCCCTAGTTCTTACCCACTCCAGCCTCACCCCACTTCCTGTCAACCCCAGGAGCCACCAATTCCCATCCCATTCTGCCAAGAAACCCTCTTTCGCTCAAACGGGTCAGAGTGAACTTCTAAGCAGAAAGATGACTTAAAACAGTGCCGGTAAAATTACAGCCAGCACTTTACATGGGGCTCACTCATCCTATCTGACGAAGAATTACACTTCAGCAGATCAAAGATAATCAGACTTTTTTTTTTTCCTAAGCCCCATCATTTAGAAACCATCTAGGTTTCTAACAGGCTGCTAAAATGAAACTCCCACGAAGAGGAAGGAGGTGACATTCCAGTCTCCCTAAAATGTCTTGATTTGTCCACAACCAAAATTTTCCATATTAAAAAAGAAACTAAACGGATTTGTAAATGTTTCACAAGCCCTCAGATAAGGAGGTAAGTTTCTGGTTCACTCACGGTGTAAAGATCTTGAATCCGGGTATTCAGTCCCTCCTGGATCTCCCTGCGCTCCTCGGCTGTGTTCGGGTAGGGGTAAACGTGGCAGTGGTAACTAGAAGACAGGATTCGAGACAGCGCCGCAGCCGTCAGAACTACAGGAAGCTGTGTAGAAAACTAGAACTAAATTGAATACACCGTCTGGGCACATTTCCTCCAAACCAGAATAAAAGCAGCCCTCTGGGAGAAAAAGGCACAGACACAGGCACCCGGCCGCGCTAAGGCCTTGCAGATGGACACTGGACAAATGTCCACTGAATTCCACAGATTTAGCCAACTCTCTCCTGGTTCCAAATTCCATTTCTGCTCTCAATGATTCCTAAAAGCTCATTCCCAATTTCAATGTTCTAAATTCACCATGACCTTTAAGCTGGGAGTGTATAACAGAAGTCAAAGAACATACAGTAATTACCTTAAAAAAAAGGAGAGAGAAATAAGAGACCCAGATGTAGAGACGGCTTGTGGACACAGCAGGGGAGGAGCTGCTGCTGCCGCTACTGCTAAGTCACTTCAGTCGTGTCCGACTCTGTGCAACCCCATAGACGGCAGCCCACCAGGCTCCCCCGTCCCTGGGATTCTCCAGGCAAGAACACTGGAGTGGGTTGCCATTTCCTTCTCCAATGCATGAAAGTGACAAGTGAACGAGAAGTCACACAGTCGTGTCCGACTCTTCGCGACCCCATGGACTGCAGCCTACTAGGCTCCTCCGTCCATGGGATTTTCCAGGCAAGAGTACAGGAGTGGGTGCCATCGCCTTTTCCGCAGGGAAGAAGAGGACGGGACAAATTGAGAGAGTAGCGTTGACATATATACACTACCATGTGTGAAATAGTTAGCTAGTGGGAAGCTGCTGTACAGCACAGAGAGCTCAGCTCAGGGCTCTGTGATGACCAAGAGGGGTGGGAGGAGGCAGTGGGAGGAAGGTTCCAGAAGGAGGAGATATACGCATATATACAGCTGATTCGCAGGGTTTACAGCTGAAATTAATATTGTAAAGCAACTAATTATAATCCATTTAAAAAAAAAAAAAACTTGAAATAAAAAAAGAAAACCAAGGGAGAAAAAAGTTCTGGATTCCTGACACTTGCCCTTGACACGTGCTACAGTGGTTCAGACAGTAAAAGTGTCTGCCTGCAAAGTGAGAGGCCTGGGTTCAATCCCTGGGTCGGGAAGATTCCCTGGAGAAGGAAATGGCAACCCACTCCAGTACTCTTGCCTGGAAGAGGCATTCCATGGATGGAGGAGACTCGTAGGCTACAGTCCATGGGGTTGCAAAGAATCCGACATAACCCAGCGACTTCATTTTCACTTTCACAGTAAACATCCCCTGGGGACATGTGACACCAGGTCAGAGAGGCGGCAGGGCCACACCTCCCAAGCTGCAAGATCTCCCATGCTGCCTCGGTATTTGAATGCCACGCTTTCTATTTCTCTCTACGCTCTGACCATCAAAATTAAATTCTTACTCTAGCTTTATCTTAAGCAATGATGTTTGTGAAGTCAGGGGTTTATGTGTTGGCTATAGTTTTTGTCATCTACATAAAAATAAACATACATCTATTAAAGTAAGAACAAGCTTGCCCATGTAACACCTAAAATTACTTTTCATAACACCAGTGACTGTGTATCAAACTCTGGTGAACACTGATCCAAAGGAAATAACCAAGTCCCACCCTTACCCCAGCAAGAAGCAAGGCCAGCTAAAATTTCCCAGAGTTTAAGAAAACAAAAGGCTATTCTTTTGAGTTTTGGTGTGGCCTTTTTTATTTCCCCACTAGTGACAAAACTCAGTCACAGACTGACTCTTGCTGGGACACTGCTATGCGTTTCTCGAAGGTTCACGTGGTCTTGTACCACCTCATTTGGCAGGCGGGCCCCTCTGAGTCCACCCTCTCCACCACTTGCCAGGCCCCCTTCCCCAGGGCAAAGAAGCTAACTGTGGAGGGCTGGACAAAGGATGAGCCATCCGCTCCAGGAGGATAGATATGCTGATACGTGGCTCAAAGCAACAGAAAGGCAGCAAATAGTAAACCTGGATTCCTTCCCGGATGGATCTTGAGCCTTAATTCCCAAGAAAGAAATTAAATCTGGGAATGTTAAAAACACGGTGTTTACTTTCAAATTATCTTAAGTATTATACTGGCAAGGCAGATGACAAATTAAATGTCTGAAAACATGGCATTAGAGCAAAGAAATCACGTAACAAGGCCCAGCAGCCTCTGCAACCACTGTGTTACTCTTCAGAGACCTATTTAAGGAAAACTAGAGGTTACTGAGAATGAAGAAATAAAGGAAATAAAATATTTCTTTTTCTTACCAGTCACATATCTTCTTAACCTTGTGGCCAATCTGCTCTCCCCAAAAGGATATCAAAAACACATACCATTTTATGACTTCACCCTACAAAGGATAAGCATGGCTGTTACTTCTGCAGGTAGAACTTTGAAAACCCTGGCAGCTCGTACTATGTCAGAGTTAGTTCATTAATGTGTTCATTCATTCAACAAACACTGTCCATCCTCATTATCTGCAGATGCCACAACTGCAAATTCACTCCAGATATAACCCCCCAAACCAAAACTTGCAGCAGTTTTTCACTCATTTGCAGACATGCAGAGTGACAAAAATTTTGAGTTCCTCAACGTGCATATTCCAGTTGAAGTCAAACAAGGTGACCATTAGTTCATACTGTAAACACGTGTCTTTTTTGTGGTCTGTCTGACTCCAAGTTTTTCACATTTCTGTGCCTTTTGTTGGTAATTTTGGTACTGGAAACGGTCCCCAGGGGTGGTGCTAAAGTGCTGCCTAGTGTTCCTGAGCACAGAAAGGCTGTGAGTTCCCCTCAAGTGTGTGCCATATGAGTTGCTCAGACATGCATGCTAGCGTGGGTTGGCAGTGAGTTCAATGCTAATGAATCAACAGTATATATTAAGTAAGGTGTCTTTAAACAGAACACATATAAAACGAGGTTATGGACTGATCAATTGACAAAAACACTGTGACCAGAGGCTCAAAGGGACCCAACCCTATGCTTCTCCTAGGGGCAATGGCTCGGTTCTCATGGAGACTGTACAACATAACTATGCAAATAATGAGACCTGACTACATTTACAAGTATTCTACAACTAACAACAAATAGGTTTTTGGCCTATTTGCCAGGCACTGATCCCGGTGCTAGGAATACAGCAGTGAACAAAACAGACAAAAGTTCCTGACCTAGGAGGGGAGGGAAGCTTGTATTCAGGCTGGCAGTGAGAGACACAAAGGAAGAACGTAATATGCCAAGTGGAGATGAGGGTGATAAAGAAAAGAAAGCTGTGCTTCCCTGGTGGCTCAGTGGTAAAGAATCTGCCTGCCAATGCAGGAGACACGGATTCGATCCCTGCTCCAGCCCACATGCCATGCAGCGACGAAGCCCATGCACCGCAACTACTGAGCCGGTACTCTAGAGCCCAGAAACCCAAACTATGAGCCTATGAGCCTGGAGCCCGTGCTCTGCAACAACGGCAGCCACCACGCTGAGAAGCCCAAGGACCACAACCAGAAAGCAGCCCTCACTCGCCATAGCTAGAAAAAAGTCCATGCAGCAGCAAAGACCCAGTGCAGCCAAAAACAATAATAATTATAAAAAAGAAAATAAAGCTGGGGGGAGGGGGGGTGACCGGGAGAAGCAGGTTGGGGACTGCGATTTTAAATCAGGCAATCAGGGAAGGCCTCCTGGAGAAGGTGACATCTGGGTCTAGAAGAGTGAAGGGGCAAGGAGCAAGCCACGTGGATCCTGGGGGAAAGCCTCTGGAGCCAAAGACAAAGCTCAGACAGAGGCGAGATGAGGGGAAGTGAGAAGGCCAGCCTGCCTGAAGAGAAATGGCCAGACCGAGGGCCAGAGGGCTGCCCGGCTGGGACACTGGGAGGCTTTGAGCTTTTGGCTGAGTGAGACGGGAAGCCAAGGAAGGGGTTTAGGTTGGGGGTGGGGTGGGGGGAGTTTGACTAGTTTCACAGGAATCATCCTGGACGCTGGAAGGATGAGAGCTGAGTTGTCGCTGACTGAGATAGGCAAGCTGGAAGGTCAGGTCTGGGAGGCACGGGAAGATTGGGAGTTCAGTTTTAAGCGTCCTGTGGAAATGTCTTCAGGGAACTTCAAAGTTACGGAGGAGCCAGTTCAACAGAAGTCTGGTATTTGGGGCAGAGGTCCAAGCCAGTATACCCATTTGGGAGATGGTATTTAAAAGGTGGCTTTAAAAGCTGTGAAATAACATGGGACAGGAAACAGGCCGGGGAACTTCAGGCAAAGCGGAAGCGGTGGGATCCTGAAGGTAAGGACACAAGGTGGCTGGGGACGGGGGAGGCAGCGGGGGGAGACGACGGCTGATATGGCTGGGTACACTGAATAAACACCTAAATTATGCAATTTGTGAACTATATTGTCCATAAGGGGAGCCAGATTTTTCACTATCAGAAGAGAGTGAAAAAGACAGAAAAAGAGACGTCTAGAACTGTAGCATATAGTCTGCACAAATGGCAGGTTTGGGGTTGTTGTTTTTCTTTTTTTTTTTCACTCTTTTGGCTGCACCATAGGGCATAAGGGGTCTTGGTTCCTGACCAGGGATTGAACCAACACGCCCTGCACTGGCAGCACGGAGTCTTAACCACTGGACCACCAGGAAAGTCCCTGAACAAACGGTCTATAATAAATGTGCACAGGTAGCTGCAGAAGTGGCTACAGCTGTGTGTGGGGTGTGTGCATGTCTGACTGCTGAAAGGGCCCAGAAACAACAGCACTCCAGTACACAATGAGAACTCAAACACCCAGATCCTGGTTTCTAAATTCCATCCTCTACTAAAAGGCACCAGGGGTCCTTGAAGGAACGGCTGACTCCAGGCGGAGACCAGGACCATCCTATGTGACAGGAAGTAAGGGACTGCCTGCTGAATGCTGAGAATGTGCCAAAGGCCAGAGAAACATGCACAAAGGGACTCCCAGTGGCCAAGTCACGGACCGTAACAGAACACAAGTCATCCAACAGAGGCAGGTCTGAGTTCGTGGGTGAATGAGGGACTGCGAGGGCAGGGAAAGCACTGCCTTCTGCAGGGTGGTAACCAGTAAGCCCAGAAGGGAGAGTGACGGCAGCTGCGAGCGACAGAGGGGACGCGTTCCAGAGAGTCGCCATGGAGCCGAGGCTGGTGGGTAGAAGCGAGGTGAGGATTGAGGCCCCAGTGACCAATAACCTTGGAATATCTCCTCAGCAACCACTTAACAGTTAATTAGGGCAGAAGGGAGACATGAAAGTGGAGAAACCTGGCGGACACCGACATGACCAGGCCAACATCCCATGCCCCCTGGTGGGAGGTGCAGAGAGGACCAGAGCATCCACGTTCCCATCAGCAACGTGTGCTCAGAGCCTGGTCGTGAGGAAGCACTGAATGGACCCCAAAGGAGGGTCGTCCCACAGAACACGATGCCTGTCCCGAATGCAAGTCACAGTCTCCCTAGGGCAGTGGACCAGCAAGGAAACAAGGCAAACTGTGAGGAGTCTAAAGGGCACGTTTGTACTGCACCAAAGTGTTGCATGCATGTTGATTTTTCTCATTTGGAGGGTTGTATCGTGGTTACTGGGCTTCCCCGGGTGGTGCTAGTGGTAAAGAACCTGCCTGCCAATGCAGGAGAACATAAGGGACATGGTTCCATCCCTGGTTCGGAAAGATCCCCTGGAGGAGGGCATGAAAACCTACACCAGGATTCTTGCCTGGAGAATCCCATGGACAGAGGAGCCTGATGGCTTACAGTCCAAAACAGCATCCCTGTGATGGGCAATGGACGCTTGTCCACGGCTTCCTCTCAGAAGGTCTGCAAGGAGACAAATGAAAATGGGGATGGGACTTCCCAGGTGGTACAGTGGGTAAGAATCAGCCTGCCAATGCAGGGGACACGGGTTCGATCCCTGGTCTGGGAAGATCCCACATGCTGAGGAGCAACTAAGTCCGTGTGCCACAACTACCGAAGCCCACGTGCCTAGCGCGTGTGCTCTGCAACAAGAGAAGCCACCACGATGAAAAGCCTGCCCACCACAACTAAAGAGTGGCCCCCACTCACTACTACTAGAGAAAGCTTGTGCGCAGCAGCAAAGACCCAGCACAGCCAAGAATAGATACTTTTTAAAAAAAAAAAGAAAATGGGAATAGATATGTAGCAAAACGCAACAGCTGGGAAGGAGCAGGAGAAGGCTTTGTTCTCTTCTGGCAACTTTCCTGTAAATTGAAATTATTTCCAGATAAATTATTAAAGAAACTACACTGGAAGAGAAAAGAAATGGCATTATAGTGAATTTTACTTTGAACATTCCTTAATGATTTTAAAAATAGTACTGTGTCAGGGAATACAACCACCTAAGACATAATAAGGAACAGGGATATATATAATATAAAAAACACAGATTTGAAACCACATGCCTGAGTCTAGCTTTGACAGAGAGACTGGTCAGCATCTAAAAATGCTCCTGACAAAGGAGAAAATGGCTAGAAATACACTCTGGGGTTTGTAAGGACTTTCAGAGGTCAGACATTGGACCCAAAAGATACTGAACATAACACTACAAACAAATCCTAGAATCTGAGTAAAAGTCACCAAACCCAACCCCACATCATCCCCAGAATAAGGCCTAACAGGACACACGCTGAAAGGTAAACAGGAACCCTCTCTGAGCAGGGGGATTACAGGTGACTGATTTCCATCTCTGTGTTTTCTATGTTATTCTCAGTTTTCTAGAACGAGCTCACATTTCCTTCATAATCGTGGGGAAGGGAGGAATTGTGGCTTTAAGATACACATTTCTGTCAATTATACCTCAACAAAAAATTAGAAATAAAAAAAGTTTTTAAGAAAACTAAAACTTTTAAAATTTTCCCTGGTGGTCCAGTAGTTAAGAATCTGCTTGCCAATACAGGGGAAGCGGGTTCGATCCCTGGTTCAGAAGAGCCCAAGCGCCACAGGGCAACTAGGCCACAAGCACTGAAGCTCAAGACCTAGAGACCATGCTCTGCAACGAGGGAAGCCACCGCAATGGGAAGCTCATGCACCGCAACTAGAGGGTAGACCCCACTTGCCACAGCTACAGAAAGCCCCTGCAAAACAACAAAGACGCAGCACAGCGCAGCCAAATATAATCAAAAATACAGAAATATTTCATTTTAAAAAGAAAATTAAATATATATATACACACACACATCTCTATCCGTGTCTCTGTATTTCTTCACAGACATTTAATGCCCTTTAACCTACTGGTATAAACTCAGCACCAAAGAGCTTAGAAATTGTATTTTTAAAAATTTTTATGTTTTGCATGAGAATGATATGTTCTCAATAAAGTAAAAACTCAAAGAATATGTAAAGGCTACTTCAGAACAGTTTTAATCTTCAGCTTTACATGAAGAGGTCTCAGAGGTCACAGGTGATGGATAATTAACATATTGCTACTGGCAATTATAGGAGGCACAAAAAAATATAAGTGTATGGTTAATGAACAGCTTGACTGATTAGATTTTCCAACATGTGTGATTTACTCAGGCTAAACCTTATACAAATCATTTCACAGCCAAACTCCTTTATGTCAAAACTATTCCCTCAAATCTGCCTGCAATATAGGAGACCTGAGTTCAATCCCTGGATCAGGAAGATCCCCTGGAGAAGAACAGAGCAAACCACTCCAGTATTCTTGCCTGGAGAACCCATGGACAGGGGAGCCTGGTGGATTACAGTCCATGGGGTCGAAAAGAGTCAGACACAACTGAACAACATTACAGCCAGAATTCCTAAGGCAAATCCAGGAAAGAACACAAGAACACTTCTCTCAAAATTAAGAAGCCCAAGTTCCTTTTCTACCTTTAGTAGATCAATTCATCTTCATTTAGAGCAAAATAGTTATTCTTATGGTTGAAGTCTTCAAAAAAAAAATTAAAAATCACAACTATTTTAAAAGGTAATTATGGCTCTTTCCTCTCTGGCTCCTCTGCTGCCCTTCCTGAGTAATTCATTCCTGAAGCCTTAGATGTGCCTTCGGGGATGGACCTGGAGAGGGGAGGGGAAGGGCAATAAGGGCCCGGGGCAAAATCAGAGCCCAAGCAAAGGGAGGAAACGTGCCGCAGGGGAGCCACCCAGGCAGGGTGAGCAGGGCACCCACACCAAGGGGCCACTCAGTCTAGGGGCTGGGAACCTGAAACTCCGTATGGAGAGAAGGGCAGGGCAGCAGAGACAGGAGACGAGGGGGCAGACTGGTCACATACAAGGGCACTGATCAAATAAGTATATTGACAATAATGGGAGTTGAGTTTCTCCCCATTGAAGAAAGGAGTTATAAATCGAGAAATGAACCCTATGGTGGGCTGGAGTAGAACTGGATGTAAAGCCACAGTTTTCACATACACACACAGGTACAGAAATAAAGTTGTGAGTGGGTGAGCNGATCAAATAAGTATATTGACAATAATGGGAGTTGAGTTTCTCCCCATTGAAGAAAGGAGTTATAAATCGAGAAATGAACCCTATGGTGGGCTGGAGTAGAAATGGATGTAAAGCCACAGTTTTCACATACACACACAGGTACAGAAATAAAGTTGTGAGTGGGTGAG
This sequence comes from Cephalophus harveyi, assembly GCA_006410635.1. Taxonomy (NCBI): domain Eukaryota; kingdom Metazoa; phylum Chordata; class Mammalia; order Artiodactyla; family Bovidae; genus Cephalophus; species Cephalophus harveyi. The sequence goes on from SJYT01005300.1 coordinate 24,895, forward strand.
CCATTTGGATGTGTGCACCCTCTGTGCACCGACAGAGCTGGGAACAGCATCACCTCATTCACACCGGGCACACCCAGAAACCACAGCGTGGCTTCTAACTACCGTTCTCCACTAAAGAGAACTAAGCTCCTTAGAGAAATGGCTAATTCCAGAGCTGCATGAGGGAAATTACAAAGTGAATCTGCATATATTGTTATCAGGAAAGCAAAGAAGTATTCAAAAGATGATACGAACAAGCAGAAAGAATATAAAATCCAGCTGAATAGGCTCCAGATGGCTAAATCTAGATAATTTCAATATTAAAATAAAAAATTAAAGTAACAGAGTATAACTCATTGAATAAAACAGGAATTAAATTAAGAGATTGAAAATGTGATGAGGAACTGAGTACTTACAGAGTTTCAAAGCACTTCCTCAAAAACATGTATTAAATACAAAGGAAAAGGAGTTACAAATTCACAGAGGAGACAACTAGGAGTCACTACCTTGATCAAGAGATCAAAGTGAACATCACCAGTATTGATCAAGGATCAAAGTGAACATCACCAGTAATGGGACAAAGGAATCATGTGCCCCTGATGGGAAGCAGTGAGAAGGCAACATCACTTCCAGGACATTCTTGACAAAGACACATAACCTAAACCTCGTCATGAGAAAACATCAGACAAACCCAAACAGGGGGGCATTCTACCCAAAACACTGGTCTATAATAATTTTTAAATGCCAAGACGATGAAGGTCAAGGTAAGACTGAGAAATTACCCCAGAAAGAAGGAGACCAAAAAAACATGACAAGTAGGAATTCCCTGGCGGTCCAGTGGTTAGGACTCTGCACTTGCACTGCTGAGGGCCCAGGGTTCCATCTCTGGTCAGGGATCTATTCAGTAAGATTCTGCAAGCCTTGCAGGGCAACCAAGAAAAAAGACATGACAAATAAATCCAAAGTGTGATTCTTAACTAGATCCTTTGCTATAAAAGACAGTACTGGGACAACTGCCGAAACCTAAACTGGATCTGAAGCTCAGAATGCGGTGATGTGTCCACATTAACGCCCCTGTTGTACTTCAGTAGAACAGGAGAAAGTCCTTATTCTCAGGAACTCCCCCCAAATGTATCCAAAGATATATCGGAAGGGATCCTGTCAACAATTCACTCAAATGCTTCACTCTGGACTGTGCCTCCAGCTCTGGGGCAAGTCTGTCACTGCTGAAAGGAGACAGTGACATTTACTCACTGTTTCAGGGTCTTCCAGGGGCTCATCCAGCTCTGCATAGGTCACGATGGTATACCCTTTGCAGACTCTCCACAACATTTTTTCAAATGCTTCAACTTTTCCTTGGTTAATTAGGCCAGATACAAATCTATGAGACAATAAAGGCTGTGGTCAAGTAAAAGCAGTGAATATTATCAAACTGCAGTAAAAGGATGATGAAGACATTTACTTCTGGCAAAATGGGGATGACACCCTGAAAGCTCTCCAACTGAACAATATCTGAAATGACGGATGAAATATTTTTGAAACATCCTCTTCAGTGTAAAGCTGAGCTCATAATTTAGAGAAATTCTTGGAATCCAAAAATAAAACAGGACTTCATAGTTATGTCCTGATATTATACGGAGCCAGTATCTATACGGAACCAGTATCTCAAGGCCTTGAGTTTCAAGGCCAGCATGGCAGAGGAGCCCTGGGTCTATATCATGTAAGGAGTTGGAACTAAAGCCCCACAATCCCCTCAAAGTTGGGACTCTCACCCTCCTCAACAAAGGACTATACTTTAAGTGAATGGGTGGACTAGAAAAGAATCCATCTTGCAAAGGAGCCTACATGCAAACTTGTTTATTTCCATTCAATTTTGAGGAGAAGGGGGAGAATATTCCTTGATGATTTACAACCACAGGTTAGAATGCACTCAGGTTTGTGGATGAAACTCATAGTATGTGCAGGGTGAGTAAAGAAACAGGAAAAAAAAAACCTCAAGCAGAAAAATTAATGTAAAATGATTCCAAATAGGTGGAGTGCTCCCAAGCACCTGACATATGTAAAAATAAGTTCTTTCTTAAGGATACAGCCTCACACTAAACATCATGGAATTCCTACAGATAAGGAGCAAAGGAACCAAAGTTCATAGTAAAAAGAGATTACAAATCACATGAGGAAACAAGTTACCATTAGCTCAAGTAAACAGAGAGAATAAATAGTAGAGAGAGACCCTTAAAATATGATTAATAAATTACCCAATTCAGTTTGGCCCCTATGTTCCCACCAAACAAAACAGGGCTTTATGCTTCAATAACCAACTATTTGAAGCTTATGGAATAATGATGAATGGGATAAATGTTCCTTCTTTCCAGTTCATGATACCAAAAGAAAAAATTCTCATCATATTTACTTAAAAAGTCAATACAGCTGAGTGATTCAACTCAACAAATACTAGAGTACAGTGTTTTCCTATATAAACATTCACTTTCTTTCGTTCCACACAGGCTTGCAGATGGTGGCTGCTCATCTATTCTCATCTCCCACTGACAAGAAGGACAGTGTGAAGCTCGCCAGGCCAGGTGTCACCTACCCCAGTTTTGCTCCCAGCCTCTGCATACAGCTGTAGTCCAACAAAGACTCATTCTCCAAGGGAGGGAATTCTTCGTAAGTGGGTTCGAACTACAAAGAGACATGAAACCAAGCGTGTCTCACCGAAANTCCCACTGACAAGAAGGACAGTGTGAAGCTCGCCAGGCCAGGTGTCACCTACCCCAGTTTCGCTCCCAGCCTCTGCATACAGCTGTAGTCCAACAAAGACTCATTCTCCAAGGGAGGGAATTCTTCGTAAGTGGGTTCGAACTACAAAGAGACATGAAACCAAGCGTGTCTCACCGAAAGTGATACTATAATTCCCAAGTCCTGTTTCCAAACAAGTCTGCACAGCATCAGAACTACTCAGATCTGGGTGCCAAGGTAACTCAGACATGTGAGTCAGCTCTGATAAAGAGGATAACCTCTCCATTCCTTATTTGTAAACTACTTGATGACATTTACATACAATAAAAGTCTGGTTATAACATATGTCATTGCCTTAACCTAACACAGGGTAACTGTATCAGAGGTCACACCTGCCATAGGAAGTGAAACGAAGTTCAGAAGGAATATCCTTTGCCCCTCTCTGATGCTCAGCTGAGTACAGTACTGCTGCATAGGCTGTTCTTTATTCCTATATAGATTTTCTTTTTTTTTAACTTCCATTACTTTTAGGAATTTGAGAAGAAGGAAAGAGTTTTTCGGAGTTTGATTTCCACTGTTCAATTTTTTCTCATGATCATAAAAAGTCTTTTTTTCAATTGTAAACTAAAGCATTTTATAAATAGGAAGTTATGGTTAAAGCTGGGGCTTCCCAAGTGGCTCAGTGGTAAAGAATCCACCTGCCAAGCAGGAGACTCTGGTTTGACCCTTGGATCTGGAAGATCCCCTGGAGGAGGAAATGGTAATTCACTCCAGTATTCTTGCCTGGAAAATCCCATGGGCAGAGGAGCCTGGTGGGCTACAGTTCATGGGGTCACAAAGAGTTGGACACAACTTAGCAAACTAAACAACAGCAAATGGTTAAAACCAACATGGAATCCAACTGAAAAATACAGCGAAGATCAAAATGTATCTCTTTCATTTTTTAAAGATGTATCTCTTTTAAAAAGCAGTATCTCTATAGGAGTTGATAACAAAACCTGAAAACCTTATGGGAATGAGATTTTTATTAAAAAAAACACACTCCTGGGATTTCCTCAGTGGTCCAGTAGTTAAGACCCCACTCTGCCAATGCAGGGGGCCTGGGTTCAATCCCTAGCCAGGGAACTAAAATCCTGCATGTCGTGCGGCCAAAAGAAAGAGAAAGAAAGGCACTTCCTCCCAAGCATCACCAGTACCTCCACATTGCGCTTGACGAAGGTCTTGGTCACTCGCAGCATGTGGGTGTACTCAATCAGCTCCAGCAGGTTCTTCCTCAGCTTCTCCTTGTTCTTAGTCACCTCTCTCAGCTCAATCTCCAGCTTCTGCAACTGCTCCTGAAATGAAGCGACAGCTGGGTTACTTGCAAGTCTGGCTCTAACACTCTTTTCACAGCACCCCAGAACCAGGAGAGGTTTTAAAAAGTCAAAATGTATATGAGAGTTTGATAGGGATATGAAAACATGCTCAGGTTTTCAAAGTTCATCATTTTCTGTTTCGTATTAATTCAGGTACCCGTGATGGCAAGCACCTGGGTGCCATGATGACTCTGCATGCTAATCTCGGGTCTTATCATTTCTTCTGGTTTCCCTTCACCTGCTTACACATTACCATACACCAAAGAGTCTTCCTCTTTTAAGACTACATTTCCTTTTATTTGTAATACAGAAAAACATTCTTTCCCAAACATACCTATTCCTAGTCTCTAGCCTGAGTTTCTATGTAGTTGCACTTATTCAATTAATTAGACATAAAAATACTTGAGAACAAATCTTTAACAATTACTTGTGTACCAAGCATCCTTACCAATACTTTAAGTATTAAAACAGCAGCAGCAGAAATCTGTAAAACAACCCACTGACTCAATGAAAACCTGTATTCAAACAAATTCCCTGACACACTACATTTATTACTTGTGCTCTGCTTTATAGAATTGACAACAGCTAGCAATCACCGTATTTGTAATTACATCACAACCAACACACCAAACAGGCCAAACCAGCTGACTGCTCTCATTGGACTGTATAGTTGTCTCCAGAGTCCGTTCATATACCAACTGCTAAATGACTTCCTACCAGTAAAACAAACAGGGCAGTCGGCAATGGAATGGTCCCAGTTATACAGTACTAATTGTTTTAGAAGGGCTCTATTTCCGAGTGTGATGAACGCTCAGATGAAGAGGCCAAAATCCCAACAGATAATTCATGGGGGTGGAGGGGGATGCTAATGAATGAATGACCCCATGCTCTCAAAGTGTGTCCCCGACACTGAACTCCAAGAGAAGGAATCCTGCTGGCTGACCATGGGGAACCACTTTCACACTAGCTCTGATAACTAAAGGAGAAAGGGTCAGAGTGAATCAGGGGAGAATGTGAAGGGCACGGGCCTGAAGCCTTGATGACCGGCAGTAGCAGAAGCAGGCTAAGGCCTGCAGAAGCCCAGAGGTTACATGACCAGATCTCGTGATCTAATTCTTGTCAATCTCTGTTCAATACCACCTGTCTTACACTAAGGGAAAAAAACCTATATTTAGTTAAAATGTATCACAGATAATCTGTTACTGAGAGTTAATCATAACATGGTGCTTTGACTTTCATTCCACAGTCTTGAGAAGAAAGGCAGAAAAGCACTAGACAATGTAAAGTAAGTGAACAAGCCCAATCTGAGGTTAGTGACCCAAAACCCTCCTTCCGAACCAAGTTACCTGCATTTCCAGCACTTGTTTCAGAGGTGGTGCCGGAGGACTGGTCTCCCCCTCAGGGAGGGGAATATCAGCTCTATTGATTTCCTGTACCAAGTAGGCTGTGGAAAAGTTAAACAAATTAGACTGAAAAACTTACTTCAGGACATTTCAGTGAGAACATTTCATGTCCCCACTTTTCCCAGGTCATCTAAAGGGACAAAAGTCTTGATTGTCCCAACTGACAGATGACTTTTGTCACCTTGCTTCTGAAGATCTGTAAACTAATTCTGCCTAGAGAGAGCAGCACAGAGTGACAGTAACCTATATACAGATTTTCTGAAATTCCCCGCCCTTCATCACTAAAACTGTAAAGAACTTTGGAGTCACACTTGCCTCTGCCACCTGTAGAGGAAGCAGGAAGTTAAGAACACACTCGGAAGTGCCAGGAATAAGCCACCAGAGATGTCAGTGTGAACTCCCTATAGATGCCATTATGAGAAAATATACATCCATCAGGAAAAACACAACACCTTTCTCAGCAAAAAGAACAACCTCAGGGCAAAGAGCCCGGCTCTCCTGAGTCACCAGTTAGCTGTGACGCTTTGACTTAGGACGATTTACACTAGATTCATGAAACTAATACTTGAACGGCCAAAAATAACTTAAATTCTTTAGTTTACATTTTCAATTCCTTGAAGCATCCTTTTCTGCAGGATAAAAGTCATAATACCTGGTAAAAAATCATCACCAGATACAATATTTTGGAGAAGTCTTACTAGTTATTTTACTAGGAAGGAAGGAAAGGGAGGAAAGGAGGGAGAGAGGGAGAAAGAGAGGAAGGAAAGCAGGCAGAATGTCTTACCAATAAGGAAGCAATGGGCTTAAGAGTTTTTTGGAAATGGATGTAAATTTTTTTAACCTATTTTACCTAAATTTGGGCTTCCCCAGTAGCTCAGCTGGTAAAGAATCTGCCTGCAATGCAGGAGACCCCAGTTCGATTCTTGGGTGAAGAAGATCTCCTGGAGAAGGCATAGGCTACCCACTCCAGTATTCTTGGGCTTCCCTGGTGGCTCAGACAGTAAAGAATCTGCCTGCAGTGTGGGAGACCTGGGTTTCATCCCTGGCGTGGGAAGATCCCCTGGAGGAGGGCATGTCAACCCACTCCAGTATTCATGCCTGGAAAATCCCAATGGATAGAGAAGCCTGGTGGGCTACAGGCCATGGAGTCGTGAAGAGTCGGACACGAATGAAGTGACTTAACAACAACAACAAAGATTCATCCCTGGCTTGGGAAGATCCCCTGGAGGAGGGCATGTCAACCCACTCCAGTATTCATGCCTGGAAAATCCCAATGGATAGAGAAGCCTGGTGGGCTACAGGCCATGAGGTCGTGAAGAGTCGGACACGAATGAAGTGACTTAACAACAACAACAAAGCGACAGGAAGCCCTGGGCATGTCTAATGTCCTGTCAATCCTGCCCTGTCTTTGAAAACTCATTCCAAATATACAACCTATCCAATGACTCATACACGTGGAAAAGAAGGAAGTGTGATGTTGCCTTGTCTTTCACGATCCACCCAAATGACTGGGATCTCAAACAATATGCAGAGGACTAGGCTACGGATGACCCAAAGGTTTCTTTTGATCTTAAAAATCCCAGTTAAAAAATATAAAATCCACAATAATTAACTATTAGAAATCATTCTAAATCAACTCTCTCATCCTCAGGTTTTTCTGACAGTGACTTTGGAACTGTTCTCCTCTCTGTATTTCAATCAAAACTTCAAGGTTTGAACTGATAAACACTATTTTATTTTAAAAGATGCTTGCTCCTTGGAAGAAAAGCTATGACAAACCCAGACAGCACATTAAAAAGCAGAGACATTACTTTGCCAACAAAGGTCCCTATAGTCAAAGCTATGGTTTTTCCAGTGGTCATATATGGATGTGAGAGTTGGACCATAAAGAAGGCTGAGTGCCAAACAACTGATGCTTTTGAACTGTGGTGCTGGAGAAGACTCTAGAGAGTCCCTTGAACTGCGAGGAGATCCAACCAGTCAATCCTAAAGGAAATCAGTCTTGAATATTCACTGGAAGGACTAATGCTGAAGATGAAGCTCCAATACTTTGGTCACCTGATGTGAAGAGCGGATTCATTAGAAAAGACCCTGACTGAAGGCAGGAGGAGAAGGGGACAATAGAGGATGAGATGGTTGAATAGCATCACCAACTCAATGGACATGAGTTTGAGCAAACTCCAGGAGATGGTGAAGGACAAGGAAGGCTGGAGTGCTGCAGCCCGTGGAGTCTCAAAGAGTCAGACTTGACAACAATAACATTTTATTTTAGGCTAAGATGTTAAAAGTTTTACAGATAAAGGAAATAGCCTTGAGCTGCTGAGTTTTAATGGTTAACAGTCAGAGAACACTGATGTATGCAAAGGAAATAAGGCCTGAGAAAAAGGAAATTACTAACCAATCTATCTACCACTTCCTACCTCCCTTGTACTCTGATTCAATTTTAAGTAATATATTAACATGTATATGTTGTTTCTAAGTTATAACAAACTACAAGAGATTGGCTAAATAACTCATAGTATATTAATACCATAAAATACTATGCTGCCATTAAAAACAACGAAGAGTCAATCTATTTACTGACATGAAAAGATGTTAAACTATCATTCAATGAGAAACAAAGCTAATAACAAAATAACCTGATTATTACATATGTAAATCCTTAATTTTATAGATGAACAGTAAAAAGTGTGAAACAATAATATAAACCTACATAACAGTGATTACATGGTGAGAATATAGAGGACTTCTTTTTTCTTTTCTACGTGTCTAGATTTTCTAATTTTTCTAAAGTGAACAAGGTTTGCTTATATATTCAATTATACAAAATAATTATTTAGGTTGTTTAAAAAAACTTACCCAATATTCGCTCGAGTTCTTCACATCGCTTCACCTCACCAACAAATTTTCTTTGGAAAGAACTTACATTCTGGTTGAGCTGAGAAGAAGGATGAAAATTTTGCTCTGAATTTTCTAAAATTTAAAAACAACTTCGATTTTATAAATAAAGTACAACTGCCAGGGTTTAAGGGAAAAGCATATCCTTGTATACTACTGAGTGGGAGTATAAACTGACACATCTTTTCCGGAAAGCAATCTGGCAACTGTTATCCAAAAAAGCCTGGGGACTTCCCTGGTGAACCAGTGGTCCCAATGCAAGGGACACAGGTTCGATCCCTGGCGGGGGAACTAGAAGCCCACTCACCACAACTAGAGAGTGCAGGCACCACAGTAAAGACCCAGCTCAGCCAAAAAAAAAAGCCTGAAAAATATCCTCTAGTCCAGAACGATCCCATGAAGAAATTAAACCTCAAAGAAAAAACTATTGATACGGACAAAAATGTATGAAGAAGAGGATCAACTTCAAGGATAGAGAAAAAACGACTAACCATGGAAAACTGGCTAAGGAAATCACCGTCTACATCCACACCGCAGAATACTAGCAGTAAAAAGAGGGGGGAAAAACAACCAATACATCAGTATCAGGGAGGAGACACCCAGAAACATGATGCAAATGAGAGAAGACACAAAGGGCCATAGATTGTGCGACTGCATTTCTATGAAACGTCCAGGCAAGGAAAACCTAGGGGGAGAAAGTAGATGAGTGACTGCCTGGGTCTTAGAGTGAGGAGGGGGCTGACCTGTAAATGAGCGTAAGGGACCTTACTGGGATGATGCCATGTTCTAAAACTGTCTGTGGCAATGGACACAGTACTCAAAAAATTTTCTAAAAACCAACAAATTGTACACTTGCAGCAGGTGAACTTTATGATACACATCAATAAAGTTGTATAAAACTTATGGGTTGGTAATATAATTGATTACTATACATTTATTAAAAGTGATGTTTTAAATGACTAGGTATTTGATTATATTAAGAAATTATTATTAAAATTTTAAGGTGTGATAATGGTATCTTTTTAGTGTTCTTACCTTTTAGAGGTACTTATTGAAATGTTTATGAATGAAATAATATATCTGCGATTTGCTTCAAAATGATCTTGTCTGATGGGAGTTTTCTTTTTTTTTCTTTTTTGCACCATATGGCTTTCTGGGGTCCTGGTAGTAAAAGCACCAAGTCCTAACCACTGGACCACTAGGGAATTCCCACCATGGGTTTATAGGAATTCACTGTTTCCATATACTCTTCCCTCTACTTAATATCTTATCATACAAAGCTTAAAACAACAAAAAATATTATAAAAGAATATTTAATAAAATGAGGAAATTAATCACAACTTGCGTGTGGGAAGAAGGAGATTAAACATATCATCAGTGTGGGGCTTCCCAAGTGATACAGTGGTAAAGAATCCACCTGCCAACACAGGAGACGCAGGTCTGATACCTGGGTCGGGAAGATCCCTTGCAGGAGAAAATGGCAACCCACTCCAGTATTCTTCCTTGGGAAATCCCATGGACAGAGGAGCCTGGCAGGCTACAGTCCATGGGGTGACAAAGAGTCAGACACGAATGAGCACGCACGCAGGCACACATTATTAGTGTGGCTCCAATTATATAAAAATACCTATGCATGTACATTTTAAAATATTATTAGAAAAATAATGTTGGCCAATGTTAACCAAAATGGTAAAGTGTTTATTTCTAGCTAATGAGATTATGGAAATTATTATCTTAGGTTTTCCAAATTTCCCACAATGGACATATATTACCATTATAACTTTCTAAATTACAGTAATTATTTACATTGAAAGGCACATGGGGCAAGAATTTTACGTTTACTCCACGCAACGTTATATGGGGTGGAAAGTGAAAGTTGCTCAGTCGTGTAGAACTCTTTGTCACCCCATGGACTATACAGTCCGTGGAATTCTGCATGCTAGAATACTGGAGTGGGTTAGCCTTTCCCTTATCCACGGGATCTTTCAAACCCAGAGATGGAACCCAGGTATCCCACACTGCAGGCAGATTCTTCACCAGCTGAGCCACAAGGGAAGCCCACATGGCATGGGGCACTCTCAAAAAAGAGAATTACAAACAGCGTGGCAGGAAGCTGGTTGAACAATCTGAGAACATCTACCCTAAAGCCTCAGTTCTTTTTCAGTTTTCCAAACTTCTATAAAGAACTAACCAGAAGAAAGGCAAAAATTCTAATCTCACTTCTGTTTGTCACATTTGCACTCATTTCTGGAAGTCACACTAATCCAAACTAGTCACCACTTTCAAGTTCCTAGTGATTCAGATACCCTCTGTCTGGTTAGAACTAAGAATGAGCATAGGAAGCTGCCCATCAAAAGCTGTCTATAAATGACACGGCTTCTCAGTTTTGATGTCTTTTTCTTCAATATCAAACACTAGTGAACTCAAATCGGACACCAGGGTTCCACAAATAGTAGGATCTTCATGAAGAGGCAAATTTCTGTGGCAACAACACACACATGACTGGCTATGACATCCGCCATCGCCGGCTCACACAGCATGGTAACTGGCTTTTCCTATTGTGTGGTTTCTTGTGTGAAGTTTAGCTTCTGTTTTCTTTTTACGTGGTAACAGCACCTTAATTCCAGGCTAATGCTATGAAGTACATTTTAACACAGATTCATTTTAAGACTAATAATTAATCTAGAAAAACCTGCACAGGCTGCCTAGTGCTGTTTTCACCAGTATCCACACCTGCGATCCTAACAGACAGAAGGTAAACACTGTCCCCAGACTCCAGACCCTTAGAAAAGTGGCACGGCCTTGCCCTTCGCTGAGTCCTACTGGTGAGCTGAATCACCCTTCTTTCCCAGGTCTTCTCTTTGGCTATCATTGCAGAAACTCTGGCCCTGCCTCTCTTCCCTTAGAAGGATCGCTAAAAGGGGGAAAAGCTCCCACCTGCGCAAGCCAGCAAAGACTGGCGTCAGTGATCCCACCCGGTGAGCACAAAGTCAGCAAGAAACTCCAAAAGGGAACAGAAGAGAACATGATGGAGCTCTCTGCTCTAGCTGCTTGACAGTCATCCTGAAGACAGACACATATACACCCCTGAGCTCTGAACACCGAGCATCACACAATGTGAGCGTTTCCACTTTATTTCACTTCTGAAAAAGATGAACAGCATTTTCTTTTTCTTTCCCTGATTTTCAGTTTACAAGAATCTCAAGTGTCCTCTACTACCTAATGTAATGGCATTCAACAAAACTTGAATCTTCACAGTAATTAGAGCATTTGTTCAGACCTCTAAGACTTCAGCTTGACTGAAGTCTCTTGGCCTGAGGACTAACAGGATGGAAGAAATCTATTATAAAGAAGGGAGCCTGTTTCTCAAACAACTCTTTACTGAATCTCTCTGGGGCTCCTTATTCACAGTTCCGCACAACCCCTGCCAGCAAAGTGGGCATCATGTGCTGACGCCCAAGTGGCTCCAAGAACCAGGACAAGCTGGGCCCTCTCTGCAGCCTCACCTGTCATTCAGGAATTTCTCTCTGACCTTGCAATTGCCTTGGGGGACCAACCCAAGGATCGCTGATATCAAATATTGCATAGAAGAGTTCCCTTTTGAAACTAAAGCGCCCTCAGAAAGATGAAGGGAAACCAAGGCGATGAAAGGTGGGTCCCAAGAAATAAAGTGTTCACTCAAGTGACTTCGAGCTCAATCAGCCAGGTCCTGCTTCATAATCTCCTTTTCACACTGTTTTTTCCTGCACGGCACTTATTACAGCTCATAATCAGTGTGTTTGTTAACTCTCCCAGATTGTGAGCAACAAAAACACAGGGACTTTGTACATCCTGCTCACCCCTGAGTCTCCAGCACCAAACTCAGCAAGCACTTGATACAAGCTTGTTCATTCATGCCTATTAATGCCCACAAAGCCAGGGGCTGTACTTAGGAATCAGGAATGAACAAGACTCTTACCCCCAGGGGTTGACAGTCCATGGTGGAGCCAAACAAAAAACAAACAAACAGATATATAAAACAAGTATTTATTACTACTTGTTGGGGGGACAGCTCCCTTTCAACAAATTCAGACTCTACTCCTATTCCTTAGGAGGTAGTGCTATGTATCAATACATCACCAGGTAACAGTGAACCACAAAAAATCCCGCCGCCCGGGAGTTTACACCAAGTTCATTCCTAATTCAGGATCCTGGCTCTTCCTGTTCCCTCTACCTGGGTCCGTGTCCCCCAGAACTTCCCAGGATTGGCTCACTCCTCACTCAGGTCTCAGCCCAAGGACACCTCCTCAGAGAGGCTTCCCTGTCCGCCCCTACCGGGGGCACCATCTCACCATTCCCTTTTATTGTCAGTACAGCAAACGTATTCCTGTTTACGTATCATTACTTAATATTCCTCCCCTCCTCCGTAAGTTCCAAAAGGGCTTCAAGAGGCCTTAACAGATTTGTTCTCCCGCTTAATTAGCCCAGTGCCTGGCTCCGAAGCATCAGATGGCACGACCCGAGCTGATGAAGACAAGCGTTCCTAACTAACCCAGCCAGGGCGGCCGCGGGCGAGACATCCGGCGACCCTGGGCTCGGGCCCCGCTCTGCGGAAGCTCTGGCCGGAAAGTGGACCTCAGCTTCCCCGTCTAGGAAATGGGCGCCCCTGCCCAGGTGCCCGCGGAGGAGGAGGCCCGAGCGAAAGGTGCAATGAGCGAGCTCGGCGCGGAGCGACAGCCCGCATCTCCCGGGCGACACTCACGTCTCGGAACTCGACCAGGCCCTTCTCGCCCAGGACGCTGAGGCACTCGTAGGCCGTGCCGGACTGCAGGAAGAGTTGCGCCAGGCACATGGGCTCGCTCCGGAACAGGGACCCCATGGCGGACCGGCCCGCGCCCCCCGGCGGGACCCGACGGGCGCCGGCGGCTCCGGGCTGCGCGGGCCCGCACAGTCAGCCGGGGTGACCAGGGGATCGAGCTTTCCCTGCGGCCTGGCCGCGGCTCCGAACCATGGGGCTCAGGGCTACAGCAGCTGTCCCCGGTCCAGCCACCGCGGCCGCCGCTCCAGCCGCCGCCAACGCCGCCCTCGAGGCCCCGCCCCCTCGGCCACAGCCGGTTCCGGTTCCGCCCCCACGAGCGCGCGCGCGCGCCCCCGCCGGCCGACCAATGGCGCCAGGAGTTGCGGCCGATGGCGGCCGCGGGGCCAACTGGCGCTAATTCCGCATCAATGCGGAGGATTCAGGAACTCAGCCCCAGCCTGACCAAAAGCTGCCCCTCTCTCTGCCGTGTACAGTTTTATAGGAGGAGTTTTATTGATTTTACATGCTAGAAAGTTCACCCGACTAGAGTATTACAATTTTGTGATTTTTAGTAAAGTTAGAGTTCAGTGTCGGGATCAATTTGAGAACGTTTCCATAAAGATTTCTCCCGCTCAGCTGCAGTCAGTCCCCTTATCCCCTAGGTCCCGACAACCACTAAACAACCTTTTCTCCATAGATCTGTCTGTCAAGACATTTCTTGTCAACGGAATTACACCCCGTGTGGTGGTTTTCTCTGGGGTCCTGGCCCCCGTGCGGACAAAGCAGGGTCTGGTGCCAGGCTGCTCTTGCTAGGATCCTGCACACAGCAGCTACAGAGATCTCTAACAAGACGAAAATCGGATGTGAGCTTACTTAAAATCTTCTGACTTCTCCCACTTCGTTCTGAATAAAGTTCAAACTGCTTACCAGGGCCAGCAGACACACCACTTGGTCTAACCTGCCTTCCCCAAGCCCTAGTCTCCACCCCACCCACCTGCCTTCTTTTTCCAGGTCTGCCTTCTTTTTCCAGGTTGGTGCACTTGAACTTGCTATCTCTTCCCTTCTCTCTGCCTAGAACACCCTTCTCCAGGACCTTCTCAAGATTAGCTCCTACAAGTCTCAGCTCAAATGTCTCTGCTTCTAAGAAGCTGGTCCTGACCACTAGCAGAAGTGTCCCTCCACCCCACCCTAGGCAGTCCTGTTTTATTTTCTCCATAGCCCCTACCACTGTCTGACATTATCTTGTCTATGTTTATTGCCAGTTTTCCCCCAGTAGAATGTAAAACTTCCTGGTCAAAAAAAAATCACCTGCCATTTCAGTAAGCAAAAGATGCCACAGCCGTCAAGCCATTAGCCACTGCAGCCACCCCCAAGGGTTCATCCTGAGGGGATTCAGAAAGGAGAAAGACAAGTTACTGGTCCTAAATAGTTAAGATGCATCTCTAAGGAATAATTTCCACGAACCCAGACTCTTCCACCTTCCCATGCATGGAAAAGTGTTGCAGAGAAGAACCAATTCTGACTCCACGTTTCAACTGTTTCTTTGACTTGCTTATCATTGATGTTGTTATTATAATCATACAAAATGGCCTGCCTCAGAGGATGCTGCTGCGCCTCTGCCTGCTAAACTAAAGTGCCTCTGTTCAGCTCAAAGAAAGACTCTGACCCTGCGCACCTGTGAATGGCTGTGAGAAAAAGAGATTAACACATCCCTTCCTGAGGCTGGCCGTCCGGGACATGTACTGCAAGCCTGATGGCCCTTTTTACTTTACTTCCTCATTGCCCTTCTCTATTCTGTCTTTTGACTTTAGTTCCTCGTGGCTTCTCTCTCTGGTCTATAAAAGAACCTAGCATCCAGACCTGGACAAGATGGTTATTTTGAGATATTAGTCTGCCATCTCCTCCATCAGCCAGCTTTCCAAAAAGTCATATTCCTTGCCTCAACACCTTGTCTCCAATTTACTGGCCTGTCATGAGGCAAGCAGAGCGAGCTTGGACTTGTCAACAAAAGCACTAAAAATCATTAACTTGGGATGGCTGTTCTTTGTGATTACAGTAATCTTTTGATGTACAGCTACATGGTTTTTTCCCTTCGACAAAAACTCTTGTATATCCTGGCTTCTCCCTTACCTTTTTCAGTTTCACAGCAGAGAAGCTGCCTTCCTGAGCTATAGCCCTCAGTAAGATCCCCAAACAAAACATAACTCTCAACTTTCAGAGTTATGTTGAAGTTTTTTTGTTTCAGTCAACAGTTCTACCAGACAAGAGACATTGCCTCGGTATCTCCAGGGTTCAGGGCAGTAGTCGATCAATAAATACTTCCCAAATGCATATATGAACACATAAACTATATAGTAAGGTCTTCCCTATAGCTCAAATTGTAAAGAATCTGCCTACAATGTAGGAGACCTGGGTTTGCTGGACCCTAATCCCCTTCTACTGTCAAAGTGAGTTTTTCCCTTCTCAAGTGCAAAATCACCCTAACAAAGCCCACAAAATCAGGCTAAATTCCCTGTCATTTGGAAATTTCACATTAAGTTCTCAGACCTAGTTATGCTAACTGCCAGGGAAAGACTCTGAATCACTGCAAAGAACCAGTCAGTTGGGTATTTCCTTTGCTTTAATAAAAGACAATTTTCAATTCCTAGGGGGTATAATCACCTCAACCCACAGAGATTCACACCCAAGAAAGAGTGCAGCAGAGTGGGGAGAACTTCAGTGTTTCCATGATGTTATGGACTTAAAAAAAAGTATTCACAACCTAAAAGTGGAGAGTTATGTTTTATTTGGTGGGAATTTTTAGGACTTCAAGCCCAGGAGACAGTGTCTCAAGTGACCCTGAGAGAATGGTTCTGAGGAGCAGGGGGAGGAGTCAGGTTATAAAGAAGTTTGCAACAAGGGGAAGGTAGTCTGAACATCAAAAGACTATTGTTAATTAAGAAAAAACAGATATCTCAGTTCAGTTCAGTTCAGTCTCTCAGTCGTGTCCGACTCTTTGCGACCCCACGAATCGCAGCACACCAGGCCTCCCTGTCCATCACCATCTCCCAGAGTTCACTCAGACTCACGTCCATCGAGTCCGTGATGCCATCCAGCCATCTCATCCTCGGTCGTCCCCTTATCCTCCTGCCCCCAATCCCTCCCAGCATCAGAGTCTTTTCCAATGAGTCAACTCTTCGCATGAGGTGGCCAAAGTACTGGAGTTTCAGCTTTAGCGGAATTTAGTGATTTTCTATGTATGGCAAGATGCAAGAGTCTGGGCTCACTGAAACCATTCCTTTCATATGCATCTCACCTATTTGGGGCCGGTATCCTGTTTTCACATCCTGAGCTTCAGCAGCTACAGCCTCGGCTGTTAGATAGCAGGTTTTCTCCTTCTTCCTGAATTCCCTTAGGGCTCAACAGCTCACACCGAAGGGCTGCAATTGCTATTAACTGTGACATCTTTATTTACTGATATGGCAGGAAACACTCTATTTCACATCATATTCTGAGATTCCTCAGGGCTCCACCATAGAGAGTGGCGGCTTCTAGGTGGCAGGTATTCTTTCCTTCCTGAGTTCCCTTGGGGCTCAACAGCTCACCAGTCACGGTAGCTGCAATCACTGATCACTGTGACATCCTTTGTTTACTGATATGGCACAAAATATTCCATTTCTCATTGTATTACAAAACAGTAGTTTGTAGTGCATGGGTTTGATCCCTGGTTGAGGAAATAGAACCCCACAAGCTACATGGTGTGGACAAAAAAAAAAAAAAATGCAACACCACGTTGTACATAGCACCAGGATGTCAAGAGATGCTCAGAGCTCAGAGAGAGAAGAGAATTGCTTTAGAAAATTCCATTTACCCACGGTGCACAAAGTCCATCTGAAATAATGACTAAATTTATCTAGCCCACCAAGAAACCTCACTGGAGGTGGCAACGTGGCCACAAGGCTGTGGTTGGAGACGGCCGCTCTGCCCTCCTCCCCATGCTGCATCGTGCTGTCCATCCCTTTGTGAGAGGCCCCAGGAGGAATTTCTCTCAAGATCCAACTAGGAAAAACTGTATGTACTTCATTGAAAGCCAGATTACTTTTTAATCAATGGTCCCCATGATTCATATTTTGGATTTTTTGCAAACTGAAGACTATATTAGGGACCTACCTTTACTAAATGCAAGGTCGTTGGCATATTTTTTTCATGGGCTTGTGTTCACTCCTGGTTTTGTTTTACTTACCTCCTACGTTAGGTCCTTTCCCCTAACCCCTACATCTTGCCTCATCCATTTTTTTGGATTTTCGTATTATACACACTTTTTTAAGACTTCAGAAATGGACTATTTCCTGCCATATCAAAGATGATCTGGAGAAGGATATCACAGTCAGGAGCAGTTGCAGCCCTCCAATGTGAGATGGTGAGCCCTAAGGGAATTCAGGAAGGAGCAAAACACCTGAGATCTAGCAGTCATCAGACTACGGCCACTCCCTACGGTAAGCCCTGAGGAAAGCAACCTCAGGGTGCAAAACCACAGGCTGTGCAAGCATGCTCAGTCATGTCTAACTCTTTGCAGCCCAGTAGATTGCAAACAGTAGCCCACCAGGCTCCCCTATCCATGAAACTTTCCGGGCAAGAATACTGGCGTGGTTTGCCACTTCCTACTCCAGGGGATCTTCCCAACCCAGGAATCAAACCCTGTCTCCTGTGTCTCCTGCATCAGCAGGTAGATTCTTTATCAATGAGTCACCTGGGAAGTCTAAAAATACAGGAGAGTGCCTCTATTTAGCTGAAGTACATTTGAAAGGAATGATTTCAGTGGGCCCAGACACCTGCAACTTCCCATACATAGAAAAGTGCAAAATCCCTTAACTTGGGATATCTGGTTTTAATTAACAATAATCTTTTGATGTTCAAACTACTTGTCTTTTGTTGCAAAACTTCTATGTAACGTGACTCCTCTCCTCACCTTCTCAGAGCAATTCTCTCAGGATCATTTGAGACGGTGTTTCCCGGGCTTGAAGTCCTAAAAATTCCCACCAAATAAAACATAACTCTCAACTTTGAGGTTGTGAATATTTTTTAAGGCAACAGACTTTAATGCATTTCTAATCCTTTCTTTGGAATAGTGGAAACTTATCATTTCAACAGAAATATATAAAAAATTCAGACTGACTCTCTATGGTAGGAATAACATTTGGGCCAAAACTCCTATGACTTTCAGAATCTGTGATGAACTAAAGTTCCTAATTACACTTATTGACACAGTTGACCCTCTCATGCATTTTGCTCACTCTGGTACATCGGTGAGAACACCCACTCTGAATTGCTTTGAACGTCTGGATAGCTACATATGTGAATTTAATTTGTAAAGCACTTAATAAAATTTTCTATAAAAATAAAACATTTCATTTATTAAGATTTTACAGAGAGCCACACAGGAGGACAATAAATCCCTGACGTAGAAGCTGATGATCTGTAAGAAGTCAGACAGTAGTTGAATTCTAAGCTTTGTGTATTCTGATCCAGGGGTTACTGAGGAATACAGCTAATATGATGAAGGATACCAGTAGTAAGCTCTTGGCAACACACTGAGAGTAAGGCTCTCCTGCAAGACAATGAATCAAACTAAGCAACTTTTTTTTTTTTTGTCATTATCATCATCATTTTATCTTTTAAAACGTTTTACTTTGTATTGGGGTACAGCCTATTAAGAATGTTGTGATAGTTTCAGGTGAACAGCAAACGGACTCAGCCATACATATATACACGTATATATACATATATAGATGTATCCATTCTCCCCTAAACTCTTCTCCCACCCAGGTTGCCACATGACATTGAGCAGAGTTCTCTGTGCTGTACAGTAGGAACTTGTTGGTTATCCATTTTAAATACAGCAGTGTAAGCCACGTTTTTTTTGGTCTTGGGGGTATTCTTGGCTGAGCCATACAGCCTATGGGATCTTAGTTCCCTGATCAGGGATCCAGAGATCAAATCCATGCCCTCTACAGTGAATACACAGTCTTAACCACTGGACCACCGGGGAATATCTGGGAATGTTGTTATTTCTTAACTTTTGGGGTAACTAGGTAGAAATAAACCAAAACATAAATAGTGATCATTTCTAAATGGCAACATCAGTACATGTTTTCTCTTTAAAACTTTGCTATATGTTTTAACTTTCCTGTGACATTTATACTTTTTTCAAAAGTTTTTTAATTGACATAACATAATGATAACCATTTCAGAAAAGGGCTTTACCTACCTTGATAATATTGGGTCAGTGGATACAGAAGTTGTGGCCAACAAACCTCATTTCTGTTACAGTCATACTCTGTAAAATTGATCTGGAATCTACAAAACATTTTAGAAGGTTACAATAGCTATAGCAAAACATGCTTTTGATGAGTTGCATCAAAACCTGATTAAAGGACTTCCCTGGTGGCTCCAGTGGTAAAGAATCCATCTGTCAATGCAGGAGACGTGGGTTCAATTCCTCATCAGGGAAAATCCCATGTGCCATGGAGCAACTAAGCTCATGTGCCACAACTACTGAGCCTGTGCTCTAGAGCCCAAGAACTGCAGCTACTGAGCCCACATGCCTAGAGCCTGTGCTCTGTAACAAAAGAAGTCATTGCAATGAGAAGCCCGCAAACCAAAACTGAAGAGTAGACCCTGCTCTCTGCAACTAGAAAAAGTCCTCGGGAGCAGCAGTGAAGACCCAGCACAACCAAAAATAAATAAATAAAATTATTTTTAAAAACTCATTTAAAACTTGATTAAAGAAGTAAGGCTTCTGTTTGTCTTTTACTTATTCAGCAGCACTACGTGGCATGTGGGATCTTACTCCCCCCACCAGGGATCAAACTCATGCCCCCTGCAGTGGAAGCACGGAGTCTCAACCACTGGATCGCCAGGGAGGTCCCTAAACGTCTTAGTTTTGAACATATATTTTTCTGCTGCCTGATCATGTCGCTGAGGTCAGCAAACAGATTACCTTGTAAGGGGACGGGGTAACTGTGCGGGTATCTTAATAAACTGGACCGATGCGCCGATGGGGAAGAGGTCAGCCTTGTCCTCACAAGTCAGTCCACACTGGAACTGCCAGGTCACGGAGGAGAACCTGGGAGGGAAAGGTCACGCAGGCGACAAAGCCCCCGCTCACTTCTGGTCTGCTAAGAACACTGGCTAACTGACACAACAACAACGTGAGCTGGGCTTCTCCTACACACGGTTCACGTTTTCCTGGTGCTGCCTTTCCCCCTTTGTAGTATGTAAATTTTCAACTGCACACACAAGCTGAGGCAGCTGTATAATGAACCCTCGTGGACCTATCACAGGCTGCAACAACTACCAGCATTTTGCCAGTTCTGCTGCTTCTCTTCTCCCCCGTCATCTCATTTCATACTGGTGCTTTTACAGTTCATTTGTTTTATCACTTGTTTATCTCAGGCAATAGTGTAATAGTAATAACAGCAGCAGTAGCTAACGATTTTGAAGGGCTTTCTATGTTATTGCTGCCTTTTTGCCTATCCCAGCAGCCCTTTGCCTTTCTTCTAGTAATTGCGCCCCAGTTTTCCCCAGAACTAACCCTCTCCCACTCTCAGTTGAGCAGACCAGAGGGGACTCACCTGAACCTAGGATTGTGCCCATCACCTACACCCGGTCAATCAGATCTGTCTACTCTCCTGGCATAGTGATTGGTTCAGAATGGAGCACATGACTGAAACTGCACCAACGGAAGTCTTCCTAGACCATTTTTGAGAAAGATGGGGAAACGAGGCACCCTCTTTCCACTGGACTTGCTAATCTGATATAAGCCTGAAGTTACTGGTGTTCTTCTTTGCCATCTCTTGAGGAAACTTCCCTGCGAATGCACACTTAGCCTCGATGCCATCATACCTAGTCTCGACGCCAAGTATCTCCTGCTGAGTCATCCCTTCCACGGTGCCAGCATCTGAGAAGAGGATGCGGATGTTCAGCTGCGCGGGAACATCCAGGCAGATGCCACTCACGTTGCTGTCGGGTGGCTCTGCACCTGCATCAAGGGCATCCGCACCTGGAAAGATGTTAAGTGTTCATTTTGGAAAGAAGAATTTAGTTTCAGTTTTCCTTCAGTACTGTAATGTAACCCCCCAAATTGGAAATATTATTAGGCAGG
The DNA here is from genome assembly GCA_006410635.1 of Cephalophus harveyi. NCBI lineage: Eukaryota > Metazoa > Chordata > Mammalia > Artiodactyla > Bovidae > Cephalophus > Cephalophus harveyi. The sequence continues at coordinate 46,186 of SJYT01005300.1, forward strand.
AATCAGGGGATTGAGTCTTTAATCTCTAACAGGCTCTAGTTATATGCCTCCCATGGCTTCCCAAGTGGCTCAAACGGTAACACATCTGCCTGCAATGCGGGAGACCTGGGTTCGATCCCTGGGTTGGGAAGACGCCCTGGAGAAGGAAATGGCAACCCACTCCAGCACTCTTGCCTGGAAAATCCCATGGATGGAGGAGTCTGGTAGGCTATAGTCTATGGGGTCGCAAAGAGTCGGACACGACTGAGCAACTTCACTTTCACTTTTCGTGTTCAAAATGTCTCCTTGGGCTTCCCTGGTGGCTCAATGGTAAAGAATCTGTCTGCCAATGCAGAAGACACATGTTCAATCCTGGATCCGGGAAGATCCCACACACTACGGAGCAGCTGAGCCCACGCACCACAACTACTGAGCCTGTGCTCTAGAGCCCGTGAGCCGCATCTGCTAAGCCCAGGTGCCACAGCTACTGCACCCCGAGCGCCCCAGAGCCCGTGCTTCACAACAAGAGAAGCCACCGCAATGAGAACACCCAGCATAGTCAAATAAATAATTAAAAAAAAAAAACATAACTTAAAGAAAAGTGTCCCCTTGTATGTTAACTCAGTCATTGGAACTTTAAAATCTTTGACTCATCTAGTAAAACTATATATCATGATTCAGTTCCCAAGCTCCTCACTGACATCTACCCAGAGTTTGAACAGAAATAATGACTTGCAGTAAAAGGCCATGAGACTTACTCTACGCAGTCACTGTTCTAGTAAAAGCTTGTGTAAGACACTTAGAATCCATACTAACAACTTTAGTTACTACAGATTAAATAGTTCAAAAGCAATTTCCTGGTGTGCTGCCATAGCAGTAATACAAATGGAAGAAGATAAAACTGGAAAAGAGATGAATTGTCATTCATCTCGAAAACTGGCCTCTGTGGGGGTGGGAGGAGAAGAAACAGCAAGGTCAGTCGCAGGATGCGAAGCCCTAGGGCCACTCTGGGGGGATTTCTTCGTTTCTTCAGGGATCAGGAAGGCTGTCACCAACAGGTTCCTTCTCCTTGATACAGGGGCTCAGCACTGTTCCTCTTCTGCTCATTAACGAGAACCAGGGTTGACTTGCAGCTTAGACGCGAAACACAAGCTAACAGCTTCCACCATGAGGGCAAGGCAATGCCATCACCTCTGACTTCCCAACTCTGGCTTTCTGTCTTGAAGTTTCCTGTGGTTTTTACTTCTCCGGTGCTTTATTAACCCCTTCCCACAGGCACCTCCACGGCCCACCTCACTGGCCAACAGGTTAACAAGGAGTTAACAAGCCCTGACCCCTGGGTTCTATTTCCAAATGAGGACCTAACTCTGGGCTTAGGGTCTTGAGCACAAGTGGGACAGGCAAACTACGTGGCTGGCCAGACCCCACTGCCTGAGTCAGAGAGTGGTCAGCAGTACCTCGGCCAGGCATACATATTACATGATCCCTGGCCATCCCCAGGGGAGAGGACAGAGGGGGTTGTAATGATTCAGACCCTAATCACGAGGGGTGGGGAAAGTTCAGGGGCATGTGTCTGGTTGGTCCTTTGTATGAATCCCAGCCTGAAGAGCTGAAGTGACCTTGGAAGGTGTGGAAAGGGTAAAGACAGGACACCGTGTGCAGGGGCTGGGGGAGGGTTTGCACTCTCAGCAGCATCCACAGGGACGAGAGGGGACTTAAGAAAGCAGATGCTGCAGCATCAGATAGCTCGTTCAGGCCCCAAGAGGCAATCCCAGGAAGGAGAGGAAGAAAAGATGCTCTCTCTCTATTCAAAGTGCCTTTATACACTCAAGCATGCATGCTCAGTCGCTTCAGTCATGTCTGACTCTTTGCGACCCCATGGACTGAGGAGGCTGGAGGGCTACAGTCCATGGGGTCGCAAAGAGTGGAACAGGACTGAAGCAACTTAGCACGCACACACGGACTGTAGCCTGCCGGGCTCCTCTGTCCATGGGACTCTCCAGGCAAGAGTACTGGAGTGGGTTGCTGTGCCCTCCTCCCTCTTCTCCACCGAGGGATTGAACCAGAGTCTCATGTCTCCTGCATTAGCAGGTGGATTCTTTCCACTAGTGCCACCTGGGAAGCCCCTCATGCATTCCAGACTCCCTGAGAAATCAGAGCAACACTACCAGACTTGTTGGTTGGGAGGAGAGGAAGAGCTGGGAACCCTGGGTTTAGCTCCAGCTCTGCCACAACAAACTGTGACCTCAGACCACCCCTGTGAGCCACAGCTCAGTGACCAGATGGATACTCTGTAACCGGAGTGGAAATTGGGCTCATTGGGGCTAAGTCTGTTCCATGTACTCCCTGCAGTATATCTCTTCACACACCAAACCCCTCTGACCCCAACACTCAGAGCAAATGCCTCTGACCAAAGATGCTGGAACATCAAATCTTTTTATCTGGCCTCGGTGACCCCGCTATTATTGGCTCTGTTACACCTTAATTTCTTTCTTTTTTAATAGCTTTATTGATATGCCAAATAGTTCACCTACTTAAATTTAAATGTATAATTCAATTCAATTATATTCACAGAGTTATGCAACCAGCAGCAGATTCAACTTTAGAACATTTTCATCACCCCTCCAAAAGAACTCCTATACTCACCTGCAATCACCCTTCATTTCCTTCCAACAGCCTGAGCCTTGGGCAACCATTAATCTGCTCTCAGTGTCTATAGGTTTGCCTCTTCTGGACACTGCATTATAAATGGAATTCTATAATATGTGCTCCTTTGTGTCTAGCTTCTCTCACTTAGCACAATGTTTTCTATCACCTTTTAAGTTAACAAAATTGCTTTTATAAATTATAAAACCAGTTCTCAACTGTCCATATTGCTGGCAATCAAAAATAGGAATGCAGACTGACACGCACTCAAAATCCTTAAATTTCATTAAGACTTCCTTTTCCAAAGACCGTTAGATTGTAAAACAACTGGGCAATTTGAACTTCCTGTAGATTTCCTCAAAAAAAAAAAAACAAAAAAAACCATTGTGAATAAGAGGTAAAAGACATGAAAAGCCTCCTACCTGGAGAGTTAACCTCTAAACACATGTCTGTTGGGCACAGCAAAGAAAGACGGCTGCTGAGTCAGGCTTTAATGCCACATCTGACACTACATAGTCAGAGCGACCGAGGTACATCTTTTACACCCGTGCAGCTTTAACTTACGTATTATTTCAAGCCAGCCATCACTGAGATCGTTGTAATTGGAGTTGCCTCTCATTGCAACATGAGTCACTTGTACTAATGAATCAAGCAGTTCGACAGCATTCTCCCTGCAAGAGAGGAAGACATTTCTCAGCTCCTGGCCAGCAGGTTTTGTCCTGAAGTCCTTTCTGAGGGTGTCCCGGTTGTGCTTACTGGATGCCTAAACAAAAAAACTGCCAGGGGATCTAGGCTAGGAGTCTCACCCCTCAAGAATGGTCTTCCCAAGATGAACTTACACAGCAAGGGGAGGATGTATGGAAGCAATCTCTCACTTCAGACTTAGAACATTAGTAACTTACACTAGAATCACGTGCAGGCTCCTTTGAGTGTCACAGAACTTGGCAGGTGGGTAGATCACATGTCAAGTTACCAGGATAAGTTCAAGGGCCAGAGTGACACCATAGTAAAAGGAACCTAAATAATTAGCTAGAAGCTTGAGCTATGAAATGAGGTGAAGAGGGCTTCTCTGGTGGTCCAGTGGATATGAATCTACCTGCTAATGCAGGCGACAGAGTTCAACCCCTGCTCTGGGAAGATACTACACGCCTAGGAGCAACTAAGCCCATGCGCCACAACCACTGAGCCCACGTCCTGCAACCACTGAAGCCTGTGTGCCTAGTGCCCATGCTCTGCAATGAAGAATCACCCCTGCTCGCCACAGCTAGAGAAGCCCAAACACAACAACAAAGATCCAGTGTGGCCAAAAACGAATTTTTTAAAATTAGGTTTAAGATTAAGAACTAGAACTTAGCATGTCTCTTGTTCCAGTGACCTCACTGGAGGTACAAATCTTATGAACCACAAGGGAGAGACTCTGACTGTTGACTCAGGCCTCGCACCCTTCCATCAGGAGCCACCGTGGGTAACTTATTCCCACACTTTTTCTTCCCTTCTCAAGGTCACTTCCACCTTTTTTTTGCCCCCCAAAGAAGTACACCACTTGGGATATATTTCAGATGAGATGGGTGTAAGAACGAAAGTAAAAGTGTTAGTTGCTCAGTCGTGTCTGTGTTGCTCAAATTTTGCGACCCCATAGACTATAGCCCATTTGGGCACAGCAAAGAAAGACGGCTGCTGAGTCAGGCTTTAATGCCACATCTGACACTACATAGTCAGAGCGACCGAGGTACATCTTTTACACCCGTGCAGCTTTAACTTACGTATTATTTCAAGCCAGCCATCACTGAGATCGTTGTAATTGGAGTTGCCTCTCATTGCAACATGAGTCACTTGTACTAATGAATCAAGCAGTTCGACAGCATTCTCCCTGCAAGAGAGGAAGACATTTCTCAGCTCCTGGCCAGCAGGTTTTGTCCTGAAGTCCTTTCTGAGGGTGTCCCGGTTGTGCTTACTGGATGCCTAAACAAAAAAACTGCCAGGGGATCTAGGCTGGGAGTCTCACCCCTCAAGAATGGTCTTCCCAAGATGAACTTACACAGCAAGGGGAGGATGTATGGAAGCAATCTCTCACTTCAGACTTAGAACATTAGTAACTTACACTAGAATCACGTGCAGGCTCCTTTGAGTGTCACAGAACTTGGCAGGTGGGTAGATCACATGTCAAGTTACCAGGATAAGTTCAAGGGCCAGAGTGACACCATAGTAAAAGGAACCTAAATAATTAGCTAGAAGCTTGAGCTATGAAATGAGGTGAAGAGGGCTTCTCTGGTGGTCCAGTGGATATGAATCTACCTGCTAATGCAGGCGACAGAGTTCAACCCCTGCTCTGGGAAGATACTACACGCCTAGGAGCAACTAAGCCCATGCGCCACAACCACTGAGCCCACGTCCTGCAACCACTGAAGCCTGTGTGCCTAGTGCCCATGCTCTGCAATGAAGAATCACCCCTGCTCGCCACAGCTAGAGAAGCCCAAACACAACAACAAAGATCCAGTGTGGCCAAAAACGAATTTTTAAAAATTAGGTTTAAGATTAAGAACTAGAACTTAGCATGTCTCTTGTTCCAGTGACCTCACTGGAGGTACAAATCTTATGAACCACAAGGGAGAGACTCTGACTGTTGACTCAGGCCTCGCACCCTTCCATCAGGAGCCACCGTGGGTAACTTATTCCCACACTTTTTCTTCCCTTCTCAAGGTCACTTCCACCTTTTTTTTGCCCCCCAAAGAAGTACACCACTTGGGATATATTTCAGATGAGATGGGTGTAAGAACGAAAGTAAAAGTGTTAGTTGCTCAGTCGTGTCTGTGTTGCTCAAATTTTGCGACCCCATAGACTATAGCCCACCAGGCTCCTCTGTCCATGGAATTCTCCAGGCAAGAATACTGGAGTCGGTTGCCAGTGTATTTATTTCCTTCTCCAATACATGCAATCAAAACCACAAGAAGATACCACTTCACATCTACTCAGTTCAGTTCAGTCGCTCAGTCATGTCTGACTCTGCGACCCTATGAATCGCAGCACGCCAGGCCTCCCTGTCCATCACCAACTCCCAGAGTTTACCCAAACTCATGTGCATCGAGTCGGTGATGCCATTCAGTCATCTCATTCTCTGTCATCCCCTTCTCCTCCTGCCCCCTGATGCTGGGAGGCCAGCATCAGGGTCTTTTCCAATGAGCCAACTCTTCACATGAGGTGGCCAAAGTATTGGAGTTTCAGCCTCAGCATCAATCCTTCCAATGAACTGCCAGGACTGGTCTCCTTTAGGATGAACTGGTTGGATCTCCTTGTAGTCCAGGGGACTCTCAAGAGTCTACTCCAACACCACAGTTCAAAAGCATCAATTCTTTGGCGCTCAGCTTTCTTCACAGTCCAACTCTCACATTCATACATGACCACTGGAAAAAACCACAGCCTTGACTAGACGGACCTTTGTTGGCAAAGTAATATCTCTGCTTTTCAATATGCTATCTAGGTTAGTCATAACTTTCCTTCCAAGGAGTAAGCGTCTTCCCAAAAAAATAAAGTCTGCCACTGTTTCCACTGTTTCCCCATCTATTTCCCATGAAGTGATGGGACCAGATATCATGATCTTCGTTTTCTGAATGTTGAGCTTTAAGCCAACTTTTTCACTCTCCTCTTTCTCTTTCATCAAGAGGCTTTTTAGTTCCTCTTCACTTTCTGCCATAAGGGTGGTGTCATCTGCATATCTGAGAATATTGATATTTGACATCTACCAGGTTGGCTATTATTCAGAAAACTGGAAAATAACAAGTGTTGGTGAGGGGGAATTCCCTAGCAGTCCAGTGGTTAAGTCTATAAGCTTCCACTTCAGGGGGTGAGGGTTCAATCCTTGGTCAGGAAACTAAGAGCCCCTCTGATGAATGGCATGGCCAAAAAAACCAACAAGTGCTGGCAAGGATGTAGAGAAACTGGACCCCTTTTACGCTGCTGGTGCGAATGCAAAATGGTACAGCCTCTGTGGAAAACAACATTGCATATCCTCAAAGAACGGAATGATGATCCAGCCATTCCACTCCGGCGCACATACCCAGAAGAGCTGAAAACAGGAGCTCAGACAAAAAGTGACCCAAGGCTGTTCAAAGCACAATTCACAACGCACTATTCCACAAATGTGGAAATGCCTCAAATATCCATCAACTAAGGAATGAATAAACAAATGTCGAATATATACATATATATATATATATATCTCCATACAATGGAATATGATTCTGTCGTGAAAAAGAATGAAGCACTGACACAGCCTACAAACGTGGATGAATCTCACCAACAGAATGCTAAGTGAGAATCAGATATAAAAATTCACAAAGTATAGGAGACCATTTATATGAAATATTCAGAATAGGTAAATCCACAGAGACAGAGAGTGAATTGGTTGTTGCCAGAGCTGAAGGGAGGGAGGAATAGAGAGTGACTTCTAAAAGGTACCGGTTTCAGGGATGTCCTTGGTGGTTCAGCAGCTAAGACTCTGAGCTCCCAGCACAGGGGGCTCCAGTTCAATTCCTGGTCAGGGAACTACATCCCGTATGCTGCAACTAAGACCTGCTGCAGCCAAATAAATTTGTTTTTAAATTAAAAAATAAAAAGTATAGGTTTCATGTTGCTGAGACAAAAATGTGTTGGAACTAAACAGAGGTGGTAGTTGTACAACATCATGAATGCACTAAATGCCAGTCAACTGTTAAAATGACTATGTTGTGTGAATTTTGCATCAATTAAAAAAAAAGAATGCATATGAATATCCATAAATTTTCCAAATCCCACCCAGATAATTAAATGGGAAATTCTTTATACATCATGTAACAAAGCTTAAAAATTTTTTAAATGTTAATCAATGACACTTAGCTCCAACCCTTTCTCTGATTTTCTAGGAATGTGGGGTTTCCAATGATGTGAACAAACTTCCCAGAGAAATTTGCATACATACGCATGGAACGTCCAAGAATGTCTATTTGCACTTATACGGAGGTTTGAATCAACTCTAAATTGTACTGGAAGTTTGTACTGTTGTTTGGTTTTTTTATTTATTATTTTTTGGCTGTGCTGGGTCTTTGTTGCTGCATGCAGGGTTTCTCTTGCTGCAGAGCATAGGCTCACTAGCTGTGGCCTGAGGGTTTAGCTGCTTGGAAGCATATGGGATCTTCCTGGACCAGGTATCAAACCCGTTTCCCCTGTATTGGCAGATGGATTACTAACCTCTCGACCACCAGGGAAGTCCATGGAAGTTTGTACTGTTTATTATCACATAAGTTTCATTCAGACGGAAGTTTTTCATGCTGTCTTTAAATACTCATGGTGGGGGAGGCAGTGAATTAAATTTAAACCACTCAAAACGTAGATAAATCCATCAGGGAGACACTCACCTAAGCTTAGTACAGTTTTCATTAATTCCAACTTCTAAAAGGCACCCAGATAGTGCATTTTCTCCAAATAAAATAGGTTTGACAGTTGCTGTTGAACACAAACTCCTTCCAGCTATAAAACAGAAAGATTATTTTCTTGCTATTTTTGCAAAACAAAATTAAGTAAAAGATTTACCTCAAAGTTTTTCTGAAGAAAAAAACAAACAGAGAACAATAAGCAGAAATAGTTTCCAGTTCTCTAGAAATGAGGTCATTGTTACTCTAATCCTTTGAAAGCTGAACAAAGGCTTCTTTCTGTATCAAAATACCTGGACAGGGATCAGGGGTTTATTCTGAATCTGAAATTTAATGCCTTCTGGCACATGTGGGTAATTACCACTGATGCAAAGATTTTCCATAGTTTGGAATGAAACTATTTTCCTGTCTCTGGTTAGCACCATCTTGGGTTAATCAATGACAATGACAATGGACTCTCCAGCCACTTTCATATTTCAATCTCTCTTACTGAAAATCAGCACTTCAAGTGAAAACAATGTTAACATTTTTTATAGAAAGAAAGAAAAAAGAAAAGGAAGCAGTAGAAGCATGGAAAACAACCACCCTAGGCTAAATAAACACACCAGGCTTTGAAGTAATTAGTTACTCGATCAGATTCAAAATATGGCAATATTTCCAATTATAGTTCACCAGCTGCTGCTGCTGCTAACTCTGTGTCCAACTCTGTGCAACCTCATAGATGGATGGGAGCCCACCAGGCTCCCCCGCCCCTGGGATTCTCCAGGCAAGAACACTGGAGTGGGTTGCCATTTCCTTCTCCAAGGCATGAAAGTGAAAAGTGAAAGTGAAGTCGCTCAGTCGGGTCCGACCCTCAGCGACCCCATGGACTGCAGCCTTCCAGGCTCCTTCGTCCACGGGATTTTCCAGGCAAGAGTACTGGAGTGGGGTGCCATTGCCTTCTCCGCTAGTTCACCAGAGAGCTAGTCATATCATCAAATCAGATTACCAGAATACCAAAGGTGTAAAGTTGTGACATTATTCGTCCCGTTGGTGCTTAGAGCTCGAACAGGCTTGCCAAGTTGGTAACCTAGACAAACACAACACAGGAGAATGAGCATCTTTTCCTCTTAGTTTGTTTCAAAGCAACAGGCGCTAGCTCATCAAACATCAGAAAGAAGGATTCCACAACGAAAGCAAACAGGCGCTCAAACTTCTTTTTCAGAATAGCCTCGAGAGAAGGACATCAACATCACTCCTTTCATTTGTTTCGTTTTTTTATTGAAGTATAGCTGATTACAATGCTGTGTTAGTTTCAGGTGTACAGCAAAGTGACTCAGTTATAGACATGTTCTTTTTCAGACTCTAAAACACAGATGTCAGTGTGGCTTTTTGAAGACACTTTTAAAGTGAAATCTGAGAAGTGAAAACTAGGCAGGAGTCAGTCTTAGAACTCTCACCTTGGAGAACAATAAGCTGCTGGGCAGGCCAGTTCATGAACACTCACTGAGTGATTAGTACGGCTTATCACAGGAGCTCATAAAGGAAACTTAAAACCAGAGTAACTTTCCCATGTAGCCTTTTTCCAGTAAACTAATTCAACCCCAAGGTCTGATGTAGCTCCTATTCCCATCCATTTCCTAGTAATCCAGCTTACGGTTTTCACCTTTTTAATGTGAAAAAGTTCATAAGCACAGGAAAGTTAAAAGTAACACCATGAACCTCACTCAATACAGTCGCCACCTAAAGTCATCAACTGTTAATATTTAGCTGTATTCTTCTTAAGTGTTAGTCATTGAGTCATGTCCAACTCTTTTCAATCCCATGGACTGTAGCTCGCCAGGCTCCTGTGTCAGGAAATTCTTCAAGCAAGAATACTGGAGTGCTTTCAGAGGATATAAGCAGACTCTGTTTACATTTAATTACTGATACTTATAAATCCTTGATTGGTTTTTGTAAGATATCTCAGTATTAGAAGAAATTCTTCATTTTCAGTTCCAGTGTACTAGTGAAATTAATGTTTAAATTTTAATTAAATTTAAATTTTAGCCAGTTGTGAAAATGTACGTATAAATATTATAAATTGATTCATCAAAATGTACATAAGTGAAAAAAAAAAAAGAATACTGGAGTGGGTTGCCATCTCCTTCTCCAGGGCTCCTGTAGGGAAAATTAGAATTGGACGCTTTAAGTCCAAGGGATCCCCTGGGCCTGTTCATTACCGGAGTGTTCCTCTCCTTTGTAAAGCACCTCTGACTGCTAGATTGTGAGCCATTCAGGGCCCACTGCTCTTCTGATCTTAACATATCTAATGTGTACCCCAAAGATCTTACCTTCAGGATAGATCAAATGTTTCCCATTTTCAGAAGCTTTTTAACACCAAAACACATACTTCAATAAAAATAGCACAAACAATATATTAATTTATATTAATATGAAATATAATAGATATTTGTCTTATCTATTATAAAAGTATATATATTTGGGGTGAGAGAGGCAGGACTATTTGAAAATAAGTTGTAGGCATCATGACACTCACATCATGAAAGAGCCATCAGACATCCCTCAAAATTAAGGATATTTCTTTACACTATCATGATGCCAATATTTCTAAGAAAATAATAACCCCTTATAATCATATCATATCCAGTTCATATGCATATTTCCTATGTCCCTTCCAAAAATGCATATTACAGTAGCATTGTTCTCAGTTGGTAAAGAATCTGCCTGCAATGCAGGAGACCCTGGTTTGATTCCTGGGTCGGGAAAATCCGCTAGAGAAGGGATAGGCTACCCACTCCCGTATTCTTGGTCTTCCCTTGTGACTCAGCTGGTAAGGAGTCTGTCTGCACTGCGGAAGACCTGGGCTCAATCCCTGAGTTGGGAAGATCCCCTGGAGAAGGGAGAGGCTGGTACTCCAGTATTCTGGCCTGGAGAATTCCAAGGACTGTATAGTCCATGTGGTTGCAAAGAGTCAGACAGTACTGAGTGACTTCCACTTTCCCTTTGTTCATATAACCTGGGATACCACTGAGGCTCCTGCATGGTGCTTGCATTTCCAGCTTTACGCCCCACCCTTCCCAACAAGCGGCCTCCCCTCTGGCCAGGGGTCTAGTCCTGCCAGAGCACACTTCATGCTCGTCTGCCTCCTTGGCTTCCCCCAGGTTATTCCTGTCCCCAGCACCCTTTCCAATTATCTGCTTCTCAAGGCACCGTCTCCTCCACGCAGCCCACAGTGGAAACACACCAGGGCAGGGTTCTGACTTGCTTGGTGCTTTTCCTCCAGCCTAGGAACAAAACCTGGCATGCGGACTTTCCTGGCAGTCCAGTGGTTAAGAATCCGCCTTCCAACGCAGGGGACTTGGGATTGATCCCTGGTCAGGATCCCACACGCCTCAGGGAAACTAGATCCCACATAGCAACCCAATGCTGCTGCTGCTGCTGCTGCTGCGTCGCTTCAGTCGTGTCCAACTCTGTGCGACCCCATAGACGGCAGCCCACCAGGCTACGCTGTCCCTGGGATTCTCCAGGCAAGAACACTGGAGTGGGTTGCCATTTCCTTCTCCAGTGCATGAAAGTGAAAAGTGAAAGGGAAGTCGCTCAGTCGTGTCCGACTCTCAGCGACCCCATGGACTGCAGCCCACCAGGCTCCTCCATCCATGGGATTCTCCAGGCAAGAGTACTGGAGTGGGGTGCCATTGCCTTCTCCTAGCAACCCAATACACCCAGATAAATAAATAAGTATTTTTTAAAAAACAAAACAAAACCTAGCACGTGCTGGACATTCAATACTGTTCCTTAGTGATGCAATCCGGGTAAATAGTCAACATTCTACTCCTCTGAATCCGGGAGTAACTGACCCTAGTAACTGACCTCGTTTATTAATTATCTTGGGTCATTCACTGTTGTTTCCTGTGACTTAGTGCTGTCAGCTCCAAATAAGAGAGTCCCTGAGGACAGGGCCCATGTCAGATAGTCCTCGAAAAACCCCATCCAGCCTCAGAAAGTACTAGAGAGACACTGTCTCTCTATATACAAGCTGCGTCTCTGCCTGATTGGTTCTGGCTCTTGATGTATTCTTTGTTCATGAGAGCATCAACATTTCTCATATATTCTGACAGGTTTTCTCAGAAATCTTGTCAAATTAAGTCAATGACATAAAAATTCTTAAATTTCAGGAGCCTGGTCTCTTTTTTTTTCCCCTCAGTTACCTTGGAGTTTATATAAACTAAGAGAAAAAGCTCATAATGTTTTCATGCAGTACATACGTCATTCTTTAAATAACAATTGTGACTTATAACAGAAATAATTAAGGAATGCTGCACTTGTGATCCATACAAAACACTAACATTTGGGGTTGTACATAATTTAAAGAAATGTCCCAAACGCTTCTCGAAATACTGTAGTAGCCAATAAATACATAGAGGAATGCCTTAGGTGGCCATAGGCATGCAGTTTAGAAAATAAAGAAAAAAAAAAATCTCACTAGAACTACTTCATTTCTTCAAAATCACCGAGTAGAAAAGCATCATTGAACTTCCATACTGATTTTACATAACTTCTATACAGTACCTTGACTTAACCAGGAGTCTGCTCTTAAAAGCCAACAATAAACCCTAACATTAAAAGTCTATTTAAAAGGAAAACATATATATATAAAGAATTGTGTATAATGAAATTAGTATACATAAATATTGAAGATCATGCAAAGCAAAAAGTTACTAAAAAGTTTAAAAATGTTGTTCCTTCATGATTAATTACTGCATGTTGAAGAACAGAAAGGGAATTCTCTAAAAGTTAAAATAAAAGTTGGTCCTTCATGATTAATTACTGCGTGTTGAGGAACAGTAATGGAGATCCCTGGCGATCAAGTTTAGGACTCCACACTCTCACTGCTGAAGCCTAGGTTCAATCCCTCACCAGGGAATGAGGATCTCAGAGGTGGTGGAGCACAGCCTCCTCCCTCCCTCACCAAAAACAAAAAAAGAAGGAGGGAGGGAGGAATTAGGAGTTTGAGATTAGGAGATACAAACGATTATATACATAAAACAGATAAACAGTGAGGACCTACTATGTATCACAGGGATCTGTATTCAGTGTCTTGTGATAGACCATAGTGGGAAGGAATACGAGGGGGGAGTATATACACGTGTGTACAACTGGGTCACTGTGTTGTATATCTGAAAGTAACACAACACTGTAAATCAACTATACATCAATCAAATAAATTATTTCATTTAAAAAAAGACCAGTAGCTAAAGAAAAAGACTGTTTTAGCTTTACAACTGTGACTATATGTAACACTTTGTGAAAAAAATGTAAGCTGTTAGCAGGAAAAGAATACAGTGTCACAAGAGAAAAAGAGAAAGGTCAGAGTCACAAACTAAAATTGGAAACAATTACTTACAGTCATCATTATAGCACAGGAGTATCAAACTAAAATGTGTTTGTAAGATCAGTGATTGATATGCACTCTCACCTGGGTTTCCAGACCATTCTTGTTCATTACGACTGTTATAGCTTAAAAATTTCACTGTAAATCTCTGTGTCATGATTCCTAAAAATAAAATAAAAATATAATGTCACCAATTTACTAAGAAATTATCCACCACAGTATTGTTTTCTTTACCTTATAATTGCATTTCAACATGCAAAAAAAAAAAAAAACCACTGTTTTCTGATTAAATCATAAACATAAATAAGAGAAACAGGTCTGAATTAGTTTATCTGTTATAATTATGAGAATCGTGAAGAAAGGGAAAAAAACGCTTTAAATTAAAAGCATTCTCACTGCCCTTCACAAAGTTACCTTTCTGCTGGGCATTAATTTCTGCCCTAATAATTCTGACGTTTATTTCACTGATTGTATTATTATTCCACCTGAAAATATAATGTTCTTCCACGTTCACGTTCCTGGGGGCTGGTCCAGTACTTAAAAGTGTTTCTGGAAATAAGAGAGTACTTTCATAAATTAAAGACCGAAAAATAAAAAAATTAAAGACCTTCCTTGGGTTCAAGCCTATTATTGGCAGTTCCCTCTGCCTGGGTGGCCATCCCCCACCCCCATCCCTGCCCTGCAGACCCAATTCCTTTACACAGCAGGGTCATCACCTCCTCAAGAAGCTGTCCTCAGATCTTCACCCAAGTCAGCATTAGCTACCTCCTCTTTCCACACCATCCCAATAAACTGAGTGAGCTCCATCCCTTTTTTAAAAATATTTACTTTTTATTTATTCATTTATTTGGCTGCTTTGGGTCTTAGTTATGGCATGGGAACTCTTAGTTGCACCATGTGGGGCATAGTCCCCTGACCAAGGGTCAAATCTGGGCCCCCTGCTTTGGGAGCATGGAGTCTTAACCACAGGGCCACCAGGAAAGTCGCTGTCCCTTTTCTCTTATTTCGGCCTCCCTGGTACCCAGCTCATGGCCTAATGCAGAGCACAGGCTTGGAAGAGTATCTGTTAAATGCAAGATTACAGAAAGATTACATCTGGTAAAGATTACATCTGTTAAAGGAAAGATTACAGAATGTCATTTCTTTAAGAGCAGGGGCCTGGTGTCTAGTTCACTACTATATTGTACTAATAGCTAATGGAAGGAAAGAGTAAGTTCCGAGAATTGTAACACATTGAAAAGAAACACAAGTAGTATCCTTCATGGAAAAACAAGAGTCCTGGTAATATGGGCCAAATTTTATGTACTTTATTTAGTTGGCCGCATTACAATCACAGAGTTTAATGACTGGAAAAAGAAAAGCAAGCAAGAAGTGAAAATGCTGGGTCCTAAAGAACCCTTTAACTCTCTGAAAAACACTTAAGAAAAAGCCCAAACACCCAGAGAACAAGGAGGGACCCTGGAACCCACATAATCCAGGACTGAGAAGGATTGGGTTCAAGGTCACAGATGTTACTCCACAGTAAGTCAAGATGGAACAAGGAACAAGAAAAATGCTAGTGGGATATCTCTCTAACAACTACAAATCTCCTAAAATTCTTAATGAAAACGTGTTCTGCTCTGGGACTACAGTAAGTCTCCTGCATACGAACTAGTTCCATTCCAAGGGCATGTTCATAAGTCCAATACAGTTAGCCTAGGCACCCAGCTGATGCAATTGGCTCTATAGTACTGTACTGTGATAGGTTAATAATAGTTTTCACACAAATAATACATTAAAAACAAACACAAAAAAATGAAGAAAACATTTATAATCCTTCAATACAGAACCTTGAAAAGTACAGTACCAGAGCTGGCAAACAGGGACTGGCATTGAGTGTAGAGGCGAGGAGGGAGAGGAGCTGGGAGATGGTAGAGGTATAGGATTGTCAGCAATAGGAGACGAAGGACAAGATGAAATTTCACTCAGGCCTGATGGTGGTGGAACACGTGTTTGCATCTTGCGAAGTTCAAAACTTGAAGGTTCGTATATAGGGACTTACTGTACATATTCCTTGTGAGAAATGATATATATTTCCATAGAAATGGTATAAAAGTATAACATTAAAATACCTGTATTGGTGATGAATCTGTCTAAGTCAGTTGCTTCCTCATAGATTACTTTCGGTGTAACTATGCCTGAAAAAACATACATAAATGAACTTCCATAGGAGTACATGAACCTCACATGTTCACATTTACCTACGAAAATGAAAGTTTGCCAAACAAATACAGCACCTATGCCTGCCCTGTACGCCAACTACTCAGCTCCCCTCCACTCCCCAAACGCCATCAAACAACCCACTATTCTTGGCATCTAATTGGCATCTAAGGTCCATGCTGAAATGGACGTAACTTACCTCCCATAGCACCATTCTTGATCTTTGCACTGGTAATTCCATCTCGCTCTAGGTACTCCTCCAGGCTAGTAACGCACTGAACATCAAAATTTTGCAGGAAGGCCACAGGAGCGTTGTGCACGCACTGCCCAGCCAGGGACACCTGAGGGCCGGGGGGAAGCGCCGACACATTTATGGCCTCCTTTCTGATCATAAGAAAAGAGATCAGTGTCTTGGAAAAGCATCCTTTGTGCAGCCTGCTTCTCCTGCTGGGTTAGCTCCAACAAAGGCTAGGGCACTCACTAGTTAACTGACTTGAGCAGAGTATCTGCTTGACTTGCTAATCAAACTCTGGAAGCCGCCGGCTGCAGGGTCACAGGAAGTACAGTTTCTAAGGAAAATTCCCTGCTCTGCATCATTTACTTTGCAGAAACATGATTACATTCAGCTTCAGTTTCTTTTCTGTTGTTATGTTTTTTTCACTTTTTGGCCATTCCAGGCAGCATACAGGATCTTAGTTCCCCCAGCCAGGGAGGGAACCTGCGTCCCTTGCAGTGGAACCACAGAATTTTAACCACCGGACTGCCAGAGAGGGCCCCTCAACTTCATTTTCTCTCCCTCACTACAAATGCATTTTTGTTAAAGCCATAAGAATGGATTCATATGGATAGTAAAGAGAAACAGTTTAGCCTCCCATGTCTTCTTCCCATAAATACTTTTTCCTCACAATTTTGAACTTAATAAAGTTAAGATTTCACATAAAACTTGAGTCTTAAAATAGTTTTCAAAATTCTATTTAATATTTAATTAACACAATACCATAAGCCAAATATACTTCAATAAAAAGTAAATAAAATTTTAAAAGTATTTATGGCTTACTAGAAATTGGCTGTTAAACTAATACAAGTGAGAAAGACAGTCTTTTGGTTTTATTTAGTAACTTCACTCTGAGATTTAGCAACGACAGATTGATTTAAGAGTGACTATCAAAAGAAAAAAACACAATCCAGAGACCTTAAATGGCTGAGTGCCTGAAAAGTCCACAGGAGAAAAATATGTAATTCAGGAAGAGATTTTTTTTTTTTTTTTTTTAGAATAACATGAATTAAATTAGTAAGAGGAAAGGGAAAGTGAGAAAAAGCCTCTGGCGTATTAAAACTGAAAGGATTACCTGCGGAATAGTAAAATATGCCTTATCTACTGTCATAACGGGGTCTCCTTGTTTGTAACCAAAGTCTGAAAAGTCTTTTAGATCAGTATGCAAATACATATCAAAGGAAACTTGATGTCCAGAGGAACTGCAAATCGATGAGAGAAACCACCATTAACATGATAAAAAGCAATTCTTTTAAATTTTTTCTCTGCTCTTTTAATTATCAAAATCATATTTGTACTAAATGCCACTGAACTGTGCATTTTAAAGTACTTAATGGTTAATTTATGTTCCATGAGTTTTACTTCAATGCTAATAATAAAGTTGCTTTAAAATGTCAACAAGACAGAAATGTAAAAGACAGAATGAGCCCATCACTCTTTCCCCCAACCCAGAGAATCGCTATAAACCATTTGTGGTATCAATTTCTTTTCAGTGAGGGCTCCAAAATCACTGTGGATTGTGACTGCAGCCATGAAATTAAAAGACGCTTGCTCCTTGGAAGTAAAGATATGACAAACCAAGAGACATGACTTTGCCGGCAAAGGTCCCTATAGTCAAAGCTATGGTTTTTTCAATAGTCATGTACGGATGTGAGAGTTGGTCCATAAAGAAGCTAAGCACAGAAGAACTGATGCTTTAGAACTGTGGTTCTAGAAGAGACTCTTGAGAGTCCCTTGGACTGCAAGGAGATCAATCCAGTCACTCCTAAAGGAAACCAGCCCTGAATATTCATTGGAAGGACTGCTGCTGAAGCTGAAGCTCCAGTACTTTGGCCACCTGAGGCAAAGAGCTGACTCACTGGAAAAGATCTTGATGCTGGGAAAGATTGAGGGCAGAAGGAGAAGGGAGCGACAGATGATGAGAAGGCTGGATGGCATCATCAACTCAATGGACATGAGTTTGAGCAAACTCTGGGAGATAGTAAAGGACAGGGAAGCCTGGCACGTTACAGTTCATGGGGTCGCAAAGAGTTGGACATGACTTAATGACTGAACAACAACCAGCTCTTTCAAATACTTAACACAAAATAAACTTACTATGTGAAACCTAGAATTGAATCTAGAATGGAGGGATTGAAGCATGGAGCCTCTGGAGAGGTCCTAAGGAGGACAAGGCCATATTCCAGGGCCACCTGGGTGCACACCCCTCTCCCGGGGTGCCCCTCGGACACTTACATGGAACCATGGTAGAAGTACCCGAGGAAGGGTGAGTTGGCGAGCTGCACACACAGGAATGGAAACCAGTCGGGGACTCCATGTGCCATCTGCATGGAGCAGAGCTGATCAAAGGGAGGATTAACATCTCCTCCAAAAACACCAGGGAAACAGGACTCCCTGAACAGTGCTGTTAAATCTGATGAGCATTCCTGGAAAGAAGATGTAGAGGAGCTCAGAGAAGATTAAATCCCCCCTTTGCCCACTGTCAGGATCTCCTGGCCAGCGTGATGTACTGCTGCTGGAGACCAGCAGGACGTGGTAGAGGAAGCAGGAAACAAACAGCTGGCCTCCAGGCTGAGAGTGTTTGCGCTCACAGCAAGTCATCTCCCTACGAGGCTCCAAGTCAGGAACTTCGGACCTTCACAGAATTTACATCTTAACTGGGGACCTAATATATGCCTACAAATAAGATGAGAAAAAGAAAAGGTAATATGAAATAGACCACAGGTGGAGAATTTTCAGTTGGCATCACCAGTCACACCAGTATTCTTGCCTGGGAAATCCCATGGACAGAGGAGCCTGGTGGGCTACAGTCCCTGGGGTCCCAAAGAGTCGGACACAACTTAGCCACTCAACAGCAGCAGCGTTCAAATTCCTAGTCCAGAGAAATCTAAGGACAATTCCAGAAGAATCCTTGAATCATTCTTGTTATATCACGACCCGATTGGTATCATCAAGTCACTTTATTCGGATGGACCTAGAGCCTGTTATGCAGAGTGAAGCCAGTCAGAAACAGAAAAATAAATACCATATATTAATGCACATATGTAGAATCTAGAAAAAAGATCCAGATGAACCTATTTGCAAAGAAGAACTGGAGACAGAGAGGTAGAGAACACAGGTATGCACGCCAATGGGGAGAAGGGGAGGCGGGATGAGCTGGGAGATCGGCGCTGACATGCACACTATTGAGACTGTGGATAAAAGGGGAAACTAACGAGAACCTAGGCACAGCACAGGGAACCCTACTCAATACTCTGTGGTGACCTAAATGGGAAGGAAATCCCAAAAGGAGGGGATATATGTATATACATAGAGCCAACTCACTTTGTTGTACAGTAGAAACTAACACAATGTTGTAAAGCAACTATACTCCAATTAAAATTAATTTAAAAATTAAAATTAAAAATATGTATTTGATCTGGGATTAGACAGTGGATTCTTAGAAATGACACCAAAAGCATAAGCAACAACAATGACCAAAAACTGGAATAAAGGGAGGGAGAATTAGATGAAAGAGGTCAAAAGGTACAAAT
This sequence comes from Cephalophus harveyi, assembly GCA_006410635.1. Classification (NCBI taxonomy): domain Eukaryota; kingdom Metazoa; phylum Chordata; class Mammalia; order Artiodactyla; family Bovidae; genus Cephalophus; species Cephalophus harveyi. The sequence goes on from SJYT01005300.1 coordinate 65,596, forward strand.
TTCCTCTTTATAAGTACACACTAAGGATGTAATCTACAAGAGCAATATAATTAACACTGCTGTAGACTATATATGCAAGCTGCTAAGAGAGCAAATTCTAAGGGTTCTCATCACAAGTAAAATTTTCTATTTCTTTTTGTCCTTTTTTTTTAAAAAAAACCTTTTTATTTTATATTGGAGTATAGCCGATTAACAATGCTGTGATAGTTTTAGATGGACAGCAAAGGGGCTCAGCCATACATAAATACGTATCTATTCTCCTCCAGACTCCCCTCCCATCCAGGCTGTCAGGTAACATTGAGCAGAGTTCCCTGTGCTACACAGTAGGTCCTTGTTGGTTATCCTTTTTAAATATAGCAGTGTGTATAGGCCACATTCCTCAAAATGGTAAGTGAACTGGAAAACCATAGAGTTCAAGTAGTTCAAGGTTAAGAGAGAAAAAAATACATTTAGTTTTCAGAAAACTAAATCCTCTTCAAATTGATTTTAAACTATTTTTAAATTTTAGAAATCTATTGTAAACCATGCGTTCTGTAAACTATAACAGGAATAAAAGTTCCTCACGTACAACATAGGCATATATACACAGCTCTAAATGGGTCTGTATTGGATTCCAGAATGCATGTGCATGTGTACAGTCAGTCATGCCTGACTCTTTGCGACGCCATGGACTGCAGCCTGCTAGGCTCTTTCGCCAATGGGATTTTCCAGGCAAGAACACTGAGTGGGTTGCCATTTCCTTCTCCAATGCATGAAAGTGAAAAGTGAAAGTGAAGTCGCTCAGTCGTGTCCGACTTTTCGCGACCCCATGGACTGCAGCCTACCAGGCTCCTCTGCCCATGGGATTTTCCAGGCAAGAGTACTGGAGTGGGGTGCCATTGCCTTCTCCAATAGGCATATATACACAGCTCTAAATGGGTCTGTATTGGATTCCAGAATGCATGTGCATGTGTACAGTCAGTCAGTCATGCCTGACTCTTTGCGACCCCATGGACTGCCAGTAGCCTGCCAGGCTCCTCTGTCTATGGGATTTTCCCGGCGAGAATACTGGAGTTGGTTGCCATTCCTCCTCCATCTATTTCTTTAATTTTGTGTCTATATGAGATGATAGATGTTCACCAAACTTACTGTGATACCACTTCATGATGTATGTAAGTCAAATAACCATACTTTAAACCTTATTCTTGTACGGTGACTGTGTCAATTATATCACAATAAAACTGCCAACAAAGGCCCATCTAGTCAAAGCTGTGGTTTTTTCAATAGTCATGTATGGATGTGAGAGTTGGACTATAAAGAAAGCTAAGCACCAAAGAATTGATGCTTTTGAACTGTGGTGATCCAACAAGTCCATTCTAAAGGAAATCAGTCCTGAATAGTCAATGGAAGGACTGATGATGAAGGTGAAACTCTAATACTTTGGCCACCTGATGCGAAGAACTGACTCATTTGAAAAGACCCTGATGCTGGGAAAGACTGAAGGCAGGAGAAGGGAATAACAGAGGATGAGATGGTTGGGTGGCATCACCGACTCAATGGACACGAGTTTGAATAAACTCCAGAAATTGGCAATGGACAGGGAGGCCTGGCATGCTGCAGTCCATGGTGTCGCAAAGAGTCAGACACAACTGAGCAACTGACCTGAACTGAAAACTGGAAGAAAAAAGTTGATAAAGTGGACTTTACCAAATTAAAACTTTTGGGCTTCAAAAAACACCAACAGGAAAATGGACTTCCTAGACAAGTAGGAGAAGTCTTTGGCATATCATATATCTGATAAGGGACTAGAATCCAGAGTGCATAGTGAACTTTAAAAACAAAAAGACAATTTAATTTAACAACAAAATTAAACAACAAAAAGACAACCTAATTAAAAACTGGCCAAAGGGTCTCAACAGACATTTCTTCAAAGAAGACATATAAACATTCAATAAGCCTTTGAAAAGTTGTTCAACATCATTTGCCAATAGAGAAATATGGATCAAAATAACAATGAAATGCCACTTCACACCCTCAAGGAAGGCTGTAATCAAGATTATTATAGCCATTTTTGGTGACATCATGGAAAATTACAACCCTTATACAGTGCTGATGGGAATGTGAAATGATGTAGCTACTTTGAAAAAACAGTTCCTCAAGGGAATTCCCTGGCAGTCCAGGGGTTAGGACTCATTTTCATTGCCAAGGACACAGGTTCAATCCCAATCAGGGAATTAAGATCCTACAAGCTATGTGGCTCAGCCAAAAAGAAGAAAAACAGTTCCCTAAAAGGTTAAACATGCAGTTACCATGTGACAAAGCAATTCCACGCCTAGGTAACATAACCAAGAGAAATGGAAACACACGTCCAAACAAAAGCTTGTATACAGGTTTATATTCTTGTATCATAGAAGCATTCTTCATAGTAGCCAAAAAGTGAACACAATCGAAAGGTCCTCACTTGATAAATGGTTAAGTGCTCTGTGATATACCTACACAACAGAAGATGATTCGGCCATAACAAGGAATGGAACACTAACACAGGCCACAGCGCAGGTGACCCTTGAAAGCATGATGCTAGACAAAAGACGCCAGACACAGGGACTTCCTGGGTGGTCCAGTGGCTAAGACTCCAGGCTCCCAGTGCAGAGGGCCAATCCCTGGTCAGGGAACTAGACCCCACATGAGGCAACCAAGACCTGGCACAGCGGAATTAAAAAAAAAAAAAGAAGCCAGACACAAGTCCTACAGACTGAAGGATTCCATTTACATGCAATGTCCAAAAGAGGCAAATCCACAGACACAGAAAGTAGATTAATAGTGACCTGGGAAAACAAACTAGTGAAAATAACAGAAAAGAAGCAGACTCACAGATACAGAGAACAAACCAGTGGTCACCAGTGGCGAGAGGGATTGGGCAGGGGGCAACACAGGTGTAAGGGATGAAGAGGTACAAATGACTACGTATAAAATAAATAAGCTACAAGGATATATTATTGTACAGCACAAGGAATACAGCCAATATTTTATAATAATAACTATAAATGGAGTATAACGTTCAAAAATTGTAACTATGTTATACACCTGAAATTTACATAATTTGCAAATCAACTATACCCAGATAAATAAATATACTTAATTTCTAGTGAAAACAAACAAACATAAACAGTCTGGGGATGATGGGCATGAGTGAGAGTGACTGCAAATGGACACATGGGTTCTTTTCGGGGGTGTTGGAAACATCTTCAAATTAGATTACTGCGATAGTTAAATTTACTAAAAAAAAAAAAAAAAATCACTTAAAACATCTATTTTTCTCTCCTTTTTATATTTTCTTAAAGGCTTCCAAGTAAGACATTAAAATCATCCTCTCAGTATCATCACAATCAGGACTTTATCACAGAGAGACACATTTTTTTTTTTCCATAATTGCTGCTTAGTCACTCAGTCATGTCCAACTCTCTGCAGCTCCATGAACTGTAGCCCACTGGGCTCCTCTGTCCATGGAATTTTCCAGGCTAGAATACTGGAGTGGGTTGCCATTTCCTATGCCAGGGGATCTTCCTGATCCAGGGATTGAACCAGTGTTCTTTGTATCTCCTGCACTGGCAGGTGGATTCTTTACCATTACCGTCACCTGGAAAGTCCTTTGTCCACAAACTAGGCTGAAAAGGCTAGATAAGAAAATACTCAACTGGAAAACATGACATACAATCTCAGCTTTTGAAGGACCACGCACTAAAAAGCTGTTGATGGGGAACTGCTGGTGCCCTCCACATGCTATCAGGTACCACAGTTTTTGCACCCAATAATCAGAAAGACCTTACCTGGTCACAGCAGCAGCGAATGTCACAGGCCCCCGCTGTCAAATTGCAAGGGCAAGGACCAAGGGGCTGATACACCTGGTTAGGAATGACAGTCACATTTTCTGAAAAGCACAAACAACAGAGAAGTTCAGCTGTGAAACACTGATGAGACATGGCCACATTTTAGACACTCAAAGAAAGCTGAGTTGCATTACAAGTCACCATTACCAGTATTCCACATCAAGGTGTCCCTGAGATGGGCTATCTACTGAGGCCTGTATCTACTCCTCCAACAAAAACCCAAATAGAAGAGAAGGTCCTAGTTATACAAACTGAAGAAGTCACAGTTAATCTTGAAGATGATCAAGTCACTAAGATTTGCAAGTTAAGACAAATGCAATGCACTGATTTTTCAATCCACTGCACAATTCCTTTCATAACACAGACAGACTGTAAGCATTTACTCCTCCAAATCCATTACCTCTCTCAACAGATAAACCTGAAGCCATGACCTAAATGTCCATCGACAGATGAATAAAGAAGACGTGGTATAGACAATGAAATATTACTCAGACATGAAAAGAACAAAATGGGGTCATGGCAGTAATGTGGATGGACAGAGAGTCTGTCACACAGAGTGAAGTAAGCCATAAAGAGAAAAACAAATATTGTATATGAACGCATGTATGTAGAACCTAGAAAAATGATACAGATGAACCTATTTTGGGGGCAGAAATAGAGATGAAGACGAAGGGAACAAATGTGTGGACGTGGAGGGTAGGGGAAGTGGGAGAGGGTATGCGCACTGCCACGTGTAAAACTGCTAGCTAGTGGGAACCTGCTACAAAGCACAGGGAGCTCAGCTCAGCACTCTGTGGCGACTAGACGATGGGAAGGGAGACCCAAGAGAAGGGGTTGTATCTACACACATAGCTAATTCACTCTGTTGTACAACCTTGTAAAGGAACTATACCACAATTAAAAAAAAAAAATATCTGAAGCCATGGTGACATTTCAGTTTATCTAGAAGCCATCTGACCACAAGATCTCATTTAACTGAGCTACACACTCAACCTCAAGTCCCATCACACTGTGAATTTTCACATCCTGATTCTGGCTCAAGTGTGGGGGAAATTAGTAATTTTCACACTGATTGGAAAAGGACTATGTTATATTACATTTTAGCCTCCTAATTCGGAATCCAGAGACTAACAGTTGGAAAGCTATGTACGTGACTATTTGTGTAAACTCTATGTATCAGTCAACTTCAATAACAGGATAATTGAAGTTTCTAAAAAACAACTATTATATATTCTATGCTATAATATAGTAGAACCCTAGTATGTCAGTGGTATCAAGAACAAGAAAGTCCGAATAAGAGACCATGTCACAAGGGTAAGGGTTTGACCCTCAGTATAATCAAATCCATGAGACATAAGCAAGGCACTTTAGAATAGGGTTTTACTATGTGATATATAGATAGATATTTGTGAATCTATCTATATGCCTCCCACATTGTTGGCTAGCTTTCTTGTTACCAAGCATACCGCTTACCTCCTGGCTGTCCTTCCATCTTTTTTCTTGTTCTGATCTCTGTCTGACTGGGTGCAAAATTTTTCATACCTTCATGGGGTCAGAGTGGACATCTCATAATTACCAATATATACAGACTCAAATTTTCCTAAGTTTGGCTATTTGTACAAGGACATTCTGAAATATTACCTAACTACATTTAAGCATATTTTTTAAAAGAAAAAAAAGTTGCTGCTCTGAGTGGTATAGTTACTATTAAGCCCTCCTGGGCTTAATAGTTTTCTTTTTTGGCCATGCTGTGTGGCTTATGGGATCTTAATTCCCCAACCAGGGATCGAACCCATGCCCCTTGAATTCAGTGAGGAGGCCTAAATCACTGGACCACCAGGGAATTCCCTGGAAACTTTTAAAATAAGAAAATTAAACAAAAGAAAAATAGGAAAGCAAGACAGACTCACGAGCAAAGCACGCAAACTGCATGGCACACACTTACATTCAAACGTTTGCAGTAAACATTTTGCTAGTCAGAGACTTTACTTGCCTGATGCATTTTGGCCCAGAGAGGAGTTGGCATAAATTTCCACATGAATGAGCAGATGTGCTAAACAGGATGTATTATGAAAGGCTGAAACAAGAAGAGTTTGGACAATACACGGGGCCTCCAGGAAGGGATCTGTCTCATTAGAGGAACATGACTGCAGATCCCTCTTCAACCTCACGGTCACTTCCAGCGAATTCTGAAAGGAAAATACCACTGTACTTTATATGGTGACTCAAAAGGGCATCTATAAGAACACATAAGGTTAAGTCAGCTCAATCTGCCTCCATTCATTTTACAAAAGGCAAACTGGACCAAGGATGACATCATTCTGCTCAATTTTACCCTGTAAACCTACAGCAGTACACACGCCCTGATTCCTAATCCTCAGCTGAACATACAAGCAAACAAGCTGTGGCTGCTTGTTGTTTGGTCACCAAGTCATGTCCAACTTTTGTGACTCCATGGACTGTAGCCCGGCAGGATTCTCTGTCCATGGGATTCTCCAGGCAAGAATACTGGAGCGGGTTGTCATTTCCTTCTCAAGGGGATCCTCCCAACCCAGGGACTGAGCCCAGGTCTCCTGCATTGGCAGGTGGATTCTTTACCACTGAGCCACCTGGAAAGCCCTTTGGCTGTTTAGAGAAAGCTGAACACAGGTCTGATAAAGGTATTTGTCTGGCACCTTTATTATCCTACAGGCAGAAGATTAAATACACACAAATAGAAGTCCATGGAACAGGCCCTGGTTCCTAGAGTGCAAGCAAAGTCTGTCTGTCTCTTTTATGTTCGGAGTTGATGTTTTGCAGATACTAGGCACTCTATGATGGAGAAGGCAATGGCACCCCACTCCAGCACTCTTGCCTAGAAAATCCCATGGATGGAGGAGCCTGGTGGACTGCAGTCCATGGGGTCTCAAGTTGGACACGACTGAGCGACTTCACTTTCACTTTTCACTTTCATGCATTGGAGGAGGAAATGGCAACCCGCTCCAGTGTTCTTGTCTGGAGAATCCCAGGGACGGGGGAGCCTGGTGGGCTGCCATCTATGGGGTCGCACAGAGTCAGAAACGACTGAAGTGACTTAGCAGCAGCAGCAGCAGGCACTCTATGAAGTATCTATTAAGTGGAAAATATTTCATTTCTCTAGGCTTGAGTGTCCTTACACATAAGCCCAGAGTTGGGTGAGACCAGCAATTCATGAAGCTCTTCTGAGTCCCAGGTTCATTTGATAATCTGACAGAAGCTGGAAAGCCTCTCATCAGAAAAAAATGCACACACACATAAGTTTACACACAACTTTAGAGAGTTCACAGCTTTTTTTTTTTTTGCCTGTGCCATGCAGTTTGTGAGATCTTAGTTCCCCAACCTGAGAATGAACCTGGGCCCTTGGCAGTGACAGCATGTTGTTCTAACCATGGGACCACCAGGAATTCCCTCACAAGCTTCTTGAAACTCGTCCAAGAACCTCTGGGTTGAATGAGTGCCTACAGGATCAGATAGCCCACAGTTTCATGGTGGTTCCAAGCACTAAGTTCTATCTTGTCTGATTAAAAGAACACTGCAGGGGAAGTTCCCTGGAGGTTCAGTGGTTAGGACTCGGCGCGTTCACTGCCTTGGTCCAAGTTCAATCAATCCCTGCTCAGGGAACTAAGACCCTATAAGCTGCTGGGCGCAGTCAAAAAGAGAGAGAGAAAAAAACAACACTGCAGGAGCACCAGATGCAGGACTCCACAGATGCTACTGAGAAGGTTTCCACCTCTGGCCTTACCACAGTCGGGGTGGCAGTCAAACTCCAGTCTCCTGTCTCATTGTTCAGCTCGTCACAGGTGGGAACTGGCAATAAACCTACAGGAGAGATTAGAATGCAAGACAGTATTGCCCAGCCACCAAGGTATGCACTCTGGAGTCAGATTTCCTAGGATGGAACACCTTTCCAAGCCTAGGACTGGACTCTTTACAAGCTGTGTGACTTTCGACCAGTGACAACCTCTCTGAACTTCAGTGTCTTCATTTGTTAAAAGGAACTAAAAGACATTACTGTTCTTATTAGGAAAATGAGGTGATGTATTTAAGTACATGGGATAGCTCAGTGAATGCTAACTTGTAATTTCAAGCTTTCTTTTACTCATCCTGTCTGTTGGTCCTCTGGTCCACAGCAGCCCCCATCCCGACTTTGCAGGGGACAGCGCCAAGGGACTCAAAGCATGCCACCTGGCCAGGCTTCCTGGGCGGCCTGAAGCTGGCCCAGCCTCCTCCCTCCCCACACGAAAGGTCAGACTCTTTACCCATCTCGTCCCGCAGCTGGGTCAGGGACACAGTCACATCCTCCGTGCCTCCGACCAGAGACGCGCTGACCACAGGGCCGGACATGCGGATGACAGAAGGAATGAAAACTAGGCGGAAGAAAGGGACAGGGAGGAGTTAATAGTTGCAGAACCCCCTGCCTACGCTGGGTGGTGGCTTTCTTTGCGGTGTCTTCCGCAGCTCTGGCGGCAGTCCCAGATTTGGCCTCAAGACTCGTCCTCTCCCTCATCCCCGTCCTGCAGGCCCCTGCCCCGCCTTACACACCCAGATCTCCCCTCAGCGGCCTCAAGACGCCTTGCAGAAGGAGGAGTCCCAAAAGCAAAGGGACCGGCGGCGACAAACGCATGCCTGGGGGCTCGCCGGGCCTGCACAACAGGGCTGTGCCCGCTTAGAAGACTGGAAGCGCGGGGACTCGGAAGCACTGCCCGGGAGACCTGGCCGCCACCATCTTGTCAAGCGAACGCCTGGAGCTATGGCAACCACCAATCGGGCGCCGGTCTGACGAAAGGCGAGCCGTGATTGGACCAAATCACGAGCAGAGCGAGCCCGCCCCCAAACCCATCCGCAGCAGCCTAGCCCAGCCACAGGCCTTAGGTCCTTCTAGCAGCATCACTCCCTATAAACGGTCACGAAAAAGTAGGAGTCCGCGTCTAGTTTAAAACCCCGAGTTTCTCCAACATGGAGTTAATTCAGTCATTCTGGAGTTAATGCAAATGCGAGGCCGCAGGCACTGGGTTCTAAACAAGCAACTTAATAAACTTGATTTTTTATGAGAATTTGGGGGAAGGGACAAAAAGAGGGTGAAGTTGTAGTGTTGTAATTGTTCTATTGTTTTTATTATTCTCCGTTTTTCAGAGGTTTTGCCTGTTTCTACCACACAAGAGTAGTACAGTGAGGGATAGGGAAGCCTGGCATGCTGCAGTCCGCGGAGTTGCAGAGTGGGACAGCAGTTAGCGACTGAACCACCACCACAGAGAGCTCTCAGATCTCTGAAAGTAGGTCTTCTCAAACTACACACACGAAGTTTTAGCACCATTAGAACAGATGCAAAATTACCAAAATTCTGCCTGGGAAAAAAAATTCATTTTTCTTATGTCAGTAGCCTCAAAGGATCGCAAGCGTTATCATAGCTCGGTGACTTAAAGGTGCCGGGTCTGAGGTTGGACTGCATGGTTTGAATTTCACCTTCCTTCTACGTTAAGTGATCTTGGGAAAGTCACTTAACCACTCTAAACGTAGGCTTCCTCAGCTTTATTTCCCCCTCCTCATCTTTAAAGGAGGTAATAGTCTCTCCCAAATAGCGTTGTGTGAGAAGTGAGGCAACATACCTAATGAGCTTAGCCTAATGCCTGATGTACAGTATGTACTCAATAAATGTTCACTCATTTTGTTAGCTATCAGATGAGCGGTAAACCAATTCACAGGCAGAATCCATGTACGATGCGTAAAAAATCTTCTATTAAAAACTTCATACCAATCTATAGTTGTATAGTATTTGTAACAATATTTTTGTGTATAGTTTTAGCAAGATTGAAATTAAAGTTCTTCAGGGTTGAATAAAAAATTGACATGTGAACAAATCCAGTTAAAAAGTACACAGATGAAGATGAGTGAGCATGTAATAAACAACCAGTAAGAAGAAATAACTCAGGGAAATATGAAAATTTAGATTATTTTATTATAAAAATTTATACAAAATAAACCATAAACACAACAGCTAAAATTTAAACAGAATTAAGCCAGTCCATAAAACATTTCAAATGAAACAGTAACAAAAACTTTATAAGCTTGTTTGAATTTAGTCATCTTTAGATATATGATGCTTTATTTCCTAGACTTAAAAATAGTGATCTCCATTACACCTAGGCTGTGAAACATTCAATATTATTTTAAAAAAACATTCTTAAACTCAGAGATTAACAAAATACTTGGAAAGTGACCACTAAAATCTTTGTGTATCTGTTAACAAAATTGTAAATCCAGAATATAAAACCTACCTGAAATAATCTAACCAAATACCAAATTGTTTAAATATTTGAGATAATTTTTGAGATGGTATCAAAAGAAAATTAAAATCTTATTTATATATAATGTTGTATACACATATAGGTTTCTGTCAGTATATTTTCTAAAAACAAATCAAACTGGCCACCATTCTTGAAAACCCTTCCTACACTATGCTGGAATTTATAGGGACTTTTAGTAACTTCCAGGTTACATAGAAAAATAAGTTGTTTACTGTTGAAATTACAAATAATTTTTCTTTTGAATTGATACAAGTTTTCAGTATTAAGCCCAAAGTTTTGAGAGAACTATTCTCCAGTATTAATGCTTTTCCCCTCCTCTAAAAAGGAATGAATTCTATGTGGGGCAACACTTAGCTTGAAAGAATCCATTCTCCCGAAGAAACTCCCCTTGTGAACCCAGACTTTGGCTTTCACAAATAAGCTCTTCACACAACTGTTTTTGAAAAAACAGTTCCTTCCTGACTACTGTACTCGCTTTCCATACTCGTTTAAAATCAGATTTTTGGAGATACTCAGTGACAAACTCTCATTTGGGTAATTGTCCAAACATGTACTATCAGACAAAAAAATAAATACCTGGTCATAAATGGAGCTAAATCTCAATTGAGAAAATAAGGATTTTATTTACATGAATACTGTTGAAGCTAAGTGTTGACTCAAGTAAGATGTTCTATCTTGATTAATGCCATTACTCCATAAATAGTCACTTTTTTCCAAAACTGGGTCCAAATTTCATGTTGTACATTTCACAGTAGGGACCCAGACTTGAGTAGGTTCTGATACCTTCCATCAGTCAGGACAGACTGTCTTTGACAAATGATCATCTCATTAAAAAAAAGTCTCAAATTTGTGCTTTCTTTCCCCATTTCTGGACAAAAACCAGCCACAAAAGACTTTAGGGTATATTGCATAGAATGACTCCCTCAAATAAATCAGCCCCCCAGAAGCACAGGATAAGGATGATGTTTCACAATATTTCCTGTAAGAAAGCTCATTATCTTACACACATCTCTATTTTTTTCAGAGCCTCCCTAACAAAGATTCTGCCATATAATTTCTATAACCAGCTTTAAGTGATAGCGAAATGAGTTTTATTATCATGAGGACATTTTCAGTTTCCTTTTCTTGGCCTTCAATACAGGAGGCAGAGAAATCTTAAAGGCTGTCCTGAAATAATACACAGAAAAAAATAAAACACTTTTTAGTGCTCTAAATCTCTGGTAAGTGGGAGCCAGCCACACAACCCCAAAGATACTTACTCGCATGTGGTACAGATTGGGCTGAAATTGCAGAATACTGTACATTGAAACAAACAAAAAAAACACCAGGATGATTTAGAAGCAACACAGTTGAAGATATCTTCTGCACACTCCCCTCCACCATAGAAAAACTGAGTATGGACTCAGTCCTCAGTAAGGACTTCCCTGGAGGTCTAACAGGTAAGACTCCACTTCCACTGCAGGGGGCATGTATTCAGTCCCTGGTCAGTGAGCTATGGTTCCACATGCCACACAGTGCTCCCTGGCCCCCACCAAAAAAAGACGTTAAAAAGAAAAACTCAGTACACGAACTTACTTGACAAGCACACAGAACAGACGTAGCCGATTTCAATGAGATTTCGATGACAGAAGCAAGCAGCCCGGTAGTCAACATGAACTGGGGGTGGGAGGATTAACTGAGACCTCTGATCTTGATCAGGAAGAAAAACCCACTATATGAAACAAATAAACAAAAAATGACCACAAAATTTTTATTTAAAACACAGGGGAAAACAACCAGAAGCCAAGATACAGATATTAGACATCAGCCAGTAAACACTGAGAATACTAAACTGGATTTCCATTGAATGTCTGTTGAGAAATGTCTATTTTTCATTCCACAATTACTGAGCACCTCCACACACAGGCACTGCGCTGTAAACAGTCATACAACATTCTGCATAGAGCTTACAGGGTCCAAAGACTATTGGAATCTGGAATTCCCTAGGTCACCCCTCTACTCCTTTCTTCCAGTTACTAGGCATCAGCCATCTTGTTCCCATTCATTCCCCAGGAAACAAGGGTCTCTCTTGACTCAAGGCATTAGGTTCACTGTTGACGTTTCCTTACCAGGAGATACTGCAGAAGGGAAGGCATCTGGGGCACCTTCAAGTACAGTCCCCCTGTGATGTCACAAGCCTGTAAGACACACAAAGGACTCACTGCCACGTGAGCACTAGCTTTTACAGACGGAGGTCATTCTCACCACCAACTCTTCAGGTCTACGACACAGCAAATTAAAAGGGCGTCTCTTCCCAGAGTGAGGGAGGACTTGAAACTTGCAGCCACCTCTCCAGATGTTCAAACAGCTTGTGTCTTCCCCTTGGTCCACGCCCTTTCACCCTTTGAAGCCTGCAGTTATAAGACACTACAAGTCCTTTTTCCTGTTTGTTTGCTGGTGGTAAATTTTTATTTTTGCCACGCTTATTCACTCTCATTATATTTTCCAGTTAACAGTTTGAGATGTAATTCACACACTATAAAACCTATCCTTTTAACATGTACAGTTTACTAATTTTTAGAATATTCACAGAGCTGTGCAACTGGCCCCGCTATTTGGTTGCAGAACATCTTATCACCCTACATCCCCATTAAGTCACTCCTTTCCCCTGGCAACCACCAATCTGCTTTCCGTCTCCATGGACTTGCCTATTCTGGACACTTTGCATCAATAGAATCAGACAAGCTATGTCCTTTTATGACTGGCTTCTTTCACTTAGGATAAGGTTTTCAAGGTACATTCATATTGTAGTCTTGAAGCATGTATCAGTACTTCAATTTCTTTTTATGACCAAATAATATTCCACCACATGGACAGATCAGTTTGTTTATCCATTCGTCCATTGATAGGCATTTGAGTTGTTTGCACTTCCGGGTTATTACAAATAGCACAACTGTGAATATTCATGGACAGTATTTTGTGTGGACATGTTTTCATTGAATAAATATTTAAGAATGGAATTGCAGACTCAACTGGTAATTTATGTTTAACTTTCTGAGGGAGTTTCAGATCGTTTTCCAAAGAGGCAGTACCACTTCACATTCCAATAAACACCATGCACCTACCGTCAAGCTTAAGAAACAGGACAATCCTAGAACTTTTGAGGCTGGTGTACTTTCTGGTTGTACCCCCCTTCCCCAGACAATTCCCAGCAGTAACCTAAACTCAAAGTTTTCTGTAATTTTATGCTTTTAACTGATCTTTTAGGAAATAATGTTCCTTGTGATCAAAAAACATTTATCAAAAGTTTGGTACTGTCTTCAGTCTTATTTCCAGTTTTTTGGTTTTCTTTTTCCTTTTTAGTTAAAGTAAAACTCATTTTCATGTTTTGATTAAAAGCAACATTTAACAGTGCTGTCCAAGAGAAACATAGTATGAGCAACATACATAATTTTTAATTTTCTAGCCACATAGAACAATGAAGAGATAAAGTTTTAGTAGCATCTTTTATATAACTCAGTATATTCAAAGCATTATTTTAACATGTAACCAGTATAAGAATCATTAATGAGATAGTATACATTGTTTTTCATCCTATACTCACATACTTTTCAATTCAGATCAGACTCTTCAAGAGCTCAGCAGTCGTATGCCTACCATTAAGGACAGCACAGATCTGGATCCTATCTTTATGAAATTCTCTGCTTAGTGATCAACTCTTCCATCTGTATGCAGAGAGTGATCATGCTGCTCACCTAACATTAACAATAACCTCGGGATGAAAGGATTTGAACAGATTTTTCTTTTCTTTTTTTTATTCTTTTTAAAAAATACTTTTCTGTGCTGCTTAAATTCATTCTAATGAGTGAATTATAATACTTTTACAAAGTCAATCAAATCATTATGTAGAATATAAATAAAAATTTCAAAGGAACCAGAAAGATGCTGGTGCTCTAATCTAAAGCATCATAAGGGATAATCCCTAAAGCTGTGTGAAGACTGGTGGGTGAGAGGCATTTACCACAGGTAACAGAACTCATCATGCTTTCAGAACCACCACCAAGCATTCGTTTAAAATATACCTGTTGGAGGAGTCCTGAATCGGAGTCTAACACGCAGGCATCGATCAAAATATTCTGAAATGGACATTTCAAAAAATATTAACAGGAATAGTGAAGACTACCTTATAGTGAGAACCTACTATATGCCAGACTCTATTCTTAAAACGACTCATTTAATATGCATGGTTACACTGCAAGATAGATATCTGATGTGCATTTTACACTGAAACACCCAGGCCTTGGCTGGGTGATGGTCACAGAGCCAAGGGCAAATAATGCTGTCACCCCCAACCTGCCTGTCCCCGAAGTCCATGGCCTTTTCACTATATCATGCTGCCACTCCAAGACGGAAAACACTACAGGTGACTATAGCAGCATTTTAGGTTAAAATTGAAGTTGTTTTTTTTTTTTTTAAGTTTTTTGGCCATACCACCACAGCATGCAGGATCTTAGTCTCCTGACCAGGTATCAAACCCATATCCCATGCCATAGAAGCATGGAGCCCTAACCACTAGACCACCAGGGATATCCCAAAACTGAAGTGTTGTCTTTTTTTTAAACTGAAGTTTTAAGAAAGTTTTTTTTCAACATATCAAAGAAGAAAATGTATTAATGATAACTCATCTGAACACTTGAGTTATTTACAAAGTAAAAATATCAAATATTTATTATTGTTGTTTAGTTGCTAAGTTGTGTCCGACTCTTTTGCGACCTCATGGGCTGTAGCCCACCAGGTTCCTCTGTCTGTAGGATTTCCCAGGCAAGAATACTGGAGTGGATTGCCATTACCTTCTCCTGGGGATCTTCCTGACCCAGGGATTGAACCCCCATCTCTGCATTGGCAGGAGGGTTCTTTACCACTGAGCTACCTAAAACCTCCCTAAAGCAGAAAGACAAAAGAAATTGAGGCCACACATGCAGCAAACTGTTATAAAACTCAGGATTCTCAGCCTGAAGTCTAAGGATGGGCTAAACAGGATTGTAACTATACATGTAGTTAAACCATGTAACTATAAACGAAAGTGAGTTTGAGTGCATATTCTTCTGGAGATCCACTAGATTCTCAAGGGTGCAGGACTCAAAACAGAAAAATGACTAGTACAAAACATGGATTCCAGATTCCCAATCCCTTAGTAAGTATTCAGTCAGACTATTTCTTTAAGCAGGCCATTCAAACAGTAAAATTAACTCCTTCATTATGAAAGCAATATTCTTTAAAAAGAAAGCTCTCGATTCACCTGCTTCTGTGCTGCAAAGATGACATTCATGAAGTTCATATACTGCAATGCACTGTCTTCTGCAGCCTTAATCACCTAAAAATCATATGCGTGTTAATACCTTTCGGCCACATTCTAGTACTCTTACTCAAATGTCAACACAGTATACAACAAACTACAGTCAATATCATCTTTCTAATTAATCTTTGTAGTTATTAAAAATCTCCCCCAAATCCTATAATTTAAGAGATAATCCTTGTTAATGGTTTGTAAAGGGCATCTATGTGGACACGTATATACATTCACATCCAACAGAGACACAGATACACACACACCCAGGATGATACCCTAGTATTCTGCAACCTGGTTTTGCAGTCCCCAATACCTGGGGGAAACAACTTTATGTCAATAAATACGAGTGTATATCATCCTTCATGCTGAGTTCACAGGTTTTGACTATTTAACCAATTACCTACAAAAGACATTTAAGCAGTTTCCACATCTCAGCTTTTTTTTCAAACCTCAATTTTAGACAATGTTCTGATGAATACGCCCGTCTACCCTTTGCACAGCTGACTGGCTCCTAAGATAACCAGTGGGATTACTGAAGTGTCTGCACATTTCATTTTGATACATATTACCGGCCTGCCTTCCAGAAAAGCTGTTCTAATTTATCCTCTCATGGGCGACGCAAGAGAAGAGCCACTAGTAGGGCTGCTGTGTTTCTAAACGCTACCTGTCATTTGCATTTCCTCTTCTGCAGACTGCTCATGTTTCCCACCTGTCCTTTGAAGTCAACCCTGACTTTTAAAAATTAATTTACAAAAACTCTTTTTTATTTTAGAACTATTACATTAATCCTGTCATATAGTTATGTTGAAAACACTTTTTCCTAATAAGATTTTTTCTTTTCCCATCCTTGTTTTGGGGTTTTTTTTTTTTTTTTTGAGGTCTTAAGCTTCCTTTTAAAGTTTTACATCATGCTTAGCAAGATACTCACCAACTGAAGATGATAAACACATATTTCCTTCCAGCACTTTTATGATTCGAATTTTTACACTGACATGTTTGATCATTACTAGAATGCGCTTAGGGCTAAGCAGTGAGATCTAGCTTTGTGTTCCTCCTGACGGCCAACCAACTGGCCCAGTATCTTTTACTGAATAATCCATTTCCTTCCCACACATTTGAAGTGTTTCATTTATCTTGTGTCAAACCCCACTATGTACCCCTTCTCTGTTTGCATACTACTGTACCAGAACCACACTGTTGCTGTAGCTTTATAATGTGTCTGAATGCCTAAAGGAGTGTGAATAAAGAAGAACAAAGAGCGCTGCTCCCCACCCAGTTCTCCAAGGGTTAAATGGGAACCCACTGCAGCTGCCCACCGACCGCGCACCCTGAAAGGAGCCCAGGATGAAAGGCAGGATGAGGCACTCAGTGCTTTGGATAAGCAGGCCCTTAGACAGTCAGATGGGTATCTCAGGAAGAATTTCAACAACCCCAGATTCTTGCCTCTTTCTGGCAAGAACTGAAAAAATAGAAAAGCACTAAAATCACTATCTTGAGATATCTGTTCTTTGTGATTAGCAGTCATCTTTTACCAAGAGGTATGCTTGACTGTGTGAATTTCCTAGCCAAAAAAAAAAAAAAAAACCCACAAAAACTGGTCTCTCCTCTACCTCTTTGGGACAGTTTCTTCACAGCTGACTGGCTATCTCCTGAGCTATGAAGTGAAGTCGCTCTGTCATGTCCGACTCTTTGTGACCCCATAGACTGTAGCGTACCAGGCTCCTCTGTCCATGGGATTTTCCAGGCAACAGTACTGGAGTGGATTGCCATTTCCTTCTCCAGGGGATCTTCCCAACCCAGGGCTCGAACCCAGGTCTCCTACATTGTAGACAGATGCTTTACCGTCTGAGCCACCAGGGAAGTCATCTCCTGAGCTATAATGCTCAGTAAAACCCTGAATAAAACTTAAACTCACAACAGTAATATTGTGTGTTTTTCTTTAAGTCAACTGGAGCAAGTGCCTGCTTACTATTCTTTTTCAGAAAGCTCTTGGCTATTCCCACTGATTTATTCTTTTAGGTAAACTCTTGACTTTTTTAAATCTCCCCACTCTGCTAGGAAAAAAAAAAATCTGATTAATATTCTGAGATTGCACTGAACTTACAGTTTAATCTTGGACAAACTGACATTCAAGAATAAAATATGGCTCTCCACAAACTAGGGGTTACCAGTGGGGAAGAGGGAAGAGGAGATGGGCAATACAGTGGTAGAGATTTAAGAAGTATAAACTATTACAGACAAAAAAAGCTACAAGGATATATTACACAACATGGGAAATATAGTCAATATTTTTATAACTATAAATGGAATATAACCTTTAAAAAACTGCAAATCACTACATTATATACCTGTAACTATATAATATTGTAGATCAACTATACATCAATAAAAATAACTGAGAACATTAAAAAAGAAAAAAATATGGCTCTGTTTATTCAATACTTTTATGTTTCTAAGAATTTCAGTTTTTCATCATAATATAAGGAATTTTAAAATATTGTTTCATAATAAACATAAACAAATAAACAGTAAACATAACAAATAAATTCAAATCACAGTTAAATAAGGAATTTTAAAATATTGTTTCATAATAAACATAAACAAATAAACAGTAAACATAACAAATAAATTCAAATCACAGTTAAATAAGGAATTTTAAAATATTGTTTCATAATAAACATAAACAAATAAACAGTAAACATAACAAATAAATTCAAATCACAGTTAAATAAGGAATTTTAAAATATTGTTTCATAATAAACATAAACAAATAAACAGTAAACATAACAAATAAATTCAAATCACAGTTAAATAAGGAATTTTAAAATATTGTTTCATAATAAACATAAACAAATAAACAGTAAACATAACAAATAAATTCAAATCACAGTTAAATAAGGAATTTTAAAATATTGTTTCATAATAAACATAAACAAATAAACAGTAAACATAACAAATAAATTCAAATCACAGTTAAATAAGGAATTTTAAAATATTGTTTCATAATAAACATAAACAAATAAACAGTAAACATAACAAATAAATTCAAATCACAGTTAAATAAGGAATTTTAAAATATTGTTTCATAATAAACATAAACAAATAAACAGTAAACATAACAAATAAATTCAAATCACAGTTAAATAAGGAATTTTAAAATATTGTTTCATAATAAACATAAACAAATAAACAGTAAACATAACAAATAAATTCAAATCACAGTTAAATAAGGAATTTTAAAATATTGTTTCATAATAAACATAAACAAATAAACAGTAAACATAACAAATAAATTCAAATCACACTTAAATAAATTCAGCATCCACCTACCTGAAAAAAAGGAAAAGCTCCATGACTCACAATAAACACACAAAAGAGATTGGGAGCTTCCAATTACTGACTCTGCAATCAAGTGGGTTTTGCAACCTGACCGAAATATGATTATTCTCCAATAAAATTAAAATTATTAGATTTGCTTGTTCTACGGCTATCTATCATGTCCTAGATTTGAATACTGGCACAAGTAAATCAATACGCCAACCAAATGAGACGACGAATTTGTAAACCATACACAGACAATCAGACACCCCCAATCACAATCTGGGCACGGAGGGATCACTCGATACTGTACAAAACAAATTAAATTACATAAGACTGAAAAATATGTCACACAAACAGATTATCAACATGCTTATAAAGGTGGGCAAAATAACTCATTCTCCTGGGGAGAACCAGCTGCTCATTTTATAAGCCCCAGGGTCAGTAAAAGGCTTTTAAAATCAAACACTGTTTCTAACATGAGAGAAGGAAAAAAAGGCTTTAATCTGTCTAATAATAAACAGAGAAACATCCTGAAGAATAATTCATTGTGAGCAAGACATACTGAAGAAAGTAGAGTTTTCTCACTCTTACAGCTTCTCCTAAAAACATGTTAAAGCTTTTTTATTATCTACCGCTTTAGAATACTCATGCCTTCCAGTAATGTGGGCATCCATGGTTCTAAGAAATATCACAAGTTAAGGTATCTTTATTAAAGGAAAACACAAAACAAACTTCTGAATGATTAAAACACCAAGATTACAGCAGGGGTTCCCTGGTGGTCCAGTGATTAAGAATCCACCTTGCAATGGAAGGGACCCTGCTTCGATCCCTGGTCTGAGAAGATCCCACATGCTGCGGGGCAGCTGAGCCCGTGTGCCACAACTAATGAGCCTACACTCTGGAGCCCTCGAGCTGAAACTACTGAGCCCACGTGCTGCAGCCACTGAAGCCTGCGCGCCCTAGAGCCCGTGCTCCACAACGAGAGAAGCCACGGCAATGAGAAGCCAGAGCTCCGGAAGTACAGAGTAGCCCCCGCTGACCACAGCTAGAGAAAGCCCGCAGGCAGCAACAAAGACCCAGCACAACCAAAGATAAAATAAATACATACATATTAAAAAAGAAAAAAAACAAGGATACAGCAAAGAGCTTTGGCAAGGGATCCTGCCAGCAGAGTCTCTGTGTGTTGACCCTCTATGTCACCTGTAAATAACAAAAAGCATTAAAAAGAGAATACTTAGGTACTTTCTTGAGCCAAAATCATTTTTAAACCAAAGCATTCATATTCATGAAGGAAATCAGATAACATTTTCAAAACTGGGTTTATAAACACAGATAAGCAATTGTTAAACATTTTCTCAATTTAAAATACCCTGGTGGTTGGGGGCTGAATGGGGAGGAATGAGGGGTGGTTGTTTAATGGGTATAAATTTTAAGTTTGGGATGATGAAAAAGTTCTTGAAATGGACAGTGGTGATGTTTGCCCAACAGTGTGAATGTACTTAATGCTACCGACCTGTACCTTGAAAAACGGTTAAAATGGTAAATTTTATGTTATAAAAATAAATACTAAAAAGTATCCTGGTGTTACTGAGGAAGGTTCTGGTTTCTCAATGATCTGAGTAGTACAAAAGTCTGTGTGTGACTGAGGGTAGTCTGCACAGAGGTCCCTGGCTAGGCTGTGAACCTTTCCTATCACCTCTTCCTTCCCACTGCCCCGGGAAAGCTGGACCAGTGAAAAGAGGACTGGAGAAATTGCCCTGAATGTAGGAGGTAGGGACAAAGTTCACAGCTTATCTGGAGACTTGAGTAAAAAAAACAACAAAAAAAAACACTCATAAAAATCAAAATTCTAAACATCCAGTTCAACAAGGTGGGAGTCTAGATTAACACCCTGTAGGAACAGGGCTTGAAACTGGTCCAGGAGTGCTGATGCCCCATGAGGAGGTCAGACCGGGAAAGGTCTGGACCACTGTACTGAGAAGTTGGGCCTTTACGCTGGAGGCCAGTGGTTTCCAAAATGTGATTCTAGAACCCGCTGGAGGAACATCACCTGGAAACTCAAGAAAAATACAAATACTTGGGTCCTCCCTGGTGCGGTGCGGTGCTATGCTCGGTTGTGTCTGACCCTTTGAGACCCTATGCCATGTAGCCCAACAGGCTCCTCTACCACGGAAGTCTTCAGGCAAGAAGACTGGAGTGAGTTGCCATTTCATACTTCAGGGGACCTTCCCGACCCAGGGATCGAACCTGGGTCTCGGTCTCCTGCATTGGCAGACAATTTCTTTACCGTGTGAGCCACCATCCAAAGCACTGGACCCTCCCTAGACCCACTGAATCAGAAACGATGAAGTGGGGCCCAGTATTTCATGTTATGGGGGTGTAACTTACAGATCTCAAAATTCACTCTTTTTAAGTGCACAAGTCAGTGATTTCCAGTAAATTTCTAGAGTTGAAATCATCACCATGATCCAACTGTAGAACATTTCCATCACTCCAAAAGATCACTTAGGCCCATTCCCAGTCCCTTCCTGCTCCCCACCAGTCCCAAGAGAAATCACTGATCCACTCTAGAGTTGCCTTTTCCCTACCAGTGATTTGGACAAAGGAGACAGTTTAAAACCACTGCCTGCAGGCAATAGGGAATTAGCAAAAGTCTTTGAGGCAGGGAATACTAATTCTGATTTTTAGAATGATTAAAACTCTAGAGGGCTGAGCGGAAGGACTTGAATGGGGAGAGAAGGAGAAAGAAGCTGTTATAATGATCCAGAGCAAAGGCTCTCAACCAGGGCAACTGTGCCCCAAGAGGGTCATTTGGTTTGTACCTGCAAGTGTGCTCAGCCACGTCCAACTCTTTGTGACCCCATGGACCACAGCCCACCAGCTCCTCTGTCCATGGGATCTCCCAGGCAAGAATACTGGAGCGGATTGCCATTTCCTTCTACGGGGGATCTTCCTGACCCAGGTTTTGAACCTGTGTCTCTTTCATCTCTTGCATTACAAGGCAGATTCTTTAACAACTGTGCCACCTGGGAAGCCCCAGCTGGGGGATATTTTAGCATCCAATTGGTTGAGGCCAGGGATGCTGCTAAGTAAGTATCCTCCAAAGGGCTTCCCTGGTGGCTAAGATGGTAAAGAATCCACCTGCAATGCAAAAGACCTGCGTTCAATCCCTGGGTTGGGAAGATCCCCTGGAGAAGGGAAAGGCAACCTGCTTCAGTATTCTTGTTTGGAGAATTTCATGAACAAGAGGAGCCTGGGGGCTACAGTTGATGGAAGTGCGAAGAGTGGGACATGACTGAGCAACTAACCCTTATCCTCCAAAGCACACGAAACCCCCCACAACAAAGAATTCCCCCACCCAAGATGTCAGCTGTCCCACGGTTGAGCTAGATGGCAGGTAATAAGGGGTCAGACTTTGGAGGTACTTCTGAGACTAAAGTAATAGGATGATTAGATGATTAGATGTTGGTTTAGAAGGAAGCAGTCAAAATGAAAGCTTTCGGAAAAGCAGGTGGATGGGGGTGACAGAAATGGAAGTGGTGGTGTAATTGAGGGAAATAAATGAAACTGGTCTGGGGCTTATTAATGAGGCTGAGGGACACTTCAGTGGGGACATCTGCAGTGTGAAAGAAAGGATGGATTAGAAGTGTTCATACACAGATGACAATTAATGGGAAGGTTGGACGACAACATACAGAGGAAGAAAGACACCGCGCAGAATTAAAAAAAAAAAAGTTTTTAAAGAAATAAAATGATAGACTTCCCTGCTAGGAATCTGCCTGCCAATGCAGGGGACACTGGTTCAATCCCTGGTCTGGGAAGATTCCACATGCCTCAGGGCAACTAAGCCCGTGTGCCACAAGTACTGAAGCCCCCGGGCCCTAGACCCTGTGTTCCGCAACAAGAGAAGCCACCACAATGAGAAGCCTGCTCACTGCAACTAGAGAAAGGCCTGAGTGCAGTGACAAAGACCCAGCACGGCTGAAAATAAATAAACAAAATCCATATTTTAAAAAAGTGAAGAAACAAGATGACGGAAAAGTCAAAAATGGAAGAAAGATGGTCTGAGAAAGAGGAAAAATGGGTCAAAACAGGCTATCCTCAGACACTAGAGTGTTTCACGTGGAGGCTGGTGACCAGCATCCATGCTGCAGAGGTCAGGCAAGCATCACACAGGCTTTTGTGGGCATGATTTTAAAAAAGAGAGAGAGAAAAAAAAATTAAGTAAATAATATCAAGAATCTCAAACCTTTGGACTCAAAACCTCACGACTTCCACATTCAACTCCATCTGCAAATAGCAATAATGGGAGGAAGAAAAGCTGAAAGCAATTACTTTTGGTCATTAGATCTTTGATCTCTTCAGCAATAACTTCATTTGCTGCTGTCAACAACTCGTATTTTCCATCTTTACTTCCTGAGGGAGTAAATTCAGAAGAAGGGTTTCCTGGGTCTCCAAAGAAGTCTCCAAGTCTGCCGTTCTTTCCAGGGTATAAGAATCGACTGAAATAGAAAAACAGACAAAAAAACCCCCTAGTTATAATGGGACTCAGGGCCCTCACTAAACATCAAAATAAAATTCAGCAGAGATAACAAAGACCACACCAATTCCAGAATCTCAAGATTCCATCATAAACTTCAGTTTTACAAAATGTATGAAACAGGCAAATTGGCAAACATGAGTCTACCACCATGGAATGTTTTGATGGTTCCACTGTTTTCTTAAAAAATGAGAGATATAAAGAAGGTACACAGTTACAGCCTCTTGAAACGCTTTACGGTGGTTCTCACTCTTCAGATGACAACTGAAGAGAATTCCTACCAAATTCTAATTTACTACCAATTTATTATTTGAGGTATGTTTATCTACCCCAGTAATATTTCATCTCAGGGTCCTTAAGCACTGAGCAGGGAGAGTAATCACAATGGTCATACCTTTCTTGAATGTGACTTGCTATCACTGCGAGTTTGTTGGAACGATTCATGAACAAATGAGAATTTCCCAGCACCATCACAGCATCGATGCATTTTGACAGAGTAAACTGTTGAAACAGAGAAGACAAAAGAATCTAAAACAGCTACCCCCAAAACCACTATGTCAGATAATTATTCACGCTGAAAATCTGCTCTGGAGTTCCCTTCTCCAAGGTCATAAGCAAAAACATTGGAAAGGTATAGTTTTCTGATTCTGAACAGCACAGACTTGCCCATTTCTGACTTGCTCAGAAAAACAACACATGGCAGGTCAGGTCTCATGGAAGAGAGCAAAAGGAAGGAAGAGCTACTACTGGGGGATGGGATGGAACTGGGGAAGCGGGAGGAGATATGGTCATTTTTTATAAACATGATGATTGATTTGTGCTCCAGTTGACCTAGATAAAATTTAGTCAGTAGAATCAATGTTTACTAATGCTAGTTATCAAGAACCATCCTTTCTTTCTCCTCCCATACAGAACTGTCTACCAGGTACAATTTCATCCTCCCCGATAATCAAAACTGTCCAACTTGAAATACAAACTCAAGAAAGACTAAAATTCCAACCGAGACAAGAAATCACATGCAAAGACATTCATTTTCACTGTTATTGTTCCAGCTGTTATACTGTTAATCAATACAACTTATTTGTTCATAAATAAATGTATTCATAGCAAAAATGTGGATCATCAAATCTGAAAAAGAAACTATAGTTTTCTAATTTTACTTATGAGACCACTTCCTCATCAGTACAATATTCCACAAATGTTTTTTGTATAACACTCAGGGAACAGTAAACATGTCACATCTTCTGTGATAAAACTACTAGCAAACTATTGGTACACATAGAATAGATAATACATATTGATTAAATTGGTAATTGTAAAGTCTTTCAATTAATTCATTCACTAAATATGCTGAGAACCTATTATGTGCCATGTGAAGACCCTTTTTTTCATGGAATTTACATTCTGACACGTATTAATATTACTAAAGAAATACTTTAAGCAGAAAACAAAACCGATAAATTTCACTCACTCTATTTCTTAAAATATAAAACAAACCTATTAAAATTTCTACACAACAAAAAACAACTAAACCAAAGTGAAAGGCAAATTACAAACTGGAAAAAAAAAAAAAATGCCACACATGAAAGACAATGAGTTAACCTTTTAACATAAAGAGTGTTCACAAACCAGTTACAAAAAAAAAGGAACACCCAAAGAGGAAAATGGGAAACTCCCCCAAAGAAAAATGCAAAGGAGAACTACAAAGGACCATTAGATATACTAAAAGAAGACTGAGTTTTTGGTGCATCATACTGGCAAAAGATAAAATAAGGAAACAGAGCATCTTGTGTTAGTACCAAAAAAGAAAAAGGAACCCTCATATACCACTAATGAGAATTCAAAGTAAGACAGTCTTCCTGGAGAGTATGATAATATGTAGTGATATGCTGGACCAGCCACACAATGGAATTCTACTCAGCAATAACAAGAAATGAACTACTGATCCATGTAGCAACATGGACAAATGTCAAAGTAACTATGCTGAGTAAAAACAACAGACCAATAGACCAAACAAGAAAAAACCCAATAACAAAAAACCAACTATATATACTGTTTGATTCCAGGTATGCTGCTGCTGGTAAGTTGCTTCAGTCATGTCCAACTCTGTGTGACCCCACAGAGGGCAGCCCGCCAGCTCCCCCATCCCTGGGATTCTCCAGGCAAGAACACTGGAGTGGGTTGCCATTTCCTCCTCCAGTGCATGAAAGTGAAAAGTCAAAGTGAAGTCGCTCAGTCGTGTCCAACTCTTGGCAACCCCATGGACTGCAGCCCACCAGGCTCCTCTGTCCGTGGGATTTTCCAGGCAAGAATACTGGAGTGGGGTGCCATTGCCTTTTCCATGATTCCAGGTATATACATACCTTAAAAATGCAAACGAATCTATAGTGATATTAGGCAGATAAGTGGCTACCTCCAGGAGGGAACAGAGAGAGACGGGTGAGAGAAATTCAAAGGAATATGAAGAAACTCTGGGAATTTGTGTGTTTTTGTTTTGTTNTTTTCCGTGATTCCAGGTATATACATACCTTAAAAATGCAAACGAATCTATAGTGATATTAGGCAGATAAGTGGCTACCTCCAGGAGGGAATAGAGAGAGACGGGTGAGAGAAATTCAAAGGAATATGAAGAAACTCTGGGAATTTGTGTGTTTTTGTTTTGTTCTTTTGGATACGTCAATCAGCTTACAGGATCTTAGTTCTCCAAACAGGGACGAAAGCCAGGCCACAGCAGTGAAAGCACTGAGTCCTAACCACTGGACTGTCAGGGAACTCCCATGTATCTGTATTTCATCATTTTGATTGTGGTGATAATTTCATGAATGCATACATACGTGAAGACGTAACACTTTCAATATGTGCAGCTCACAGTACATCAAGTTGATAAAGTTATGATCAAGTACATTAACTTGTTCTTAATGGTGAGAACATGTCTAATTTAAGAATTTAATTAAGAACATGTCCAATTTAAGAATTTAAAAACTGAACATAGCATTTTTATATGAATTTCATCAAAGAAAATATACAGATAGCTAATAAGCTTATGAACAAAAGACTCAACATTTATTAGGGAAATGCAAATTAAAACCACAATGAGGTACTACCACTTACCTTAGAATGACTATAATCAAAATGACACATGACACTTTCCTGGCGGTCCAGTGGTTAAGAATCCACCTGCCAATGCAGGGGACGTGGGTTCAATCCTTGGTCCAGGAAGATTCCACATGCCATAGAGCAACTAAGCAATGTGCCACAACTACTGCACCTGCGGGCTGCAACTACTGAAGCCTGTGTGCCCTAACGCTGGCATTCCACAATAAGACAAGCCCACACACCGCAACTAGAGAGGAGGCCCCGCTCACCAAAACCAGAGAAAGCCGCATGCAGCCACAAGGCCCGGCAGAGCCAAAAATAAAAAATAAAGGAAATTAATTAATTTTTTAAAAAAGGATAGGAATTTCCCTAGCAGCCCAGTAGTTAAAGACTCCACACTTCCACTGCAGGGGGCATGGGTTTGATCCCTGGCTGGGGAACTGAGATTCCCACATGCTCTGGGTCATGGCCAAAATAAACAAATTAATTGAATAAATAAAACAGCCTAGTCCCAAGTTCTCTTAAAAAAATAATAAAAGAAAAAAGCTACCATCAAAAGCTACATACTATAGGATCTATCTATGGAACAAAATTATACACCTGGAGAACATATTATTAGATTAGTACCAGGGACTAGAAAGTTGCAACCACCATAGCGGGAGCACCGGGGAGCTCCTTGGGATAGAACAGCTCTGTGTCTTGATTGTGGTGGCAGTTACACACATCTTACATGTGCTAAGACTGCAAGAACTAAACACACACACACAGATGCATGCAAAACTGCAGTTATCTGAATAAGGTCTGAAGATTGTACTGATGTCAATGTTCTGGTTTTGCTCTTTGTACTGCAGTTACAGAAGATGTTAGTACTGGGGGAAGCTGGAGCCAGAGCACACAGACCTCTCTGTACCAGTCTTTATAATTTCCTGTGATTCCATAACTACCTCAAAATAGAAAGCATTAAAAAAAAAGACTATATATTATATGGAATCAATATACAAAATGTCCAGGAAAAGCAACAGAGATACGGAAACCAGACGAGTGGTTGCCTACAACTCGGGGGAGGGCTTCCCAGGTGGCTCAGTGGTAAAGAATCCACCTGCCAATGCAGAAGATGTGGGTTCAATCCCTGGGTCATGAAGATCCTCTGAAGAAAGAAATGGCAACCCACTCCAGCATTCTTGCCTGAGAAATCCCACAGACAGAGGAGCCTGGTGGGCTACAGTCCATGGGGTCGCAAAGAGTTGGGCATGACTTAGTAACTAAACAACAATAACACCTAGGGCGTAGAAGCAGTGACTGACTGCAAACAAGCACGAGGGAACCTTCTGGAAACAGAAGTTTTCTAAAATGGAATTGTGGTAGTGGTGGTTATACAACTTTACTGTGATTTTTACTAAAAACACTGAATTATACATTATAATGAGTGAACTTTATGGTATGAAATTATACCTTAATAAAAAACCAATATACACATATACTCAGTCAAATCAGAACTATCCAAAAGCCTTCCCAAGCAGCCTTACCTGAGACTCCTTTAATGCTTGCTTTCCCCACCAAATAGGGTTGGTATCAACTATGATAACTAGAAGATTCAATTCATCTTCTGCAAATATTAACCAAAAAAAAAAAAAAGTTAGCCTCATAAAAGTGAAACAAAGCTAAACGTTTCCAATTCGTAAATTAAGTCCAAAGCAAGCACCACTACATGCCTTTCTATGCATATAAGCTATAATCATGAATGGAACACAAGATCAGGTTCTTTTAAAGACTTAAAGCTCTGGAGGCCCTTAGTGAGCTCTTGCTTGCTTTCTGCACATTGACACCTCTCATGCACTGCAATAGCCGCCTCCAGCCTTTTTGGCACCAGGGACGGGTTTCATGGAAGACAATTTTTTCCACAGGCTGTGCGTGTGTGTGTGTGGGGGGTGATGGTTCATTCCAGGATGACTCAAGAGCACTACATTTACTGTTCACTTTATTTCTATTATTGTTACATTAGCTACACCTCAGATCATCAGGCATCAGGTCCCAGAGGTTGGGGACCCCTGCAGTAGACTATGAACACTGTGCAGTGGGACTTCTGTCTGTCATGGTTCTCTGCTCTGAACACAATGCCTAGCATGGGGTGGATGCTCAACATTTTATGACCCCAAAGATACCTGCATCACAGATGTCCGATCAAGGACAGAGGCCACTGATGGACCAGCACTAAGAATCACGAGCAGAATTTCAGGCATGGGGTAGGGCTGGGTGGAGAGAGATTTAAAGGGAGACGCAGAATCAGTCTGGCTCCAGGTACATCAAATCACCTTCCAGCAAGGCCAGTTACAATTAGTAACCAATCTTTAAAAGGTAAAAACCAGAGTGAAAAGCAATGGCTGTGTAAAGACTTTATTGTGAAAAAAATTAGGCTGTGGTGTTGGAGAAGACTCTTGAGAGTCCCTTGGACTGCAAGGAGACCCAACCAGTCCATTCTGAAGGAGATCAGCCCTGGGATTTCTTTGGAAGGAATGATGCTAAAGCTGAAACTCCAGTACTTTGGCCACCTCATGCGAAGAGTTGACTCATTGGAAAAGACTCTGATGCTGGGAAGGATTGGGGGCAGGAGGAGAAGGGGACGACCAAGGATGAGATGGCTGGATGGCATCACGGACTTGATGGACGTGAGTCTGAGTGAACTCCGGGAGATGCTGATGATCAGGGAGGCCTGGCGTGCTGCAATTCATGGGGTCGCAAAGAGTCGGACACAACTGAGCGACTGAACTGAACTGAACTCTCTACAAAGTGAAAGACAGAACGAAACAGGCTAACACATTAATTAACTCAACAAACACTTACACTGAAGTACCAGTGTTAGGTGATAGGGATACTGGATCCAAGCCCTCAGGGAGATTATATTCTGAGGTGACAGACATATGAACCAGTGAGCATACACTGTTATGAAAAACCCAGGATGCTCACTTAATAGCAGAAAGCAGCAATGCCTTACTTACATACCCATATCCTATTTACTCTCCAAGGTCCCAAACCTTGCTATCTCCTTATTCAAAAGTCTTCCCCAGGTTTTCCAACAAGTCCTGGCTCCCCCATCTCAGAAGAGAGGAAATGTCAGCCTTTGTGTGTCAGACCTAGCACATGTAATCCTATCTTCCTGTCCCACTGCTGACAGCTCAGAAAGGGACTGTCTTTCACTTGTTGTTGTTGAGTCCAACTAAGTTGTGTCCGACTCTTGTGTGCCCCCATGGACTGTAAGCGGCTAGGCTCCTCTGTCCATGGAATACTCCAGGCAAGAACACTGGAATGGGTAGCCATTCCCTTCTCCAGGGAATCTTCCTGACCCAGAGATTGAAGCCATGTCTCCTGCATTGCCAGGCGGGTTCTTTACCAATGAGACACCAGGGAAGCTATCTTTCACCAATTATAAGATGTACTCCCTCCTTTTTTTTTTTTAACATTTGACAGTTGCTGAACTCAGGAAGGTACCTACCATTATGACTGATCATATTTTTTCTCTTAGTGATAAATAAAATAAAAGGACATTTCATAATCATACTGTCTTAGATCAGATGAAATATGGTATTCCTATTTTGCAAGAGAAAGTAACTGGCTCTAAGGCACATGGGCTGCTAACAAGTAGCAAAGGTAACACCCAGCTCTGAAGACAGATCTGCTTGACTCTAAAAACTGTGGCTAAAAATGACTTAGATGAACCTACTTGCAGGGCAAGAACAGAGACACAGACATAGAGAAGGGACATGTGGACAAAGTTGGGGCGGGGGACGAATTGGGAGATTAGGACTGACATATATGCACTACCATGTGTAAAACACACAGCTAGTGGGAAGCTGCTGTATAGCACAGGGAGCTCAGCTCGGTGATGACCTAGATGGGGGCTGGGGGTGGGAGGGAGGGAGATCCACGAAGGAGGAGATATCTGTATATAGATAGCTGATTCACTTTATGCTGTTGTACCGCAGAAACTAACACAACATTGCAAAGCAATTTTACTCCAACAAAAAAACTGAAACACTGTGGCTTTTCAATGCCCTACTGCCTCCTTCTGACCACCCACAGTGCTGTCTCTCTTCTGATGAGAGTACTCACGACTTCATTTTACACTTAGCTGTGCTTCTGATCTCTCTTCCCCACTCAGCCCTCTTAATTGTGGACTTCTTAGAGAATGAGGAATATTGTGTAAATCACAGAACAAAGTGTTTAGCACAGAAGAGTCACTTAATAACTGTCTCTCCCACAGGCCCTCACTCCTCTGCCCAAAAGCCTTTGGCCTTATATCTCCATCAGGTTCCACTCCCCAATTCTCAGAACCATACATTCCTTGCTACTATCAAGCCTGAGAAAAACAAAGCGTCACCTGTCAGGAGAGGTGTGAATCCATACACATGGAATGTCCCTGTGGATTTCTTTCTTTGGGTCTCTACCTCCTCGTTTGTAGACAGGGGCCATACCAGATCTGCCTCCTTCATAGAGTTGTGATATTAAAACAGATAAATGATGCATGGACAATTGTTACTGCCCCTGAAAGGACCTATTTCTATTCTTGCTCTCCACAGTACATTTCCCACACAGCAGTCAAAGTAATCTTTTAAGATAGTAAATCAGGGAATTCCCTGGCTAATTCCAGTGGTTAGGATTCAATGCTTCCATTGCAAGAGGCCATGGGTTGGATTCCTGGTCAGGGAACTAAGATCTTGCAAAAAAAAAAAAATCGTAAATCAGTAATACTTTCTTGCTAGGAGCCCTAAAACGGCTTGTATCACACTTAAAATAGAGATCTGGTCCCAGAAGGGACCTGCACCTGGCTAGCTAGCTCTCTGATCTCATCCCTCTATCCCACCCTGCTCCCACCACCCTGGCCTCTTTTTCCTCACTTTAAGACATCAAGCTTCGTAACTGGTAGTTTAATGTATGAACGAAAGTCTCCACCCTCCTCAACCCGTAGGTGTCCCCTTTCCGTCTTCCCATTGCAACGTATTGGCTCAATTTATCACAAGGCCTTCACAGAGCCTTTGTAAAGTCACTCAAGTCTTAGTCTGAATATCACTAGTCTTCCCTGGACCCATATCGAAAGCAGCTCCTCCTGGATCATCCCCGAATCGCAATCGACACCATCATCACTTTATACTGTCGTCACAGCTCTTGTCACCCTTCGAAATTATTCTTTACTTACTTGCCTACTGTCTGTCTCGCTCACTAGACTGTAACCTCCGCTAGTCTGTCATGTTCTCTATGTATCTCCCAGGGCATGAAATAACGCCTGGCACACAAGAGGCGCTCCAAAAATATTTACTGAATGAATGAACGAATGAATACATTTGCTACTCCTTTAAAGAACAAACAGGCTCCATCCAGCCCCCAAAATACAGATAGGTCATCGCCGGGCAAAGTCTGCTTAGTCCCAGGGTCCGGCTCCCGCCAGCGCGGCCCTCACCGTCTGAGACCATGGCGACCAGAGTCCCCCGGCGAACAGCCACTTGCAAGCAAGCCGACCTACCGAAGTGTAAGAACCCCGACTTCCGGCGCCCCCCAGTGACGTAAGAGACGGCGTGGCTCAGGCCGCGCGCCTTACCCCCAGCCCCGCCCCCAAGGCGCCGGAAGTGCAGTGTAGAGCGTGGCTGAGCGCTGTCAGTCAGTGTGGTGTAGAGTCCGGGCGGCGGCGGGACCAGTCCCAGGCGTCTCGTGCGGCTCTGGGCCTCTCAGGCTCCGCGGTCCAGGGTGCACCATGGACAACAAGGGTAAATTGGGACGCGTCGGGCCTGCTGGGCCTAGAGCGGAGCCGCGCAGGGATCCCTCCACCTCACACGCCCAGACTGGGCTCCGGGCGCGGTCAGTTTTCAAGCTCAGGCTGTTTGGTCGGATGTGGTCACTCTAGTCACAACTAAAACCCTCTCGCTGCTCGTGTATACAGGGAATGGGTCTTGGGTGTATCGCCAGACATCCCTTCTGCCCACGCTTTCCAGTGCCCTCCAAAAAGCGTGAGATTTCGGACTAATGTGCGGGTCTTCGAAGTCTTGATTTCTTCATATGTGAAGTATGAGTAAGACTCCCTGAACCTGCCCTGTTGAATCTGGTACGAGAATCAAAAGAAAGGCGTATTTGATGTGCCTGTCTAGAGTGGTTATCAAGGTGTTTTATTAAGTGAAGAACAAGGGCAAACTAATATGTATATAGTACCTTTCATGTAAAAAAGCAGAGTAGACTTCTACATCACGTACATATATATGTAGGTGAATAGGCTTGACTTGGCATAGACTGTCTGGAGGGGTGCAGGAGAAATCAGTAAGCAGGTTGACTCTGGGATTTTTTGCAGACTTGGGGTCAAGAATAAGGGTGAGAATGACCTTTCACTATCGTTTGGTGGGGCTTAAATTTTATTCCATATTATACGGGCTAGATTTTTCAAAATGAGAAAGAGCTTGCAAATAGTAAAATGATGTCATCTCTATTCCCATCAACATTTTCTGTGTCCCTGAAGCCAAACACCCTGCAAAGGAACTATTTTTTAAATTAGTTTGCTTTTTAAAGTGAGCAGTCATTGATAAGCTCTGTGGTTGTCTCTCCTGCTAAATGAACTCGCTGAATCACTTTTCTCCCTTCCCAGAGTTAATCGAATACTTTAAGTCTCAGATAAAAGAAGATCCTGACATGGCCTCAGCAGTAGCTGCCATCCGGACTTTACTGGAGTACTTGAGAAGAGATACAGGTAAAGGGGGTCCGCCTCCATCGCTCCAGGTGTTAGGAAAGTCTGCTTGTAACTTAAAATTGTAGAAAGTGAGAGATGGATGTGTGCTGATATAAGGTAATACAGCCTCAAGCTCAGTTTCTCCCTTCATTTCAGTCCTTTCAACCTGGAGAGAGCCCTCAAGTTAGGATCAAATGGGTCTCTTTTCACAAATGAAATATACTTTGTGGTTTTTTTGGTTTGTTTTTTTATGTGAACCATTTTTTTAAAAGTCTTTATTTTTTATCATGTTGCTTCTGTTTTATCTGTTGGTTTTTTGGCTGTGTGGCATATGGGATCTTAGCTCCCCAACCAGGCAGCTGTTTGATAACCAGCACCGCCTGCACTGGAAGACAAAGTCTTTAACCACTGGACTGCCAGGGAAGCCCTTGAAATGTACTTTGAATCAAGAAGGACCATATTATGCCAGGTTAACTGTGAAGCTTAAATTATAGCAATCGTTCAGCTTTACAGGTGTTTATTGAGCTTCTGTCTTATGACAGATTCTTTGCAGTTGCTATAGAGAATGTTCTAGTATAAATTATAGCTTTAATATCATCATTGTGAGCACTGTGAATTCAGTCATCCCAAATGTAAACATCTGGGTATAAACAAAATAATAATAAAAATAATAAAGTATTCTTTAATTTAAAGGGCTGACCTAGAGATGCATGTCTCTAAGACAACCTCCAGCATCTTCCCATTATACTAATATCCAAACATCTAAGCCTTACCTGCACCACCCTGCAGACCTCTTCTGTCACTAAATTTCTTTCCATGCTGTCCCTCACTGATCTGTGCTTCACTCTGGCCTTTTTATTCCCATCCTGGGGGCTTTGCGTTGGTATAGTCTGCATCTGAAACTTTGCCCACTGCATCTTTAGTCAGCTGGATACTTTCTTACTCAAGTCTCTGTTTAAAAGGCCCGCATTCCAAGAAATCATCCCCTGTTAACTCTTGTCTGAAGTAGTTCCACCTTTTGCATCATTCTGCTTTTTTCTATCCTCAATTCAATCTGAATAACTTGTTTATTTCTTTGTGTGCTTGTTTACTGTCTACCTTTCCCAGTAGAAAGAGAGTCCTGGAAATTCCCTGGCAGTCTAGTGATCAGGACTCTGCACTTTACTGCTGAGGGGATCAGGGGAACTGAGATCCTGCAAGCCAGGCAGCACAACCAAGAAGAAAAAGAGAAAAGGAAAGGAAAGGCAGTTTCATCAGAACAGGGGCTGGTCATGTTCACTGATGTTATCTCTGGCATCTAGGAAGTGTGTGTGCTCAGTTGCTTCAGTCATGTCCGATTCTCTGTGACCCCATGGACCGTAGCCCACCAGGCTCCTCTGTCCATGGAATTTCCCAGGCAAGGGTACTCAAGTGAGTTGCCATTTCCTTCTCCAGGGGATCTTCCTGACCCAGGGATCAAACCCACATCTCCTGCATTGCAGGCGGATTCTTTATCTGCTGAGCCATCAGATGGCTACAGCTACACCCAGTCTACACTGGCTGAATGAATGAATGAATCACAGACTCATCAAGGGGCTGTGATACTGAAATGAACATCATGTTGCTCATGTGATCATTGCAGGAGAGACAATTCAGGGCCTGAGGGCGAATCTCACCAGTGCCATAGAAACCCTGTGCGGCGTGGACTCTTCCGTGGCCGTGTCGTCGGGCGGGGAGCTCTTCCTGCGTTTCATCAGCCTTACCTCCCTGGAATACTCTGTAAGCCCTGCCCTCCCCAGCTCATGACTCTGCTTCTGTGTTTGGCCACAAGTATTCTCAGCTTGACCTGGATCCTCTCCTTCCCCTCATGTTGCTCTTTTTTTTATTCCCTAGGATTACTCCAAATGTAAAAAGATCATGATTGAGCGGGGAGAGATTTTCCTCAGGAGAATATCACTGTCAAGAAATAAAATTGCAGATCTATGCCATACTTTCATCAAAGATGGAGCGGTGAGTACGTCATGATCATGGATGGTGATCGGGAGCAAGGACTTTGGCATCAGACTCCTGGGGTAAAATCCCGCCTCTGCCACTTACTTGCTGTGTGATCTTGGACAAGTTACTTAAGTTCTCTGTGTTGTACTTTTCTCTTTTCAAATAAGGGTAATAATAGTACCTACCTCATAGGGCTGCTGTAAGGATTAGTGAGATGGTGTGTGTGAGGACTCTGCAGTATGCCTGGCATGCACTAAGCAGTGTCTAAAGGTAGATGTTATATCATAGGCAGTTGTCATTTTAAAGAGGCAGAGGAAAGCCCTGGGACAGCATGGATGATTCTTGATTTGATAAGCTGTCTTACTAAAGAAGTGTTTTTTTCTTATGGATATGTACTAAACTGATCTGAATTAAATCAGCACAGCTCTTGTCACTGGTTCATCCTGACTCTCTTCCTGCTGAAGGTTAGCACTGGATTGAGATTTCTTCATCTTCATTCCAAATGCTGTCACGGAGATGCAAAGCTGCCAGGTGTTGATAACCTAAGTGAGGAAAGACAGGAGCAGCACATTAAGTCAGTCTCCCAGCAAAGGGGTCATAAAACTTTTATGACGTCTCTTCCGCCAGCACACATCCTTTCTGCCAACTAAGCCTCCACCGACTGTAAAAGTATTTACTTGCATCTGGACTCTGAAATCTTGTCCTCTGTTTTATTACTCCCTTCACAGCCTCTGAATTGTTATTAAATAAATGACGTAATAGATGCAACTGGCACTGGTACAAAAGCCAGCTTCAAACAAAGCCATTCTGAGACCAGGTGGAGGCAAGCTGGTGACTGCTTCTCACCGAGGCCTCCTCCTTCCCAGCAGTTGCACTACAGGGTTCATTCATCCTCGTGGAGTTTAATGTGTAGTAACCACCTGCATCAGTGCTATTTAGGGTAAATTATGAGCAGAGTGGCTTAAATTCAAACATGCAGGTGAACCACCTGGAGATCTTTTAAAGTGCATATTCTGGGACTTCTCTGGTAGTCCAGGGGTGAAAACTTTGCACTTTCAATGCAGGGGGCATGCTTTCAATCCCTGGGCAGGGAACTAGGATGCCCCTGTGCCATGCAGCACGGTCAAAAAAAAATTTTTTTAATATAAATTTGTAAATATAAATTAAAATGCACATTCTGGTTCAGTGAGACGGGTGGGGCCTGAGAACCTGCATTTCTAACAAGCTCTCAGGCAAGACCCAGAAAGGAGCCAGGGAGCTGGTCCCTCCACCTTGCTTTACTCTGTCCTCTGCACTCTGTTCCTTAGAACATCTTGATTCCATCTGCTGCTGCTGCTAAGTCGCTTCAGTCGTGTCCGACTCTGTGCGACCCCATAGACGGCAGCCCACCGGGCCCCCCGTCCCTGGGATTCTCCAGGCAAGAATACTGGAGTGGGTTGCCATTTCCTCCTCCAATGCATGAAAGTGAAAAGTCAAAGTGAAGTCGCTCAGTCGTGTCCAACTCTTAGCGACCCCATGGACTGCAGCCTACCAGGCTCCTCCATCCATGGGATTTTCCAGGCAAGAGTACTGGAGTGGGGTGCCATTGCCTTCTCCATGATTCCATCTAAGTATCTGCAAATTGTGTCCAGTCCATAGTTGGGTTGTGTTTACCCCAAATTGTATAAAAGTTTTAAAACATGAGTCAACATTGAAATACTGGATTTTAGCTCTAGAAAAATCAGAGGATCCAGCAACAGGGGGCCCCATGTGACAACAGCCGGAGGTCAGCCTTCGTACTCTGCTGCTGGCCCCACCAGCCTCTGCATCTCTTTATGCCAGCTGCCTGGTGCTTGAAGGCCCAGGTGTGCAGACTAGGTCTTAGAATTAGGGAAACCAACCCAAAGGAACCTAACAGCTTTCAGACAGAAAGGCTTTTGTATCTGAGTAACACCACGTGGAGATGCCACTTCTGTGCTTGATATGAAAAGATGAGACCCA
Organism: Cephalophus harveyi; assembly: GCA_006410635.1. Lineage (NCBI taxonomy): Eukaryota > Metazoa > Chordata > Mammalia > Artiodactyla > Bovidae > Cephalophus > Cephalophus harveyi. The sequence goes on from SJYT01005300.1 coordinate 102,728, forward strand.
TGATATATTCCTCTGGCAGAAAACTTTTTCAGATTGTATCAGTAGGGACTTACCTGACCGTCCAGTGGTTAAGACTCCAAGCTTCCTTGCAAGGGGCAAGGGTTTGATCCCTGGTTGGGGAACTATGATCTCGCATGCAGCGTGGTGTGGCAGAAACAAAATGTATCAATATATGGGCTTAAATTCAGTGTATTGTCAAGGATCTGCTTTCTGATTACAATTGATTTGTGTGAAAGTATGCAGAGAAGCTTTAGGGTACCAGGAACACACGGAATGGCAGAGAGTCTGAGTGATTGTTGGAAGTTTGACTTTTGACGGAGTTTTCTCTACCCACAGAGAATATTAACACACGCCTACTCCAGAGTGGTCCTGAGAGTCTTGGAAGCTGCTGTGGCAGCCAAGAAGCGTTTCAGTGTGTACATTACAGAGTCACAGCCTGACTTATCAGGGCAAGTATCTTTCCATGTGGTCATGTGCCCAGCAGTCCCTTTAATGAGCAAATCTGAGGATGAGACTCCATTGTAAAAGGAGCCAGACGAAGTCCCCAATTTGTCTGTCAATCAGCATTGGCTTTCACACTGCCCATCCCTGCTCCTAGAAGAAAAATCACCATGAATTTGGAGTAGGTCACAGTACAGCATCTAGGGGTTTTATTTAGTACTTAAATCAGATATAAACTGAAAGGTTTATATCAAGGAATAGGTAGTTACATTTCTTATGTATCCAGAACATAATAAAACCCATTTTTTTCTGAATTTACATATCCCTGCACAGCCCCAAGAGCACAGTTTTCCTAAAATACATACTTTTAAAGAACCCAAATGCTTCCTTAGTCCAGAATCTTGAGATCAGCCCCTTAGTCCATTAACTGAGGGGACTTCCCTGGCGGTCCAGTAGTTAAGACTCCATGCTTCCAATGCAGGGAGTGTGGGTTTAAGACTTCAAATATGGTCCACATTAAAAAAAAAAAAAAAATTAACTGAGTTTCTAGCTAATGTGATTTATCATTATCCAAATTAAGTGACTATGATAGGGACTTTCTTGGACCACCAGTCTCTATGATAGGGACTTTCTTGGACTTTTTCTAACATTCTCAAAATGTCACTTTCAGTAAGAAGATGGCCAAAGCCCTCTGCCACCTCAACGTCCCTGTCACTGTGGTCCTTGATGCTGCAGTTGGGTAAGCGCCCGGCTCCCCATCACGGTTACGTTTCCTCACCCACCCACTCCCAGGGTTGGCTTGGAGCAGGGTTTCCAGATGGAGGGTCCCAGTCTCATTCATAAAACAAGAGTGGGCAGTGTCCTGCCTCCTAATTGACAGCGGCGCTAAACCAGCAAGTGTTCATGATAAGAACCGGATGGTGTACACACAAGACAGGGCTGTAGGATGCTGGAGAGAGCTGGATACATGGTGTCATGGTGCATTTTAAAAAAATACTTACTTGGCTGTGTCAGGTCTTAGTTATGGCATGCAGGATCTTAAGTTGCAGCATGTGGGATCTAGTTCCCCGACCAGCGATGGAACCCAGACCCCCTGCATTGGGAATGCAGAATCTTAGCCACAGGACCACCAGGGAAGCCCCTCATGGTGCATTTTAAGAGCAAGGGGCAGTGACTGGGTCAGCATTCGTAATCAGTGCTCTCTCTTCATCTAAAGACATGGGTTGTCGTCAGTAGCACTCCAGAATTTTTCATCTCCTGTGTACAACTTCACTCCTAAAGCTGAGGTGACACACTCCATGGATCGGCAGTGTGGCTCATAAGAGAAAACAGGAATAATAATCCCTTGGGAAGAAAACACACAGAGAGATGCTTAAGGAAATTAGGAATGTGTTTGCTGCTGCTAAGTCATGTCAGCTGTGTCCGACTCTGTGCGACCCTATAGATGGCAGGCCACCAGGCTCCCCCGTCCCTGGGATTCTCCAGGCAAGAATACTGGAGTGGGTTGCCATTTCCTTTTCCAGTGCATGAAAGTGAAAGGTGAAAGTGAAGTCACTCAGTCGTGTCCGACCCTCAGCGACCCCATGGACTGCAGCCTACCAGGCTCCTCCGTCCATGGGATTTCCCAGGCAAGAGTACTGGAATGGGTTGCCATTGCCTTCTCCAGGAATGTGTTTAAAAGTAAACATTTTGGGGACTTCGCTGGCCGTCCAGTGGTTAAGATTCTGTGACTTCACTGCATGAGCATGGGTTCAGTCCCTGGTCTGGGAACTAAGATCCTGCATGCTGCACACTATGGCCAAAAAACTGGGGTGGGGGGAGTAAATTGCTCATTTTAAAAGGTAAATTGGCCCCCACCCTACCTGCAAAATTCTTGAATGGCATAACATTTTTTTCCAACTTCAGATCACATCAGGTTTTTAAATTTTTGTTTTGTTTGTATTGATGTAGAACAAAAAATAGTGTGCCACATGCAGTAAAGATAAATGCTGGGTCATGAAATCCTTGCTTCAGCTGCACATGTCAGTGTGTGCCTACTGGGTGGCAGCATGAGTTACACACCTTATCGCAGTGTCATCAAAATGGGTCTTGGTGCCCCTGTAGCAGAACCAGTAACAGTGCCAAAGGGTGTCTCGGGTGTTCAGTGCTCTTTGGAAGAAAGTTATGAGAGGAACACACTTTGCTGAAAATGGGAGGATTAATCTTTGCAGATGATGTTGCAAGAGCAAAGAAAGGGAGCATTAAAAATTTGTTTTTCGTTTCTGTAGCTACATCATGGAGAAAGTGGATCTTGTCATAGTTGGTGCTGAAGGAGTTGTTGAAAACGGGGGAATCATTAACAAGGTAGGAGCATCAGTTCTCCACAGGCCCTTGCTCAGGGCATGGAGCTCCACTAACGACCTCGGACACCCAACCACATTGTGTGTTATGGTTCATTCCTCTAACCCTACTTAGCTTCAGGATTCCACCATTGCCACCAGTGGTTTCCCAGTTCCTGAGCCACTGCAGTGGGGTCAGTCAGATTCTGGTCAGACTTCTTTCTGCTTTGGAGATTGATCTGTGTAGATTAGGAGAACGTATTTATACTTATTCAAAACATCCTTTACTTGGAATTGGGTTTTTTCTTTTTAATGGAGCATATTTGACATCAATATAATATTTAACATTTAAAAGTTATCTGTTGCTTCACATGGGAAGACTTCCTGATAGTCTATTGTGTTTGATACAGTATATATAACGTAAAGTTTGCCATCCTAAAGTGTACAGTTCAGTGTCCTTAATTGCATCTCACATTGTTGTGCAGCCATAACCACTGTCTTCAAAACTTCTCCATCACCCAAAAGAACTGCCACAAAACTCTTTTTCTCTCCCCCATCCCCTAAGCTATTTTCTGTCTCCATGACTTTTTCCCATTCTAGGTACCTTATGTAAGTGGAATCACAGTTATCTTTTTTTTGAGTTTGGTTTATTTCACTTGGCATGTTTTCAAAGCTCACCTGTACTGTACAGGTCTCAGTGCTTCATTCCTTTTTATGGCTGCATGATGTACCAATGAATGGTTGGACCAGAGGTGTCTATCCATTCAGCTGTTAATGAATACCTTTTGACTGTTATGACTAATGCTGCTAATAACATAGGTGTACAATTACTTATTTGAGTTTCTGTTTTCGATTCTTTGGCGTATATACTTAAGAGTGGAATTGCTGGGTCATATGGTATTTCTGTGTTTAGCTTTTTGAGGAACTGCCAAACTTTTCCCCAGCAGCTACATCACGTTACATTCCCATCAGAAACACATAAGGATTCCAAGTTTCTCTATATCCTTGCCAATACTTTTTTTTTAATTATAATCATCCTAGCTTGAAACTCAGCCTTCAAAAAATTAAGATCATGGCATCTGGTCCCATCACTTCATGGCAAATAGATGGGGAAAAAGTGGAAACAGTGACAGATTTTATTTTCTTGGGCTCCAAAATCACTGCACATGGTGACTTGTAGCCACAAAATTAAAAGACGCTTGCTCGTGGAAGAAAAGCTATGACAAACATAGACAGCATATTAAAAAGCAGAGACATCCCTTTGCTGACAAAGGTCCATATAGTCAAAGCTGTGGTTTTTCCAGTAGTCGTGTACAGATGTGAGTTGGACCACAAAGGCTGAGTACCAAAGAACTGATGCTTTCAAACTGTGGTGCTGGAGAAGACTCTTGGGAGTCCCTTGGACAGCAAGATCAAACCAGTCAATCCTAAAGGAAATCAACCCTGAATATTAATTGAAAGGATGCTGAAGCTCCAATACTTTGGCCACCTGATGGGTAGAGCCGACTCATTGGAAAAGACCCTAATGCTGGGAAAGATTGAAAGCAGGAGGAGAAGGGGACAGCGGAGGATGAGATGGTTGGATGGCGTCACCGACTCAACGGACATGAGTTTGAGCAAACTAGGAGACAGAGTTGGACAGGACTTAGCGATGAATAATCCTAGTGGGTGTGACGCAATGTCTAATTGTGGTTTTGACTTGTGTTTCTGTAATGACTAAGACTCTTGAGCATCTTTTCATGTGTTTATTGGCCATTTGTAGATTTTTGGAGAAATAGCTATTGCTTTTTTAAAAGATCCTCTTTAATTCCAAAGCCAGAAGTACATATATTACGTTCACTCATAGACTGTTGCTTCCACTACAGATGTGCTGTAAGATCTCACCTTTCTCCACTGTTCTCTGACTTCCCAGATTGGAACTAACCAGATGGCCGTGTGCGCCAAAGCACAGAACAAGCCATTTTATGTTGTTGCGGAAAGTTTCAAGTTTGTACGACTCTTCCCACTAAACCAGCAAGATGTCCCAGATAAGTTTAAGGCAAGAGTTTTATATATTATAAGGGGTATTTGAGTCTAAATGGAAACCTTTGAAAAAATGCAGTGCTAAGAATGTTCCAGTAAGGTTTTCACTTCACATTGCTATTTTTTCTAATATACAGGATACAAAGATAAATTGGTGGTTGTGGAACAGTCTAACTTGTCCCCAGAATTTCAGTCTTTTGTCTCTCACTTAAGCACTAGATACAGGCCAAGCAGGCAGGGAAAGTTGGTAGGTAATAGTCTAAAGTTTTGGGTCAGCTCTCTGGGCTCACCTGCCATCTCCATCACCTATTAACCATGTGATCTTAGGCAGGTCCTTTCACTGTAAGGTTTATGAACTTCAGTTATCTGTACAGCGGTTGTGATGCTTCAGAGATAATCTATGGAATTTAGCACAGCACCTGGCACTTAGCTTTCTATAAATGCTCTAAACAGTTGTCTTGAGAGGTCTGGAGGGGTTACTCCAGCACACACTGATATTGTCTTGAGAGGTCTGGAGGGGTTACTCCAGCACACTCATGGGACACATGGCTTAAGGCTTTCTCTAATGACCTGGCTGACCCAAGCCGCACTCGGTCCCCTGGCCAGTGTGCAACACAGTTGGCCTCCCCGTTTCCAGTGGGCACTTCCAGGCAGGAGCACCTCAGTTGCTCAGGCCAAGGCCTCACCAGTTCAGAGCCCTCAGTCTGTGGGGCAGACTAACGTTGCCTTCCTGTCTCCTCAGTACAAGGCGGATACTCTGAAGTCTGTACAGACTGGACAGGACCTCAGAGAGGAGCACCCGTGGGTCGACTACACCTCCCCTTCCTTAATCACGCTGCTGTTTACAGACCTTGGGGTGCTGACGCCCTCGGCTGTCAGCGACGAACTCATCAAGCTCTACCTGTAAACACCTGGTCCTTTGCTGCTGGTGGACGTCGGATATGGGGAGTAGTCTCTTGGCCCCTCAGTGAGCCAGGCCAAAACTGAATTGCTTTTTCTGAAGTTTTATGGACTAAGGACTTAAAATCCTAACTCTTGGGAAATTTTTTATTCATATCAGTCCCATCTAAAATGCATTCATGGTTCCCCTAAAGCCCAACCTAAATTGTGCTCTTATGGTTTCCATATATTTCCAGACACTTCCATTCATGTCCAATTTCCAGGAATATAAGATTATTGGCTGTTTGACTGATGGATGAAGATGTGCCCACTCTCCCTCCCTTTACCTTCCCCACATTCCAGACTGATTTGCCAAAAGCATCCATGAAAGACAAGCAGGCCCAAGAGGGCAGCGGTCCAAACTACAGCCAGGTGCCCCTCCAGTAACCAGCAGCTGCCCAGGACCAGGCTCCACGCAGTGCTGGATGAAAAAGGCAGGCAACACTCAAGTTCCCAGCAGTGAATACAAGCTGAGGGCTGGCATCTCCACAAAAGAATCAAGGCAAAGAGAGTGGATACTATTGCAAGAACCCAAGAACAGGTATTAATGGCCTCTTGGGCCAGAGTATCCTGCACAGCTCATCAGTTATGAAGACGCCTTCCAGAATATTTGCAAACTTAAAATTCTATATCTGGGAAAAGATGTGACTTGAAACATATTTGGGTCCTGAACAGCTTTTTAAAATTGTTCTTGGGAACAAACTCAGCATCTTTTCAAATAAATTACATGAAAGATTTTGATGTGGCGTTGCATTGCACTTCAAGCAGACCCCAGCCCAGCCAGAGGGCTCTGACGCTGAATGTACAGTCCATCTTGGTAGAGACACTAGGCAACCACCTTCACGTACTCAAGGCACAGTCGATTAGAACTACGGTTTATTCAACAGGAGGTGTAATCATTTTCTTTCCCAGAATGACTTGCTGCTGCTTTTTCATATACTCACCAATAAAATGGTACTATGGGCTTTGTGGGTGTTCAGTGCCATATATCAAAGAGAGAACTGAGGGTCCAGAGATAAAGACACCCAGGGAAGGGAGATCAGGAGCCGGAAAACACTGAGGAACTTTTAAAAGCTCTCAAATCTACTTCAGTAGCTTTATATTAAGTAAGTTTAATAAGTATAAAATAGCCACCCACAAATGAGCTCCTTAAGTAACCCATCAAAATAAATATTGACATCTATTATTTACAGTTATGTAAATTTATGTTTTCTTCTCTTAGACTTCAAGGCCGGTATGTTTTTAGTAAAATGCTCACGAGCATGAAACCCCTCACATCTGCCGTTTCTGCAATAGCAGCTCCCCGACAGCTGCTGAAAGTTCTGATGTTCAGTAGAAGGAAGCTCAAGCTGTCTGTTGAGTGGGGGCCAGCTCCCCACATTCCCCACTCCTGTGCGTTTCACCTGAGGGGCGGGAATCAGCAGTCATCTTCCAAATCTGAGATCTCCAAATCTGCTTTGTTCGTTGATCTTTTGCCACTTGTCAACAGCCCCTTCTCAAATTCCTCTTCAGTAATTTTGCCTTTTTTTAACTTTTTCAAGAGCCTCGTATCATTCAGAAGTTCCTCCATGTCTTCATCCTCCACATCAGAACCCTGAGTGCAGAAGAGACCAACAAACTCTTGAAGTTCTCAGCAACAGTGTTCTAAGTGAAACCAGCAACATTTGGGGGGTTTTTTGGCTGCTCTAGGAGGCTTGTGGAATTCTAGTTCCCCAACCAGAGACTGAACCTGGGCCCCTCAGCAGTGAAAGGGCAGAGTCCTAACCACTGGACCGCCAGAGAAGCCCCAAACCAGCACTTTTTAATCAATCGGGAACTACATGCTCTTATATTAGCTTTCACGAACAGCACATTCCCCAACCCAAGCCACCAAGAGAGAACAAAAATCTAAGAGTTCTATGCAGTTCCTATTAGAAGGCACTATACACTACCCTTCTGTGAGATTTGTTCAGAATTCTAAGTATTTAATTTTAAAAATTGCCAGCTTTACCTCTTCCCGTTTCCTTTTTTCATTCAGTTTTTTCTTCTTTTCCTTTTTGGCCTTCTGCTTTGACCAAGCTTTATTTTTTATGAATTTTCTTCTCCCGTCATTCTCTGTTTTCTCTTTTCTTTGCTGCTCCAATAATTGCTTCTGCCTCTGCTTTTCTCTGATTTTGTCTTTAAATGGAATGGTATCTGTGTTGACATCCACAGGCACGAAATCTGGAAACTGCTTTCCTCTCAACTCGGGCATCCTGGGCATCCTCAGCAGGGCAAAACCTCGAGCAAGACTAGCAAAATCAAGATCTGATTAAACCAAAACATCAAGAGTTAGCACACCCAAAACAAGACTATAAGCATCAACCAATAGAATATTCACAGCAATGTAATTTTTTCTATGTGATCTAATGGACTCATTTTAATTAGAATTAAAATAATTACATTTTTACTAAAAGAATACTCAGCAGCCAGTACCTAGTCAAACCCAAGGAAGACTTTTTATTTTTATTTTTGGGGAGGCTATGCCACACAGCATGCAGGATCTTAGTTCCCTAACCAAGGATCGAACCCCTACCCCCTCCAATGGAAGCTCAGAGTTCAGGCAAGGTAAGTCCCAGAAAGACTTCTTTTAAATGCTTGGAAAACATTAACCCTGACATGGACCTAAGACAAAGCAGTTTCATATTTGTGCTCAATACAGGTGCTCAGATGCTAAGTGGTGTCTTAACTCTGTGACTCCATGGACTGTAGCCCACCAGGCTCCTCTATCCATGTGATTCTCCAGGCAAGAATACTGGAGTAGGTTGTAATTTCCTCATCCAGGGGATGTTCCCAACCCAGGGATCCAACCCATGTCTCTCATGTCTCCAGCATTGGCAAGCAGGTTCTTTACCACCAGCACCACCTGNGACCCCATGGAATGTAGCCCGCCAGGCTCCTCTGTCCATGTGATTCTCCAGGCAAGAATACTGGAGTAGGTTGTAATTTCCTCATCCAGGGGATGTTCCCAACCCAGGGATCCAACCCATGTCTCTTATGTCTCCAGCATTGGCAGGCAGGTTCTTTACCACCAGCACCACCTGGAAAGCCCTTCATATTTGTAATACTTGTAAAAACCATCAAATGTTTCAGATGGTGAGCAAATCAAACTTACCCTTTAATCTGAAGATGAGGTTGCACTCATGCTTGGCGTAAGCCTGGACGTATGACACAAAAGCTTTCATGCCCTTCTCAAACACGGCTCTGTCGGCCAGGGCCATGGCCTTGAGCTTTGGAAGGAGGTCGGCTGTGTTCTTCTGGAGTTTCATCTCCCGCAGGGGGCACTGCACAGGGACCACATCGTCACTTCTGGCTGGGACCGCCTCCTGCCCAAGGCTACCCCATCAGAGCCAGTGCCAGTAAAATCAAAGGCAAACCACTCATTTTAATCTTACCCAGTGGAGGCTTTGAAGCCCAGATCCAAACCAAGTATTTCACTTGGTCCAGAAAGTATTCTAAATTTTTTAAAGCAAAGTTTAAAATCATTTTACATAACAATCCTGATTTCTGGTTGGAAAATATGGTAACATAGGTCTGTGTTCCCGAGTAATGATGCTTAGCTGGGGCCAGCAGTGGACCGCAGAGCCTTTCCACAGCCTTTTATAAAGCTATAGACAGGTTCCAGCACTGGCACCGCCAGCCCGGCCCCTAATCTACATTCTGGACCACTTTCTGGAAAAGAACTTTTCCAACTACCCTGGCTTCAGGAATTCCATAGAAAAAAGGAAGAGAGCTTACTTTCTGGTTAATTGCAAGGAAGTTGATGTACGACTCTTCCATGGGAAGGAGAAACACGAGGGCGCTGCCGCCGTGGCCGATGCGGGCTGTGCGGCCACAGCGATGCACGAAGGCACTGGAACGACACGGGACGGGGACAGTCACCGCCTGACAGCTCAGCAGAGCACTGGCCTCTGGCCACGCAGCTGACGCGCCTAAAATGACACCAGGAGCCGCCCGACTCCATGGCTCAGTCCCAACTCTGCCACTTATTAGTGTTAGAGAAGAGCTGGTGATTAAATATACGCAGTGCAGACCAGAGAGCAATCTCTTATTTAAACATTTAATGTCAACTATAAAACTTGTAGATTTATGCCCATCTGATGATACAGGTAGGAAGACGTGGTCCCAGCGGAAAATTTGGGAAACAATGAAAAGTAATATAAAAGAGAAAATGTAAGTGATCTCTGAGTCCAACCCCTAACTCCACCCAGAATTAACAAGTACTGCTTAAGAGTTTGTTTTTACAGGCATTTTCCTATGTTTGGAGGCATTTCCTAGAAATATATGCTTGCTCTCAGAATAACGGAAATCTCCATATGTAGAAGGCGATGGCACCCAGCTCCAGTACTCTTGCCTGGAAAATCCCATGGATGGAGGAGCCCGGTGGGCTGCAGTCCATGGGGTCGCGAAGAGCTGGACACGACTGAGCGACTTCACTTTCATGCATTGGAGAAGGAAATGGCAATCCACTCCAGTGTTCTTGCCTGGAGAATCCCAGGGACGGGGGAGCCTGGTGGGCTGCCGTCTCTGGGGTCGCACAGAGTCAGACACGACTGAAGCGACTTAGCAGCAGCAGCAGTATATTTTCCCTTTAAACACTCTATTCATGTGCATTTCTGCAAGAACTTTAAAAGGTATCTGAAAATACAGTACAGCATCACTACTGACCTATCACTACTGGTGTGTCAAGATGTGTATAAGAGACAGGGCTCCTCTGTCCATGGGATTTTTGAGGCAAGAGTACTGGAGTGGGGTGCTATCGCCTTCTCCACCTAAGAATCTCCAGGACTTCACGAGTTCTCAGTGAAATTTGTAAAGAGGTGGGGAGATAATGAAAAGATGAATGAAAAATAATGAAAATTTTTTTAACTAGCATATTCGATTGGGGAAGAAAAAAAAAACAAAAATACTGTATTTGGTCTAATCCTTCAGAGCCATTAAAAAAAAAATGAAATTTTCCCTCTCATACTGAGGTGTAATCATCAAGTCTATCACTTTGCCTAAAAGATTGTTTTTACTATGGCCAGAATCAATAAGATCACTGATCTTTTTGGTGATCAAGAAAAACAGAAAAGTATATCTGTGCACAAACAAAGTCAAGTTACAGTCTCCAGAGACACAGCTTTCCTATAGTGTAGTCAACCCAAAACCTTCAATGGGTTTCTCCCATCTGCTCTGTCCATCCATTCATTCAACAAACAGCTTACCAAACCCTGGGCCAGACCTGGGCCAGATAGTGGGGAATCCAAGAATGAACATAACATACAAGTTCCCATTCTTATGGAGCTTACAATTGAGCAGGGAAGTTGACAAGGAAGTCAGTGCAGCAAAGCGTAACGGGCTCAGGACAGAGGGCGAGGGGAGAAGACGTGATAACCGGGTTAGAGAAGGAAGAGGGTTCCAACACACAAGAAGGTCTAGAGGCAGAGCAACCTGCAGAAGAGCAGAGAGGCTGGAGATCTGCCATCTCCAGGGAAGCCAACCCACCTCTGCAATTTGCGAAACTCCATGAAGATCTTATTGCGCTTGTATTTCATCTTTCCGTGAATGCACATTATCTTCACACCCTTCACCAGGGCCTCCAGAGCCTTTCCGTAGTATTCCACACAGGCGCAGGTGCTGGGGGAGGGCACAGGGGCTTTGATCCCTGGTCTGAGAACTAAGATTCCACATGCCGTGGGGCAACTGAGCCCTTGCGCCACAATAAGAGAAGCCTGCCTGCCACAACTAAAGAAAGGCCATGTGCTGCAACAAAGACCCAACACCGCCAAAATAAAAAATGTTTAAAGATCTGTGCCAAGTGACCACTGCCGGATTCCCCACTGTTTTCCAGGAGTCACATGATATATAAGGATGCAGTTTTTACACACCCAGGGCCACAACCCACAGATCTTGAAAGTAATCTGGTGGGTCCTAAAATCAATTTAGTGAGTCTGAACCAGCATTTTTAAAAAATCAGAGCAGAACAGAAAAGAAAGCATCAGAATGTCTCCCACCTAGTCAAGTGCAGTTCTGTGAAATCTTTGTTTCAATTGCGTGTGTGCGTGTATGTGAGACAGAAATCTTTGTTTCAATTGCGTGTGTGCGTGTATGTGAGACAGAAAGAGAACCAGGTTGTATTTCTAACTATGGGTCAATATAGTTACTGCAAGTGCAATGATGGGTGGAAAAGAAACATGAAATTCTTTGGGTATGCCAAAGAACACCACTGTAGTATATATATGGAGAAAAAAACAGCCCAAGAATGCATGCACTCTGACAACAGGATATACCCCAGCGTGGCAGACACTAGGCTGGCTGATTAAACAGCATCTCAACCACTTCCTCCCTTATCTCCCGCTATTGCAGAGGCTGGGGCAGCTACCCACTCATTTATCCACCTCTCACAGTGAGGGGCTGCCAGGTGACCCATCTTTGGTCCATGCAATGAAAGCAGAAGTCAGCCAGGGTCAGGGCAAGTGCTGTCTGGGAAAGCCTTTTGCTTTTCTGATTAAGAGTCAAATATAGCAAGTACTGCCCTTCCCCCTGCCTTTCCTCTTTTATCTGCTTCAGGTATAGATGTGACGGGGGTTGTCAAAGCGGTCATCTCAAAACTAGAGCTGACCTACAGGAAGCAAAGGCCAAGACACTCACAGAAACACTGGCCTTGCTGTTGCTGAGACAGAAACCAATGTTAGGAACTGCCTACCTCTGGACTCCTTTTTACAGGAGAAAAATAAACCCTTCCTGCTTGAGCTGCAGGAGTTGGGTTTTCAGCCACTTGCAGTTAAACACACTTCTAACAGAGAAGCAACCTAAAAGGAATTCCAAAACTGAAGACTACACACACATGCACATTGAACCCCAGAAGGATTACCTGAAGAAGACCAGATGTTTCTCCTGCTTATGGTTTCGAAGAAAATGTACCAGCTGATTAAATTTCTCATCTGCCTTACAGACCTGCAAGATAAAAAGGAAAACCAATAAAGACAAATTTGCTGACAATAAAAACAACCCCACAACTATTTTCAGTTTGGGCCTTAAATTTTAAGGACTCTAACTGCCTCCATGAAGAGGAAGACTTTCACCAGGATGTTACTCAGTCCACTGAGCTCAGAATTAACATCAGCCGCTGCTGCTGTCACATGTTAAATCACATCATCATGTAACTGAGGACAGCGAGTCACTCAGTGCAGTAAGTACCTCCCAAACCCCAACATGCCAACAGCACCATGGCGGCCATAACACCATCTCCAGGGGAGGGTTTTACAATACAGGTCCTCACATACAGCCTAAAGACCACAGATCACAGCTCTGAAATTGGACCCAAGGGTCAGTATTATTTAACAGCGCCCGTGAGATTCTGAGGCACAGCCATGTTCAGAAATCACTGCTCTGAGGTGAACACAGATTTCCAGAATGGACTGCACAGAATTACTTCACAGACCTCCATAGAGAGACTGGAAGCTCCTTTCAGGCTCCCAAATTAAAGACATGTAAATCCACCTGAATGCATTCCCCCTATTTTTATTAATACTAAAACCAAATCCCCAATTTGGAATTTCTTTCTCACACACTCAGACATTTCTAAATGTAGTCGCTTAAATGAATCCAAAACAGCAGAATGCAACAGCAGCCACAGTGGGTTCCAAAGCTAATTTATTAGTACGTACTACGTACTAAGCATTGGGCTAAAACCTTCATATGTTTTAATAAACCAGCCCTCAGAGCAACCCTATGAAGTGGGTGCTCCCTGAGCCCCCATTTTACTGGTGATGCACTGTAAGTCCACCTGGTTCGGTTAGGAAGGGACAAAGCTGAGCTGCGCACTGGGGCGGCCGTCCCCTTGTGCCTCTGCTCTTAACCACTTTACCATCCACGGCCTCCTTTCTCCCCTAGGGAGAGCCGGCCGCCCAACTCTAGCAGCCTGGCCGCAAGCGGAAATAGCAGCACCAAGTATAATACCCCCAGTCTGATTTCAAAAACATCCTCCTGACAGCTGCACCAGAGGCAGTTTTCTGATTTGCAAACTCTTTTGCCTTGACCCGCCTACCCCCGGACCCTCCAAGAACTGACACAAAGAACGCAACCTCCTTGCCCTTACAGTCCACAGCACTAGGGACACTGGTCTGGAAATGGCCCACTTTCTCTGCAAACACATCACCATGCTCAGGAGCTGGGAAGCCCCTTTCGGCCAGAAGAAAAACTCTGTTCCCTGGTTGATGATACAGAGGTGCCCTGTCAAGCAGGGACACTGGCCTGGCCACCCTGGCTGACCATCCTCTCTAGATGCCTCCTGGCTTGAGCCAGTGACCAGAGAGGACAGAAGGAGGGGACTCACTACTAACAATCACATTCCAAAAAGCCCTCCCGCTGCCTGGTGAGGAAGGGCAGCAGCAGCTAGGATTTACTGCTACAAATTGAAAGAAAATGAAAGTGAAGTTGCTCAGTCATGTCCGACTCTTTGCGACCCCATGGACTGTAGCCTGCTGGGCTCCTCCGTCCATGGGATTTTCCAGGCAAGAGTACCGGAGTGGGTTGCCATTTCCTTCTCCAGGTTGTCTTCCCGACCCAGGGATTGAACCTGGGTCTCCCACACTGCAGGCAGGTGCTTTACCATCTGAGCCACCAGGGAAGAACTGAGCAGCTCTCAGCTGCAAAATGAACACATCAGACATTTAGGTTCCAGAGCGGAACACTGTCACCCAAAAAGGCTCCTTCAGAGAGTCTATCATTAGATTTTGTGTTTGAGCTGCTTACCTGGCTGTGCCCTTCTCTAACTCAGGCTCACACTGACAGGCCAGGAACCCAGTGTGTCCCATGCCTGTACCCAGCACACGCCATGCACATGTCAAAAAGTTTGATCACTTGGGGGTAGGAGGCCCAAGGACACCATCCCTGAAGAGTATGCTTAAAACACAGTTATGCCCATCTTAACTTATTCATTTACTTGCTGAATGACAAGTATCATCACACATACCATGTATCCCAGCCCTGCCCCAAATGCTGCACTGTCAAATGTGCCTCAGGGTATCATTTTATAGACTCAGTTACCTAGAAAACTGAAAGCTAATCCATAGAGCACTCATCATTATTAATTTTTGCTTGCTTTTTGTTTTAACTGCTAAGAGTTAACATATATTAGTGGGAACATGGTGTATCATATTGATAAAACACACAGTGAAAGTTAAGAAAATAGTACTTGAAAATCATTTTTTAAGTAAAAACTTACTTACTTGAAAATCTAATAAGCTGTTCAATTATTATAGCTGATCATTTCAAAGGAAAAATGGAACTAAGCTTATTGAAAGTAGTACGAGTCAAAAAAAATTGGTAATTTTTTCAGTAAACTGCTTTGACTAACAATACTGGTTCTACTTTTTTCCAGCTTTACTGAGGTACAATTGGCAAATAAAAACTGTATATTTAAGCACATTTATATAGTAAAAATATATACATGTAGTAATATATGTTTAAGGTGTACAATGTGATGACTTAACATACATACACACAGTGAAATGACTGTCATAATCAAGTTAATACACCTATCACTTCACGTCACCTTTTGAATTTTTTGTGAGAACACTTCAGAACCATTGCTGGCAAATTTCAATCTCGGTAAACGTCACTGTGAGCCGCAGCCCTCGCCGTCACTGGCCGGCAGGGGTCGGCGCGGACACCCAGTGCTCACCATGTAGTGGTTCTCCAGGCGGGAAGGGGTCTTCTGGGTGCTGCTGGCCGCCACACCCTTCTCCTTCACCGAGATGCGCACAGGGTTCCGCAGGCCGGCTCTCACCAGGTTCTCCACCTCCTGGGTCTGAGTGGCCGAGAAAAGGCCCGTTCTCCTCTGCTTGGGCAAAAACTCCAGGATGGTATTTATGCTAAAAAGAGAAGGGCTCATCTTAACCCCTTACTTATCAGCATAAGGAACAAAGGGTGTTTTATGATACTAAACAGGTATTTTA
Organism: Cephalophus harveyi; assembly: GCA_006410635.1. Classification (NCBI taxonomy): domain Eukaryota; kingdom Metazoa; phylum Chordata; class Mammalia; order Artiodactyla; family Bovidae; genus Cephalophus; species Cephalophus harveyi. Next base: position 118,410 of record SJYT01005300.1, read on the forward strand.
GAGGACTGGAAATCATAACAATATTTACAGTAGCTATTACTGGAAGATGAGATTATGGGTGGTCTTTATTTCTTCTTTATACTCTTATTTTCCCAACGTTTCTTCAATATAAACATATAAGTGAACTCTTATAATGCGGGGACAATTAAAAGAGTGAAATTAAAACAAAACTTTTTGAGACTAAAAACTATTGAGCTGCACACTATTTAACTGAGCAAACTGTGTAACATATGAATTGGATCCCAATAAGCTATTTAATTCTTTAAAACACACAAAAACTTTTAAAGAGCCATGAAGGAAAATGCATCAAAGAACAACTGAAATTTAAACAGTGTGGGAGAATCTGATGGATCAAACAACCTAATGATATGAAGTTCATGTGCAGCTAACAGAGATATAGTCACCAAGTGATAAAGGAATTCCACCTTGGGGTCCTTTCCATCCTGTGTCACCCAACACCCATGAAGTCCAAACTTCAGTACCTTGTCTCGAAACCCATGTCCAGAAGCCTGTCTGCTTCATCCAATACCAGGACCTCCAGGGACCTCACGCAGCTCGCCAGATCGAGGCCCTCAGCCTTCCTTCGGAACATGTCCTCCAGGCGGCCTGGGGTTGCCACGATGATGTTCCCACTAGGAAAAGAAAGTTAACATTTACTGCACTCAGTGCATCTCAGGGACTTTTGTGATTCCAAACACAACTGCTGTATCCCCCTGTGCATGAGGGCTCAGTCATGTCCCACTCTTTTACGACCCCATGAATTACAGCCCACCAGGCTCCTCTGTCCATGGGATTCTCCAGGCAAGAATACTGGAGCGGGCTGCCATTCCCTTCTCCAGGGGATCTTCCCCACCCAGGGATCGAGCCCCAGTCTCCTGCATCTTCTGCATTGGCAGGTGGATTCTTTAACACTGTGTCACCTGGGAAGCCCTATCCTTCCAAAAACATCATCTAAATCCCACAGACGAGAAGGGAGACCACCACAGTGGGAGGAGAAGGCTGCACCATGAGGGGACAGAGAGCAGGGCTCAGCAATCACCCTTTGGCCAAATCTGGCCTCCACTGTTTCTGTGACATTTTATTGGCACGTCACTCCACATCCTCCTTCATTCATGGGTTGCCTCTGGAGGCTTTCACACACTAACAGCAGAGGGGAGCTGTAATGACCCAGACTGTGTGACTGACGAAGCTAAAATAATTACTATCCTTTACTGAAAGGACCCTGGCTTTATTCGACTGCTTTAGGCCCCAGGTCACTCATCTATAAAATGTGAATGTCAACAGAACTAGAGACAATTTTATGTAAAGATCACAAACTGGCAGACTGAAAGCCAAATGTGCCCCCCCACCTGCCACAGACTGGGTCCCTGCAGGAAAGTTACTATAGTTTTTTTTAATGTGAATTACATGCAAATGTTAAAAAAAAATCTAGACTACAAAAAATTAAAAACCTGGCAATACAGAGTCCTGTAGCAACATGTCAACTGGAGATGAGTATTCAGGCATAAACTAGCCAGTTTCTCCCAATCCCCACCCAGCCCCACTTCAGATGTTTATATTTTCCTCCGACTCCTGTAGGAACTCGAGTCTGTGACCCCCGCTGCAAAGCATCTCCCATTGTAGCTGGACACAGCGAGCACTCAAGAAAAGTTTTCTTTATCAAGAATTCACTGACAAACTGGGCACAAAATCTATCACTGCTCATTGCAAACTATTATTCATAGGGGACAGTAAAATGCCACAGGCTGACTGCCATCGTGTATTCAAATGTTTATTCTAAATGTTTAGTAAACACCTGCTGTATGCTCGGCTCCTTGTTAGGCCCTGAAGGTAAAAATGCGACGAGACTAACACCATCCTGACTTTCGTGAGCCGCCTGGGGATGCAAAGGAGCCAGGCACGATAGCTGGGAGAACGCCAGCTCACCTTAACAGCACAGCGGATTGGAAGACGGCGGCAGCACAGAGTGCCCACACCAACATCAGGACCCATCCTAAGGGCCAGCAGGGGCCGCTGAAGCGCCTTCAGTGAGGGACACGACCTGGCTGGCACTCTGGTGGCTACATGGAGAGTGGATAACCAGGGGCTAACAGTAGAGACATACAGCAGAGGGACTTCCCTGGGAGTCCGTGGTTAAGAATCCACCGTGCAACCCAGGGAACATGGGTTCGATTCCTGGTTGGGGAACTAAGATCCCACATGCCAGCAGGACAACTGAGCCCTCGAACCACAACTAGAGAGCCTGTGTGCTGCAAGATCCCAAGCAGCCAAAAATAAATAATAAATTAATTTTTTAAAAAACGTAAAGAAACACACAGGAGAGAAAGAAAGAGCAGTTACTAGAGTTCAGGGGAGAAACGAGCAGAAGAGGTGGTGATGGGAAACTTGACCAGTTAAGAGATGTGCTTCAGAGAGAAAATGCCAAGGATCTGGTGATGATTAACTGAGAGGAGGGATGTGGGGACGGTGAGGAGTCAAGGCTGACTCCCTGACCTCAGGAGAGGCACACAGGGGAAAGATGAATAGGAAACTCCACATGAGGTACCAGTCTAGGGATGAAAATTCCAAGCTCTTGTTTTAGATGTTGCCACAAAAGCTGTGAGATGCCAGTCAGATGCCAGGGAGACAAGTGGATTATCTGGAGCTCAGGGCGAGGTCAAGGGCCACCTCGGGAGAGACAAGACCATTAACCAGTGAGGAAAATGGGAGGTTGGCAGGAAGAAAAAACTTTTTGTAGGGAGGGGAGTGACTGAAGGGGGCGGTTCCAGTTGGGTCTTGATCATGCATCAAGTTCAATGTCAAGAGCAAGCAAAGCAGCAAGGCAACTCACCCAAGCTCCTTAAATCTGGCGACATCTTCTCCAGGATTCCTGCCTCCAATCCAGAGAATCTGGCTGAAACAAGAGAAGGGTCTCTGAGGTCAGAAGAATTGCAGCCCATGGCTGAAAGTTTGGGACTCTGCCCCCAACTTACCTAAACTGTGGGAAGGGCTTCGTGAAATGAGATAGGACCTCCTCTATCTGAACAGCCAGCTCTCGCGTGGGTGTGATGATTATGGCGCCCACCTAACCATGTGGCAGGAAGGGACATGATTAGCGGAGCCTGCAGCTTACAGAGCTGAAATTCCACAACTGGCACTCTCCACCTCATGGAGGAAGGTTTCCAGAGAAACAGCACTTCCTGGGCTTTTCCAGCAGTGCGTGGCCATAGTGCGTATCAACTAGAGTTGAACCTTGAATGATGGGGGTAGCGGGGGGTGGTTAGGGGCACCAAGCCTCTGCAGAGTCGAAAAAGTACTTGTGTTCAGTCATGTCCAACTCTTTTGTGACCCCATGGACAGGAGCCCATCAGGCTCCTCGGTCCATCGGATTTTCCAGGCAAGAATACTGGAGTGGGTTGCCATTTCCTCCTCCAGGGGATCTTCCTGACCCCAGGACTGAACCTGAACATCCTGCATCTTCTGCACTGGCAGGCAGATCCTTTACCACTGTGTCACCTGGGAAGCATAGTTGAAAATCCACCTATAATTTAAAGTCGGCCCTCCATGTAACAGGGTATAACTGGTTTGATTCCTCTGTAACCCCATTCCACATGGAGGGATTAAACTATCAGTTGGCAGAGACCTATAGTTATTCACTGCTGATAAAACCCGCACTTAAGTGGACCCGCACCACTCAAACCCATTGTTCAAGGGTCAGCTGTAGTCTGAATTAGTCAGTTCTCTTCAAAGCAGCCAGACACTACGTTAACAAATATTGAACCATGGCTCCTAGGGAAGTGAGGTTAGGTTCCTGTGAGCCTCTGGTCATGTTTTTGTCAACCTAACAGTACATAAGCTTGTTTTACACACATGTCTGTTTAAAGACACCTTACTTTGTAAGACAAGTATACTTCAATTAAATACATAAAGGCATCTCATTGAATATACAGTTGATTCATTAACGTTGAACTCAAAGCCACAGCACTATCATGCATGCCTGATGATGCTTATGTAACGTGTATTTTCTCCGTAGGGTTCATCACAGCCTCCTTGCGCTCAGGAATGCTCAGCAGTGCTTCGGCACTATGTTTGGGGGTCATTTTAAGCAGTGAAATCACACACACACACACACACACACACCCCCCACAGCAGTACGTAGACCAGGGGACACACACACACACACACACACACACCACAGCAGTACGTAGACCAGGACACACACACACACACCACAGCAGTACCACACACACACACACACACACACCACAGCAGTACCACACACACACACACCACAGCAGTACGTAGACCAGGACACACACACACACACACCCCACAGCAGTACCACACACACACACACACACACACCCCCCACAGCAGTA